>JAQFYM010000002.1:0-384888 GCA_034694785.1 Agrenia bidenticulata | reverse complement strand
TAATTTAATACGGCGCTGACTTAGGCGCGACGAATATATGAGTCGACGAGTTCGTCACGCTGAGTAGCCTGGCACCGGTGTGTGACGGTGTCGTTTTGATATATTCCAGGGATTCATGAGCTACTCAACAATATTTGTTTAGAAGTTGGCAACACCGAAATTATATTTGCTATGAGAACTTACATCAGCCCAGTTCTCTTACCAAGATTTAAATATATCGTAAAAATATTCCTTAGAGTATCCGTAGTACAAGTTGAAGCTGGCCGTACCATTTCCTTCATAGTCTAGCCTTAGAATAACAATTAATTTGTAAGTATAATAGACCGACGCCTCATGCTACCTACTACTATACATATTATAATTGATTTTGAATTTCAAATGGACGAGTTCACGTAGGCAGACATCAATATTTGACTCCCATCATTCAAAAGATCTTTACAAAGGAGGATATCCTAGCCTAAAAGTTGGTACTGCAACTCCAAAGCATTCCAAATTTGCATCGCGCTAATGATTAAAGCCAAGAGGAGCCATGGATTTAAGCTCGAGTCGTAATTGACTGCTAAAGAAAACTGACGCTCGAAGCAATCAGGAGAAGGAAGAGAGTTGGATTTCCATAAACAAGAGAATTAGTAATTCTTGTTTTAAAATCAAAATCTTGTTAGCTCCCTCGCTTTGTTTTCTTAAAGTAATAGACGAGGCTGCCGGCAACAGGGAGCAAAGGCTTTGAAGAAGATTGGTCGATCTAATTCAAGAGATGAGATTGAAGTCTCTCACGGACAGAGAGTCTCGAGAAATCCGCCTCGGCCAGTCTGTCCGTCACTCCATTACTATTACCTGTGGCTATTATTATTCATTACTCATTCCATTTATTGTTACTTGCAACATCTCCCTCGGTGGAATTCCTTATAAGGCCCCTCTGCTCAATAACTAGCCGGTAGTAAATGAACATTTACAATTTAAAGACGATGAGCATCTCCTCAGGTTGTTGGTGCCGCGGATGAAAGAAGCAAGACAAGAAGCCCATGGCCAAAATCACGATCGCACGAACAAAAACAACGGAAAGCTCAAATCAAGATTCGTTTCATGGCTTTGACTTCGGCTCCCACGGATATTTGAGATTGGGATGACCTGATCCTGATCTGAGTAAAAAAACATTTAAGAAATAACCATCCCTGCTAACTACCTAATACTGCTAACTAACTGACTCTCAAGATGGGTATCCCATTTGATATGCCTTGCATCTATAGAAATCTGTGTAGGTACGAGCAGGAAAGGAAAATAACAGGTAGCCCAGTCCATTAGTTTGCTACGAGATTTAATCGATGATGATGAGTTCATGCAGAGAGATCACTCCACCGTTAGACAAGTCCATGTTTGGCTGCAGATCATCAAGATGAGGTTTTAGTTAAATATTCTTAAACTATTAAAATTGGTGGGGTAACCTTAATCTACAGTCTCAATTATTCATTGAGGATTCTCCATCTTCAATCTTATTAAGAGTTTGAGACAAGTCGTTAATCTCTTTTATCTTAACTTCATTGATGGATTGTGGTAGACTGTTATTATAAAACTGGGATTGATGCTGATGAGGATTCAATTATCGGTACACGAACCTGGTAGCTTTGGCTTTTGACATGCCATGTTAAGACTTTAAGAGGGTATGGCATTTAGAATTTACTCAGAAATCCAAATGAAAACAACAATATCTAAGATATTTAATTATATCTTATTCTATAATCTTTGAATCCGGTGCTGTAGTATATAAATGTGCTTTTTTAACATTAAATACCAAATCGACAATTAAGTATCTACGTAAATTATAGCCAGAAAATACAGTTCGTATATTTTCTTGCGAAATATCACTAGAAGATCTATTAATATATATTTATCATTATTTTTATCATCTGATTTCAAACTTTCAAGTCAAGTCAAGTTGTTGGTGAAGAACGTCTCGGTTTTTGACCTTATTTGATTAGCCTTATCAATAATTTACAGAATTCACAGAGATACTCATTAAGATATAACCGATCCAACTGGGGGAAGAAAAAGATTAATAAATATCCATTTGCGTCATCCAGTCTCCACGGGATTCTGGATTAATGGACAAGCAGTAACAGGGATTATTCTTATTTTAATATTTCCATTCATAGAGATCAAAACCTAAGTAACCCCGTACTGGCAGATCTGTACAATATTATCATCTTTAGTCATTTCGCTTATTAATTGAAAAGAGAAACAAAAATCCATGAACTTAGAACGAAAGTCGTACGGGAAAGTTTAAAGCCTCTAGGAATAAAAATAAATCACCCTAAATTAGTAAGTTAAAGGAGATAGCCACTGTGTCATAAAAAACAGTATGAGAATTAATCAAATTTTAACCAAATAATGCCATGAAGCGATTATCTCCGTAGGGATTCATTGACTGGGAAACAGCAGAAAAGATCTCAAGCCCTTAAGACCACAGAATTAGGAAGGGATGAAATGTCCGAACCCTGTGAAATGGATAGTACCAGCCACAACAGGATACACGTTTCAAGATTGTCTTGCAAGGTCCAATCTATCCCATTTAGGATAATACATCCAATAATCCAATCCACACTCTTGAGCTGTAGTCACGTAGTCGCGAGCCAAATCCCAATCCTATTAGATAAGGTCACAGAAGGGTCAGGGTGAAAAATGTAACTCTAGGACAAACACGCTCATCATGATTAATAGAATTAAAAGATAACATATACTCCGTTACATTTTCCAATTCATAAAGAATGTCAATATTGAATGAATAAAAATGTCCATGAACTTTCAGTATCTTGCTCAACACCAAAATACTTTAGGCTTCCTCGACACATTTCATAAACCCGATACTTGAGCTTAACTTTGAACCTTCCTACGCATAAATGATTTATCATCAAAAAGCCCTTAATTGCTTTGGACTATCTCGTGTTCTAAATCAGGCCGAGTGTATATACATATAAATACATAATAAAAACCACATATTTTTTATAAACGATCCACGATCAGAAAAAAAAATCAAAAAGGTTCTCCCCAAAAGTAACAGGTTACACATAAGCCAGCTAACTAAATAAAGGTAGTTCAGGAAATGAATCCCAATGAAGTCAACCTCTGATCACACAAAAAATCCAAGGAGCTGGGCACATGGACACAAGAAAGTATAATCTCAGCAACCGTTGCATAGTTAGGTCGCCTGCCCGCCCTGCATCTCTTAAATCTCATCAACTCGTCCATCTAGATTCTAGAATCTAGATTAACTATATAATCTCCGCCGATTCCATATCAACTATTAAAATATACCGAGGGAAGCGAGCATGCAGTCATTCCGTCGGTCTTATTATCATCACCACAACTACTGAGCTCCTATGTCCAATAAGGTTTTATAATACTAAAAGGGACGTTATCCTTGTAGGTTGATGGTATAAAAAAAACCGATCCACCTACCTCTACATTAACAAAGTACCTATCACCTACAACTTTACACGGGGATAAGAAAAGCCTGACTGAAGCTCATAGAGAGACACGTCTTTAGATACCTCTATACCTTTACAAGATGTAATAGCACAAGACTGTAAATATGTATATAGCTATAATAGCTCTAGTAGTTGTAGTAATAAAGGTATAGTATACTGATTGTGTGTATATCTCTATATTTATTAGTTATATGGACAATGGGAAGAATAAGAAAGCAGAAAGGGATTGCTGGAGGCAGAAAGAGCGGAGCGTGGGAACGACTTGGAATTGTATTTCCCATGGCTGGTGGCTCAGGCTTGGCAGTCCACACTGGCTTCTTCAACAGCTCCTTTATTATAACAAGTGGGAGCTATAAGATGTTTACCGAGATGATGATTATGATGACGACGTTACTTACTTAAGGTCGAGATTCGATATCCATATGTACTTAGTTACTACTACTACTACTACCACTACTACTCTATACGAGTATAGGGTGGAAGAGTTGTTTTTGCATATAAACTACCTTTGGGATGTGCATGTACATGAGGAGCTCATCTCACGCTACTTGAACTTCTTCAGCCTTGTTAACTCTCTGCTCTGGCTCTGTACTTAGATTCTATAATACAACTCCGACCTCACTTATATGAACACTTCTTATTCATTCAGTTTTAAATGTTCAAACTAGTGCTGGTTGCCCTGGCCCTGCCATCCACGGACTTATCGCACTACTGTAGAAGAGTATCCTTTACCAGGGGCGTAGGAGCTGGGACTGGTCTTAATTATCCTTTAATTAGGCCAGCTTGGGTTCCTAGTACAATCTTAGGGATGATTCATGGCTATGTGGCTTTACTGTGAGTAACTTTTAAATATGGAACTTTAGAAGGGTTAGAATTTCGGACGGGGTTTGGAGCTTTGCAAGGAGATTTCATCGCTTACTGGTTAACTAAATTTTAGTCGACTTAAATAAATTATGACATGGAACTAAGTCCAAATATAATGCTAACTAATTGATTATAAGCTTTAAAAAAAATCTCCTAAAACTTTTCCAACTAATCCTCAAGAACTTTCAAGAATCAGTAAATCTCAGAAGCATTGTTTCTTATTATTTATCCGTTCAAATATTATTTCAAAAACGTATTAGTTAAGATACGGCTCTGAAAACTAATGTATAGCAATAATTCGAGCCGGTTTACCCTTACCTTCTCAGTGAGTGTGAGCCGAATAAGAATATATACGAGTAGACCTGCCTCGACTCCTCAATTCCAACTTCAAAGGCTTATTTTTTGTCCATATATTGAGTTACTGCATGATGATGATAGCCCATAGCTATACTTTGTATCTGGGAAGCTCAGACAGCCTTCTCCTTACAACATTCTACCCTGGGACATTACAAGAAAGCATTACTAAGATACTCTTCAAGTCTTGACAACTCCTTGGGAGAAAGAGGCAGGCAGAGGATAACTTATGCACAAACAAAACATTAGCACGTGCTATATAAGCCCTTCCATATAGGTTCCTCCAAGCCTATCGTTCTGTAGTTGCTGGTGGTGGTTGTATTGGTACTCTCTCTTCTATATATCCTCTCTCAGCCTTATTTAATACCAAGATTCTTTCTTTCATCTTTCCTTAAGATTTTTATAGATTTTTTTTATGCCTTTGCAACTTTCAGATCTACAGCATGTAGGTCTGGATTACATTCACACGCTCAATGTTCCATGTAGCATTTTTAGATCGGCATGATATTGGAAAGACACGTTAAAATATTCATCCGTGTCCCATTCCAATTTTTTACCCGATTTTACGACACTGCCTTTGAAAAAGTCATTTTTCACAGATGAGAAAGCCCTGAGAAAATTATCTACTTTTTATCATCCATTTGTACAAGACGGGAAAGAAGAGACGAGTCATCCCTTTTCTTAGATCTCTGTGTGTGTGTAGGAGAGCTACTAGGAGTTTTATTATAATATTGCCATGTACAATAAACATGTATTCATTTGTCCACTAATAGAATGTTTGTATTGGGATGACATGGGAAATGATGCTCATCTGTTGCCTTTTCTATTATCTGAATATGTGTGTGTGTGTATTATCATTATGCAGATTACTTTATGGATGCACTTCAATGATCGTTTTCATTTCGGAGATGATGAGTAGGTTGTGTAGGAGAGTCTTTAATATTTAAACCCTTCTATATATCCCCCACCGCCTTAACTTTCTGATTGCAGATGAGCTCTTGAGATTTTGAGTCTTGTGAGTCAGGCTTTTTCTACGTTTCTTGGATATCGTGTTTGCTTTTCCCATGGAATTTTTATTTGCTTTTTGTCGAGTGTCGGTCTCTTGTCTAAAGACTTTGCTTACTGAGCCACTTGTCAGATAGTTTCTTATTTGAAGATAAAGATTCAAGACGGTCAATGGAAAGTCTCGTGCTTGTGAAGTTGTGATGCATGATGCAACTTTCCAAGATAGCAATTTACCACTTTGCCCCAAAGGGTGCCGGACTGTACCTTCTTGCTGCTCGTACCTTGTCAGCCCCCGCTACAGCGCACTTGTCATTTCACATTATCGTCAAGTCGGTAATAGAGTGTGGATCTTTTGTCTTTGTTGGAGGTTGAGAAATGAGAATGAGCAGGTGTAGAGGTAAAGGATTCTTTCCTCATGCCGATGCGAATTGGCTTTAAATTGGGACGAAATTAAACTAAGCCACGACTCAGACTCTAAATCCTTCTCCTAGAGATGATGATAAATTAGAAGGTGAGGAAGAACAAAAGAGATCTGGCCATTTCCCATTGGCTGCAAGGAGATTCAAAGACTACCTTACCAAATCATGAGAGTAGACAGTCACTCTGCTAATGGGCTTGGCGAAAGTGCTAAAAATCTACATTGGAAATCTGTGGACTATCGTCATCCGTTGGAAGTGTGCCTCATTATATGCCATTCATGCCACTGCCTTTTTATCGCTTTGTTATAGCCTCTCTCTCTCTTTGAGACTAATGTTTATGCTAAATCATTAGGCCAGCTACCAAAACTCAAAAGTACTATATTGAAACAAAGGAATTATGGGAAATTTCAGGTGAGGATGAGCACACTTTGTAAATTTTAAATGGTAGAAACCAGCTACAGCTTTTCTTAAATCGTCTCATGATCACCTATTAGTGGCAGTGAACTCGAATCTGTGCTTTCCTTAATAAACAATGGAATAAATAGTACACAATTGAGTAAATTTTTCCACTTGAGATCTTGTATTTATTGAATTTAAATGATACTTCAATTCTTATAAATAATTCAATACATTTACATATAGCGCCAAAGATTTCACCGAACTTTGACTCCTTAAGACACTCTCAGATATTATACTTATCTTACACCTTATCAATATTCAATAACATAAATATAGATCTCCAATTTAGTATACTTTACAAGATGAGGGTATATAAATAAAGTTATTTTTGATGTGTCAAATTGGATTCACGAGCAGATTATAGGCTTGTGGGTAATATAAGGCTGATTTTGATTTTCTTTATCGATTGCATATGAGATTCATATAAAAATTTGTCATACCTTATAGATTATCACATAGGTAAGATTATATAAATAGATTCAGAATGTATAACAGGGAATATTTTAAAATTAAGTTTTATATACATCACATCAAAAAAAGTCCTGGCTTGATGCGAAATGACCGATTGCCCTTGTCGTAATGATGAAGGATTTGATTACATTTCGTCAAGTACCAAGGAACCTATACTGATTGAACTGATTGTCAACGGCTTTTTCTTGCTGTGTACTTGTCTCTACATATAGTTAAGGTATTGTGCGGGTGATTGATTACTAGAAATTATCTCTGTACAAAATGTGTAAGGAATATATAATATTACAGTCACTCATTAAAGACGTAGTAGGTTACATTTGATTGTATTATGATAAATATCAATCCAACATATGAATAAGATACTAACCCTACCCGGATTATGAAATGATTTGATTGTCTGCACGCATTCCCGTATTCCGGCAGTAGGTGTGATGATAAGGGTCCATTTGTAATGTCTACCTATCACAAGACTACTACTGAATAAACTAATAGCTACTCGTACTTTAAAAAAGCTGTGATTTCTGCGGGTTGTGATCTATCATCCTAATTTAAATTATAAATTAAATACTACATGCTACAAAGCTATCTCACGATCCGTGATCCACTACCTACTAAATCTTAATACTATATCGCGGCTTGGTAAATACTAGCTTAAAAAATCTCTCACTTTCTGTGTCTGAAAGACAATTTGGTTTTTGGACTTCGCTTTGATAAAGTTTCTAGTTAAAGGCACGACGTACGTGATACAGGCGAATGCAATGAATCTCAAGGAATATTATGAGTTTACCATGGACGCCAAACCCCATTGGACAGATCAAAGGGCTCATCCGGATTCGGTGATTTAGTGCACAAAGACAAGGGCTGCTGACCTCCGGAGATTCCTCCAACGGAATGAGCAGAATAGAGATTGATTGGGTTGTAATGAGCAGGTGGAATCGGACTTAGACTTCCGGTCGAAGATGCAGAAGATCCTCCAATGGACGAGTTGGGGATGTAGTAGATCTTCTGGTGCTGGTGATGCCCGTTGTTATTATTGGGTGATGAAATCGGGGAGGACGGCGGAGTGTAGGTGGTCAAAATATTAAGACCTGAGCCACTCGTAGCTGAGCCCACGGGATTGCCCATCGGTGCAGAAGTGACAGGATAGCCAGAGGTCACTGGGGAGAGTTGAGATGGACTGGGTGAACCTTGAGGCTGCTGTTGTTGTTGGTGGATCAGCTGCTGGTGATGGAGCTGAGAGGTTTCGATTGACCGAATGCACTGATCCAAGTGGGTAACGAGACGCCCGCTCACCGAAATGTCCACCGCAGCTCCGTTGGGAGCGGAAACGGTGGAGGAGATGTACTTGGACACTTCATTGGCACAATGTACGAATCCTTGACGGAATCTTTCACCAGCACTACTTTCACTCAGTTGTTGACTTCGACGTAATTTGTGGAGGTGACGAACGGTCAGTTCCAACACGTCCGCTTTCTCTAATCGAGACACACTTTCTCCTTCGGCTTGAAGGGCTCCGACTAACAGCTCCTTCAGTTCATCCAAGCACCGATTGATTCGGGCGCGACGTTTTCGTTCCAGCATTGGCTTCATTACCTGGAGAACAAAGAATTAAAATTTTATTTAGATAAATGATAAACCAATGACATTTTAAAATTTCGTTTTTTTAGCAAAACCCAGTGTGGGAAAATAAATTTTTTAAATATTTGGCTTCGAACTAATATTTAGAAATAATGTTTTTGAAAAACAATTATAATTAGAAATGATAATTTTTGTAAAAATTTACCTTGCGGTACTGATAAGTCCGAGAAATCGGCTGTTCCTCCTGAGCAACGGGAGCTGCCATGATTTCTGATTGTCGTTCTGGATTTGATTGTCCAACGCAGGGTAAATAAATTGTAAACTTTGGTACGGCTTTCGTAAGCGAACCCAAGATAAGTCGTGTACTTTTAAGACACGTTGTGTACGTTTGTAGATACGAAATAAAAACCAAAACAAGTTCTCGTGAGCTGTGATGCGCTCTCCTCTTGAGTCCAACTATGAATGACTTCCGACAAAATAATTTCTCGGTGATAAAAGGGCGAGCGGAGGAGGTTGGACCACACTCGCCAAGAGCCAAGGCTGCTAGTTTATAAGACTCAACTCACTTGTCTCTACTCCTGAACTATTACAAGGATGCTGAATTGCTGATGATGATCAGACTCAATCCACACCATACACAAACTACACTCAACTTGTATAAAGACTCTTCACTAAGTAATATATGGATTGTTCAAAACTTCAGAAGGTGGTTGGGGCTCTTTTACCTTTTACTTCTGTGCCATAATGCCAATCCCAAATCATGGCTTAGCCTCTCTATACAGCCAATAGCCCCACTAATTCCAATAACCCCCAAAGAAAGTCATACTTTGAACTCTATATATAATAAACACTACTGACAACTTTACTGCCTCTTCCTCGTGGACCTCTCTCCCTTTAACAGGCCCTGTATAGTCCCCGTATTATCACCACCATGTATTGGCCAGTGGCTATTGGTATTATCCCATTCCCTATAGGAGACAAAAGCGGATTGTGTTTGTAATGATAATCACCCCTTGGGAAAAAGGTTCCGTACCGTAAGACTGAGACCTATGGCTTATCCGTTAAATGAAGCCCTTGCTGAGGGAGCTATGTGTATGTTGAAGTGGGGGTGTGGGCGATTGGTAGCTTATGTTACGGTAGGTGTGATTGTGAAGGAATTTTAAAAGCTTCAAAGGGATAGGACTGTTGGTCGGGAGTGAGTAGGAATCGTATTCAGGTAGCGTGGGAATGACCATCCTGAGCTTCTTCCCACGCTTTTTGTCGACACCTGCGATCCACACTCTCAGCAGACGCCCATACCACCACAATCAAGCTCCATTCCATTAGAGGCTCTATCTGGAATCTAGAATCTATTATTGCCTTTTCAAATGGACCCTTATATGCTAAAGCTGAGATGAGATGTAAATGGATTTGGATAATGGAAATCTACGAGATACTTGATACTTGATATCATCGTCTATAAGCTCGGATAGGATATGTGTAAGGCAGGCCCTTTTGATATGCAGATGGCTTAGCATGTAATGATTATGTTTTATGTAAGGACCGCTTCTTGAAAGAGTCACGAATCAATTCCCTTGGGGAGATAAGTGCATTTGAGAAGATTTAGTTCTTATATATGGAGAGGATTTGTTGTTTTATTTGGTTTTATAGCTAATGTTAATACACTCTGCTAATTGAACCCATTATCTGACAAAGTTGTGACTTTTGTGGTGAACTGGTGAGTATAGTATGCCCAAGGGAGATTTTGAGTGGCTTTATTGGTGATGGGTTTCGGCTAAACTCTTGAGATTAGATGATCTTTGACACTTTATTTGAGTGGTTCTGGTTCTAGGGTGAGGGGCTTTGATTGAGACCTTGTAGATACAAATAGTGGATTGATTTTGAAAGAAACTGATCGTCTTAATGGATTCATAAGTTTTCGTATGAGCTGCGTTTAGTAATACGATAGATTCTATTCTAATAGTTACATCAAGTTATTAGCTTATTTATTTTCAAAAGTCATTGGGATCACTAACAACGATTTTCCATTGCTGATATTCCCATGCTACTCCCATTCTAGGAAAAAACTTACTCACATGTACAGCAGAGCACAAAGTTATCGCCGCTGAACCCAAAGACCATTAAAGATAGGCGTTCATCATTAAGTTAGGTACTATTCTAATTAGATGCTACTCTAGAAACACATACGCTCACTTATTCAAATGACCGTGGCACGCTGTAAAAGCAAAGGAGGCTAATTCTCAGGATCATCTACTCTGAATCGATTACAATTTGCATTGCTGTTAACGTGGAGACAGGTACAGTCATCCCTTTCTATTTACAAAGTTCATGATGCAGCCAAGAAGTATTTATCAGCTACCTTTCTGATGCGTTAAATCTTCCCGATAATAATTAAATCCAATGTACTCGTACCTATCCTCACGAGCTCATTACACATTTTAAGGTACATCATTAATCCATTAACTCATAGCCTATGAGTTGATGTTGTCCAGATCTTACTGACTTTGAGAAGAATATTCCCAGACGATTTCTGTAGTTAACATGGTCGCAGAATTATGAGTCTTGACAGCGACGCAGATTATATTTCCGAAGATATAACATTCCAAAATCTGTGAAGATGTCTATGGATCTAAAATTAGTACATGAGTCAATACTAAGCTTGCTTTGATTAATGCCCTAAATCGAAAGGCAAAATTATTAGAGAATTAGGTAATTAAAAGATAAATCTAAAAGATAACAAGCTTTCCATTATTCTTCCATCCTCCCCCTCCCTATGCCTAAACAAAGATTCAGTCAGTCAGCTATGTCAATACCTAGTGACTTATTATGCCAACCTCGTCCTATACTGAATTCTGAGTTTAGGTATATGGAAAAACACAATAGGATTGTAAGAAAATAATTTTTATAAATAAAATCATGACGCGTTTAAACTGATAAGATTCTTTATATCTTTAACCAAGTAAAATTTAATTCTTAAAATTGATACCTACTATTAAATTGTGGTTTCGTTGTCTCCAGGGAAGTGTACTTTTCCACAAGTATCTTTTCACAAGATCTCTACTCCCTACTTTATAAATGTTATTTAACAGATCCCAAGATAGCAAGACCGTCGAAAGGTCTAGATTATAATTTTGAAATTTTGAAGCAAACGGTTGCAGTTACTTCCCCATTAGTCTGCACTAAGAGTTAATCTTTAACCCCCGCGTAAGTTCCATCCAAACTAAATAAAAATAGGCTGGTAAATAATGGACACTTATTTCTAAGCCGGAATTAGCCTATATCGTTAAAGATAGGACGATTAGAGAGATTACAGATATTTCATATCTTCTTGACCCATCCTAATAAACGGGTAGAGCACACTTCGACTTACTAAAGTCTAGTCTGGCTGTCTCTCCTTTTCGGCAAAACTAAATCTCCCTTACCTTTCCTCAAGATTTAACTCCAAGGTAATCGCTGAGAGTAATGAAAGGTGCAGAGACAAAACGGGGGGAAATAAATAATATTGGTAAATAAGAGGGCATAGACACAAAGTTTTGTGTAAGCACCAATCAATATTTCGACATAATAACAATAAAACCTGTCTGCTCCCCATTTTTATCCCACTCCAACCATTGAAAGGACACCGATCAGATAATTCATAGAATTGGCAGCTAAGGCTCTCTCCAAGGGCCTCCTTCACTCCTCCTATTAAACGTCCCTTTCTTGTAGCTAAATATGATTCCAGCCTTTTTCAAGAAGGGGATAACATCAACTTAGGTGCCAAGGGTTCTAATTAGACCATGGATTTCCACTTCCAAAAGCTCATTCTTAAGTATTGCAAGATCATTAAGAAGATTTTTTTTTAAGCATCCCTTTTTCTTAGTCCTACACGCCCGTACCTTATATTAATACTAAGTTTGTCTATTGATTTGATGTATGACGAAGCGATGAGCATTGCTTTTAAAGTGATGTATGGTGAATGCATATCAGAGGTCAGGGATCAATAAGAGATCAAATACGCAAATGATAAATATGCCAAGTAGGTAAGATTGTGAAAACAAGCTGAGAATGTAATGTAGACAAAACATTTTGGGGGATGAAACGCCTACATTTAAGAATCTTTGTAGTATCGTGGATTGAATGTCATCAAATGTCATTGGCTTTGGTATGTCTCATCCATTCTGTCACGTAGGCCTCCTCCAGCTGTAACGTACGATATCGCCTTTGCACTTTATTGTGATGGACATGCTAATCACTCATAATAAGCAATTTAATATTTAATATCCCAAAGGAGATACTACTACGTGCTTCAAAAAGTTGGGAGAGAGGAGAGGCAGTAAAAATTATGACTGTGCTTGTGTTAATGTTGGTAAATAATAAATATCACGGCGTGGGATTTTTTACAGGACAACTCTCTCATAACAAACCGAGCTTGTCATAATAAAAATGATAAAAAGACAATCCGTCTGTTCCCTTTACTGCCGCAGTATTAATATACAAATGTAATCACATCGGTGGCGAGAGTCGGGGTGTCAGATGAGATGATCAGACCATTCAAAGCCAAGTCCAGTGTAATTATAGTAGTTAAATACACAGGCTATAGATCTATCCCTAGACGTGGGGATATGCTCCGGAAAATGCTTCTGTGGGCAGAATACCCAAATTCAAAGTTGACTTTATTGATAAGAAGTGTAATGTAATCTGAGAGAGATCGTAAGACGTCTGTAGGCTCATCGATGTTCTGATTCTCATAAGATGAAAGACGGATATTGGAGACGAGTTCGTTTATCCCCGATCACAAGTCATTTACTCAGGGCTTTTGTTGTATGGCGAATGCAGGCGTTGTTGGATGTGTTCCTTTTTATCGTCATTAGTTTCACATTTCATTACAGTCTTAAGAATATATGTAAACCACCAACTCAACCTTTTCCCATGAGAATGGAATGCTCTACAACTTAGCTACACTCGTTGTGCTGACTGGTGACTCATTGCGGTTGAGGAGGGTCATATTGGTCATGTGCTCCTGGAACTACAATGACAACAAAGCAAATTATCTAGGCAGTTCGTGTGTGCGGATTTTACTTGCATATTTTATCCCCCACGACTTTGTATATTTTTTTCAGACACGTTCAAGCTTGCAAGTTTTAATTGGTCTGGGTTCTGGAATTTTTTAGTCTTTAAGATAAACGAGCGACTCTTCACATTGGTATGAACTACTTTATCAACTTTGGACGAAAAGGAAAAGTAGTTAGGATTCTTAGGATGAGACACAATGAACTGGTGTGAAAATGCACGTTCTAGTATCAACTGTCAACTGTGAACTGTCATGAGCTAATTAGATTATCAAGATACCCAAGCGTGCCAATAATTTGCCTTTTCAAAAAAATTTCAGACAATATGGGAATAAGATTTCAAAAAATTTCCTGACCTTCGTCTCCTATCCTGATTTCTTTGCAACTTTCACACTCTTTAATATGAGAATAAAATACTTTTTGTCTGTGTGCAGTTCCGATGGGTTCTATTACAAAATCATCAATAATCATAAACAAATATCAGATCCTTGGCAATGTATCTCCGTATAACCTTCAAATACCAAATTTGGAAGGGTCTTAATGAGTGTAAGAAATAAAAAGTTAGTCTGGTGAGTTCTGAACCAGAGCCTATGTATTCACCAAAAAAAACCAGCAAGGATTTCATAGTCAACACTACTGCTGTCTGATTGTTGACACAAAGTTTCGGAGAGACAGAGCTCCTAATGAAATGAGCCGTGTAGTTGTAAGATGACAAAAATGTGACGATAACCTATTGAAACTCGTAGCCAGGAGAATTGTCTTGTCTGATGACACGAGATGACAATCATATCGACTATCGACGCTAAGAGAAAGGAGGCTTTGTGGGAACAATGCTAAACGAACAGAACCCGTTCTGTTATCACCATATCGCCCTTCAAACTTTTCCTAACCATTTCTCATGACAGTCCTCATTTAGAAGAACAAATATTAAGAAGCCGACGGCCAAGAGCTTCACGTCATCGATCTCCACTACCTCCAATCATCATTATTCACTCTGTTCTAAATATGACTAGTCTCGCCAACTAGGATTTTCCCTTGCTCCTGTCCTTGTTGAACGATATTTAATTTGCAAGCTATTGAAATATGGGCCATTGGGTTGGACAGTTCAATCTCGGAGGGTACAGAGATCTACTTAGAAGAATTAGTTTAAAAGATGAATATTATGGATGGAAGGAATTGGAAATGTATGTTGTTCATTTGTTTACTTAAAGCAAAAGAGTCAGTCACAGCAGGGACTAAGAAAACAAGTCATCTTAAATCCCACAGAACGTGAGATGTTCAATGTCTTGTGCCATGGGGGGATGAAAAAGTGTCAGGATTTCTGAGCTCTTCTCCTTTTGTTTGGTCTAGTCAAGATAATTTCCTTTTCAGGGATGCTCCTACTGTTGGTTTTAAAACTTTTATTTCACTTCCCTTTGTCCTATTTTCTTATAAATCTGAGAAGTAATAATAATATTGTAAAGGCACTTGGTCTGCATTGAGAGGAGATTTTGGTCGAACCATAATCTCTCTTTTATCTCTTTGGTTGATGGCACGGTATGGCTCTTGTGGACATTGACAAAATAATGACAGAAGGAGCAGCCAAGGGCTTAACAAGCAGAAGCAGCCCAGTGTCACTCAAAAGCCAAAATCAACTTGAAGCCACGAACTTGTCATAAAATTTAGTTTTCAAAAACCGACTAAGTCATGCCGACCAAGGGAGCGTAGGGTTGAGAGAGTAGCATTTCCCAAGAATAAATAAGCCCAAAGGGTTTGACCCATTCTCTGATTGATTATTTCCTTTTAACACTTTGTGGTTTAATTATTTAACTTGAGCCCTTATGTCTGGCATAGGTCATAAAAGTTAGACTCTTTCAATTAAAAGTCTTTCAATTATTGTGTCTGTTTTTTTTAGCTAGAGTTAGAATTAGCATTTCGGAGATTGGGTTGTTTCAGAAATCAATTCTTCAAACTTTACGATCCTCAATTATTTCCGCCATTACACTACTAATCACGTACAAGGGAACATATCCTAGGCGGAATAAATTACTCAAACCTATCAACTCAACGGTCAAGTGAAAGAAAGCTCTTTGACGTATGTTCCTTGATATTCCAAAACTTTGAATTCTCCTCAACGTTTGTCATTCCCAATCTCACAGTGCAATAAACACCAGCAGATTCCGCTGAGTTATGGGCCTGAGCATAAATGAACTTATGGTGCGAAAAGTGCTTGATTATCCTATTATGAAGGGGCAGATTTTATTACCAACTTCAAGCAACAACTAAATAGTAATTACTTTCCAAGCAATCTTAACAGTAATCATCATACATGCGATTTATCATAGTTACATCTCCCCAGGTCAGCTCATTAAGTCCAATCACCGGCCTTTCATCCTCATCCACTTCATCATAGAGAGCCTCTCCAATTTTCCATATTTTCTGTGAACTCGCACATAAACAATAGGTAATAATTAATGTCGTGCTTATAACTATATAATTAAATCAAATTAAGTCATAAACCACACTGTTGACTGTGGTTTTTAATTTATTTTTTTACAACTTGCTAAAAAAAATCCATACACCAATACTACACCGCATGCAAATAAAGAAAAGTTATCTACCTTCGCAACGATCGTGGATTTCCCATTTTCAGAGAAAGCCATCTGACTGTAGTGCATTACACTAGCATAGTTATAAGGCAGGCCAAAGTAGTCAAACTTCATCCCCATTTCCTTGTCCAATTTAAAGTTGTGCTCTTTCCCTAAAGTCACATTTTAAAACTGTACTAAATAGACTAATTTGATTAAACTATGGAAAGGGTTAAAAAAATTAAAACTAAACCTGGTTTCATGTTCTCGTAATGAATCGTCACATACTTGTCCCGATCGTTCCGCTGATGCTCGTGGGAGTAGCCAATGGTGTGAATCAACTCATGAACAATAGTTCCGAATTTCCAACACCCTTTGGCCAAGTTCAATTTCTGTTCGGATTTTTTTTTTAATTGGAAAAAAAATTAAATAGATGGGCTAGTAAAGTTTTCTAGTCCTTTTAGCACAAGGATTAGCATAATCATTCTTGGTTACTTTGAGAGTCTTTACCTGTCTGCCCCGATTGAGGAAACCTACATGAGCATAACAGCCTTTGTCCGTGTGACTTATGTAAAGGTAATCTTTTTGATTGGTTCGAGGAATGAATTCGACACAGGTGTGTTCTTCGAGAAGATCCATTGTGTCACGAAGGATTTCATGCATCTCGTCAGCTACGGACAGGTTTATGTTCAAATGAACGTGTTACTTCATACGAGTAGACATTACTCTAGTACAGAATACTGATTAATTTCAGAGCTCAATAAAACTAAATTCGTTTTGCATTTAATGGTGAGGAATTGGAAAAAGGAGGTTGCCAATTTCACATTTTTTTTATACAATTTAATTTACGAGCCCTAGTTTCAATTAAAAAAATCATCAAATCAACTAGTAGTACAAACTTACGAAGGCCCTTCTGAACTTTGTATGGAATGGTTGCATCTTCCCATTGAAATTTTTCTGAGCTCAATCCAGCTCTAGCTTTAGGTCGAAGGAATATCATATCGTCTATTCTCATGTATGGCCCATCGTCTGAAATTTTTTTATCAAAGTATTTAGCTCAATTATCCAACCCGTAATAAATAATATTAAATTTAAACTGCGCAATAATAGCGTAATAATAAAAAGTACCCTTCTCCGGCAAAGGGGATGAAGAAATAGTTGTTGCAAACACATTAAAGTCATTTCTTGCTATTATGATGATAAACAACAGAAAGGTACAGATGCAGGCCTTCATAATCAATTATTAAATTATGGCTTATTAAATTTTACTACTACCAAGATCTCGAAGATACTGAAATGTACTCCAGAAAAAATATGAATAGTTTTAATAAATCAAAGTGGGTCAATTCTGATAGATTTTTAAAATGAGCCATTTCATTTTCATATCATAATCACTTCAATCATTCTACCATCTCAAATAAGACGAAGCTGGAATTATTTGAGAAGCACGAGAGTATGTGTTCTGATTGTTAAAAATCATGAATTATTATCCGCTATGGAATTCATACATTTTTATTAACCTCTTTTGATCTCAAGAACA
Source organism: Agrenia bidenticulata (assembly GCA_034694785.1). Lineage (NCBI taxonomy): Eukaryota > Metazoa > Arthropoda > Collembola > Entomobryomorpha > Isotomidae > Agrenia > Agrenia bidenticulata. The sequence continues at coordinate 367,098 of JAQFYM010000002.1, read as the reverse complement.
AACTATTTAATCCTAAACATGAAGATTCATGCTTATCTCAAAGCTGAAGAAGACTCGAGCCATAAAATGACCTAAATCCTTCACATATTTTAAGCATTGACTTTTGGGCATTCTCTTTTGTTTTAATGATACTGTGAGAAGTAGAAGGTTCGCCTGCCATGCTGTCTCGACTATTAATTAGATTTTCCAAAGAAAAAATACAATTCACCTTGAGTCAATGTACTCTCGATTTCTGAACCATAATTGTAACAACCTGCAAAGTACTGATGGACACATCCCAATTCCCAATTGGCATGGGAAAGAGGCGTCGTTCCATTTCCATTACAAATGATAAAGGAAAAAAAATAGCAGGAACTGATCAATGATTGTGAGTAAACTGTCCCATCCTCTGTTACATACTTAAAATAATATAATAACTAAAGTAGGTTAACATTAAGTATTTATATTCTGCAGTCCCCCTGCCCCGGTCCCATTTCATACGACCAGTGCTAAAACTACCAGTTGATTCCAACGTCCCGGAAATCGGGTAGTTTATTCAATGGGAACTGGGAATTAAATGAATAACACGCCCTCGTCTGGTTGACAGCACAGGGATGTCTAATAATGCGACCCAGCAAATTGGTCAACTCTACATCGTGCCGAACAATAATAATAAGTCACCCTCCCTAAAATAGGATTCGATCTAAATATTCCATGTATACAATTACTACTGGCCCTCCCATGTATTCCCACGGAGCCTCGATCCCAACTTATTACACGGACATTCCACAACAACAAACACAAATACAAATACACACGTTCAATTCATTATCATGGGCTGGAAAACATTTGAAAACACACCCTAAAGCTCAGACCATGATTGCGGAAGTAAGCCGTTCGTTCCAGTCCCGAAATAGGGACGTATATGGCTACACGTTAGCTGTTTCAAAGCTATCAAGGGCTCGTGAGTAGGGAAGTATAATTTATCAAGTTTCACATCATCCATATCCCAACATATCCTGGATAATCACCCCTACTAACATTATAACCTAATAAAATGAAACAAAGTCAACCCGGTTAAACGCTAATAATAAACAAGCAGCCGGCACCCCATTCCATTCAACCTCAACACTCAAAGCAGAACAATTGCATATTTGTAGGCTCAACAATTGGCTTGGAATTCCAAGCTGCTTTCCCACCCGATTCATTGCTGCTGCTGAGGCTGCGGCTACAGTATTATGCAGGGCTTGCAAACAATCACAATCCACAAATGTACGTACTTCGTATGGCGTTCACCCTTTCGTTCCCCTCTATTAAGTGATTGTTAGGAGGATGATGACTGCTGGCATTTTCGTGTTGTTAATGAAACCTCATTCCCACGGCTTCACTTTCAATCCTTCAATTCTTTCAATGCTAAGCACTCCGTGTTCCTATCTTTGATCGGTTAGTGTGTGGGGCAATCAACTGTTCTCATCTTTAGTGACTGGCAAAATGTTATGAATGAAAAAGCCAGGAGGTATATTGACCCAGCCCTTTCATGAGAGAGAAATTACCCATCACGTGTTGAATTACAAGTGCAACAGGGCAAAATTCCCCTGAGCCAAGGAGGAAATCTCTGTACTTTATGCCGGGGCTAAAAGCAAGTTAAATTAATGACTAAAAGATTTATACGATTTCTACCCCCGCTGTCTCTCCCTCTGTCACTGTGAATCCTTTCAGAAATAAATCAGAAATTGATATCTCAAATACCACCACCAGAGAGAGAGGCAGAGATCATTAGTCCAAAAAACAGAGTTTTGCACAGTCGCTTCACTTTAGTGTAGATATCCGTCAACAATTAAAGCCTTGTTAATTATTCAGAATATTCAAATCACTAGAAATGCCAAACCAATTAAATTATTAACCAGTTCAATTTGTCAAGCAAAAAAAGAAAGAAGTTCACAAGAGAAGAACTCACAGTCAGAAGGAATCTACTTTAAAAAAAGCACGAGATCTCCAATTACAAGAAAAAGAGTTAAATTACCCTGATGTGATTGTAAAAATTCTAAGCCAACCCAGCAACTAATCTCCTTTCTATCATCCTTAGCCTATAAATACCTAAGTACACAGCCCCACATCTATAATCTCTACTTACAAGCTAGAAGCGACCCTATTTATATCATCTAATTACTCACTCCAACTCCTTCCCAGACTTAATCCTAGGTATAACATTTCAGAGGATAAATAGGGATCCAAAGTCCTTAATAAAAAATCCTAAATGCTCTCAATAAATGTATTTAGGTGAAGGGTTCTTCTCGGCACATATATAAACTAGAAAGAAGAATAAAAAACATAATCTACCACATAAAGTGTAACGTATCCCTCGCGATGCATTCACCATCCCAAGACATTCATTACTATCTATAGACGCGCATTGAGCATTCAGCTTGAACAAGCATATCAAATAAAAAACGGATCCAAAAAAACCCACCAGAAGATGAAGGGCTAATCTATCCATCCAGACTTACATATCTCTACACTGTAGTCTCACTCTTTTGGAACTAATAAAATCTAAGATGAAATAATATTTATAGCTACTGACGATCCACGACCATATCTGCCTGTCTGTCATCAAACGCCTTTTGTTCCCTATAGGAGCATATAGGAGGTCTCAAATCAGGAGCCTATAGCCATAAGAAGAAGAATTATACCATTACCACAATATCTAAGCTCTAAAGCCATAAAATCCTAATGCTAACCACTTTCCTCTACATGTCCCTATAGCCAGTAGTCCAGGCTAGGGCTGGAATAGAGACAATTATAAAAACTGGAATAGTGACAAAAAACTCCCTTTGTATACCCCCTCATATTATATGAATTGATATTTACGTATTGGAATACATAAAAGCTTCTTGTATTCTACGTGTGTATGTGTGTGTGTGTCTGTGTGTGTACCGTGTATGATGAGGATAAAAGGGCTGAGAGCTGTATAGCTGACGGGTTGGCCATTTGTTTGGCACGAGCTGAAGTTTGTATTGAACAGAAGGGAGGTTGAAACCGTGGGAACGATTCTCGGAGCTTCTCCCACGCTGGCTTCCGTATGTAAACCGAGATGTCTGTATAAATAGGAAAAAATCTCCTATATCTCCTATCCACTCCTATTATTCGTCTTAAATGGTTAGTGGTGGTAGTCCTAACCACTTTCTTATTCATCTTCTTTAGTTATATAAAAGAGAGGAGATTTTTTGGAGGCTGAGGCATATCGACAACATATGTGCCCACTCAGTCACTCCACATCAGAAAAAGCCATCATCATCATCAGCCCTAACTTCTTGGTACTTTACCTAGGATGAAAAAAACTCACACTTTAAATTCATTTCAACTTAACACAATCAAATCCTATGGTTGGGATACAAGGAGCAGTCTTGCTTGTTGTCCTTATAGCTAGTATCTATGCCCTAGTATGTAGTAGTTGCTATATCCTACCCCTGATTGTTATCAATCTCAACAATATAATATTATGAGGGACTTGCCTCGCATTGTAGCTTGAGCATTTGGTTTATTTCTTTGGTGACTTTGATTGCTTTCTTTTGATGGATCCAACCTCCCTCTACTTTCTGCTCTTATAACCCTCAACGACTGTTTTCTCTTGGCCCTTTCTTTGTTCGCTTTTCTTTAGGGCTTTGATTCTATCGGTATGTCCTCCTATGATCTTTTGAATCCTTGCCTTAATAAGTTTTTTTTTTATTCCTACTAAATTTATTTTAAAAAGGGGTTCAAAGGAGTAGTACTAAAGCTTTTCAATTTATCTGATTGTGAAGAAGGGGCTAATGTATTCAATTTTTATTTTCATTCCTTCACAGATTTGGACTGGTGACATAAATGTAGGCTTTTAGTCTGTGAGTTATTAATATGATTGTGCACTAGTTGTTGGACGGGGTGACATGTACGAAGAAGGTGGAGGATTCTTGTTTTTCTTCAGCCTTATTAGTTATTACCGCACCACTGGATCTCCATCCTGAAGATTAGTCTTAATCCCGATGTTATGTCTGGGTATTACTTGAGAAAGGAGACATTTTACGGGATTGAACCGATTTACACAGTCTTTAAAAGTTTGAAAGGGTTAATCCTGAAGAACGATACTGATCTGGGGAACCCTTTCCCCTCAAATAAGCTGAGGCTTAAAGGAAAGTAATCAGGAAATATTATACGAGCTTGTCAGCAGAGAGTTCCACAATGCACACAAGGTTTATTGGAATGGAATTTAAAGCGTCTTGTTATCTCGTCCTCTACCATTTGAGAATATGGGAGAATACATTAACCTTATTATCGTATGCATGAAATGATGCTAAAGCAACCATGGATTTCTCTCTATTTAGAACCAAATGTAATTTTTTTTTCTATCCCTAAAATGCATCCAAGTGTTAAGGGATTAAGTATTTAATTTAGAATTTTAGAATACAACCTTCATGAAAGGGCTGGGACCCGTACGTACATAGACGGAGCATGAATATTTAAAATCTATTTGTGCATGAGATGATGATGATATGATGACATGGTCTTGTGCTCGTCTTGTGCGTGTCTTGTTCCTCATCAGCCCAAATTATTATTGTGCTCGAGGGAATAGTACTTCACAATTTACCATTACGAGCACATGTCTTGGAGAAACAGATTTATTTCCTCAAGATATTTCTCCCTTGTCATACATCTCATTATTATCTAGCTCCTTGTCTTCAAACTTTCAAATCAGAGCAGCAAAAAAAAAACAATGAAAACACTCATCCCTCTCTTTCTCTTCTTTACATGAAACTGGTAGCCATAATTCAGTTTTTAAAAGTATAATTTTGTCCCCTGGCACTAGCCCGGCTTGGAAGATTTGATTGATAATTCGGCTACGGTTTTAGGGCCCAATCTTAAATAATTCAAAGTATAACTCACAATCAACGATTAGTCAAAAGCATGGCAATTAAGGATCTGAAAGGCCCAGGGGTTTCCCATGGGTATCAAGGCCCTGGATACAAACACAAGTGCTCTTTTAGTTCCACACACCTGAGAATTCTTTAGACAAGCCCAGCCCTGTTGCCTGTGAAACATGATTAGATCTCGAGTTTTTAATACCAAAACCTTAGAGAAGATTCTCCGTGATATTATCACCACCACCACCACCACTCTCCATAAAAAACATAGAAGGAACTCTGATCTCCTTTAAGTATCTCTCATCTCCCCTAGTCACTCCTCTAATTATGAATTAGATAGCATCGTACTCGAAGAAATCCAGAGAAGTTTTTTTAATAGAAAAAGCTAAAGATTATTCTAAACTACCCCAGGTCCTAGAAGAATCCTCCCGTGTAGTCCCTCGTGTCTCGAGCTCGACCTTCAATAATCAAGTGCACCGAGAGCGCGAGCGAGGGGATGGCCAAGGGTGCATCTTATACATAATAATGAGATTTTTTTTACTTGCTAGGAAACGTGCCTAAAAGAAATGAAATCCAGCGTATCCAGTCCCATAGAATATTTATATCAAGGGCTCCAAGATAATAATAATAAAACATTGTTCCCTGGCTGCCGGGGCTGGGGTGAGTTTTTTTTATGCCAGCACTAGAAAGTAATTTTTACCCTTGATCCCCACTACACACTAGTATCATCTTCATATATAAACATGACAAGAAACGACTTCTCGGGATCCTTGTACAAGAAACAATAAAACAAAGCTCTCAAGGGTTTTGGAGGGGTGACTTTAGTTCCTTGCTTCCATCCTATTACTATGTACATGTGTGTAAGTAGAGACAAGACTTCTTGATTAGAGTCAAGTCAGCCGAGTACGTGATTGTATGCGGATATTCTAGTTTAGTAACCTAGCCCAACCCTATCATTAGAATAAATTCGATTCTCCGATTTACCCACATGGAAGGCTTGAAGGGAAAAAACTTGGGTCTTGAATCTTGGGTGGATTTTTCCCCTTCAAATTAATAAAATAAACAAGACTGACTGCTTAAGCTAAGATGCTTTTATTTCAAGGCAAAGCTTAAGGAAATCAAAGTCACCTTGTCATCAAAGTCAGAGAGACACTAGAGTAGTTATCAGTCTATTTAATCACTATTAAGAGACTTAAATGATGAAGTGGAGAAAACGTTTTCTTAAAGACTTTCGGGGCTGAACGTTTTCTTTAAGACGACGTGGGATAAGATGTGAAAGAGATGAGAACGTCAGAGTTGTAAGTAAGTGTTGTTAAGAAAGTTAGGAGGCTTTTTCTCCAGTTTATCTTCATTGAAAGATGAAGTGAATTGGACCATTGCGTGCTTGACTACACTCGATGAATAAAGCTTTATGTATCATCCTAATGGGTTTTTAGTCTGGAAATAAGATTTGAAACTATCCGAGCTGATTGTTGTAATACGCGGAGGAGGAAATAAATACACGTTCAGATTGTGTGGGAACCCTTGGGAGTAGATGTAAATGGTTGACACGGGCAGGTGTTCCCCAGTCCGAACAAGATTTCTCAGCTCGAGGAGACTGTTTTCTCACACATCTTTTGAAAAAGGTCTCGGAGATGAAACGTTGAGATTGCGTGGGGGTCGTTTAGAAATTCTAATGCTGCCCTTTCAAAGTGGTAATATGTGTGCTCAACTACAAGCCTTTCAGAGCCTTAAAGGTTCTTCAAGATCGTTAGAGAAGAGTATATAGAGACTTGTACAAGGATCATTATTATTTTAGGGATATACCACCGACACAACCACCAAAGGATTTTATACACATCGTGGTTTAAGCTTCATCATCTCCTTCAGGCTTCCTATCCCACCAAGATGCTCGTCCTTTAAGGGACCGACTAAAAGTCTATCTATAAAGGAGCGTCTAGGAAATCTGAGCTAGGACTTGAAACATGAAAAGGTTTAGCTATAGATTTTTTTTAAACTCTCTATAGAGACTTGCATCCCCGTAGGGAGTAGTTGTTTCCTATAGGAATAAGGAAGGAATTTTTAGGGGTAGCACAGGAGACCCTTGAGGCAACCGAGGAAGGGTTCCCAGGCTCCTGACTGGGCTATTCCGTAATATTGTGATGGAAAAGTAATGGAACATTTTGAGTGTGCTTGGCACACCACCTGACACGTTCCGGGCATGGTGTGGACCCCATATAAAAGAGAGGGGGATGAACAACCCCTATTACATTCCAACCCCAACCTTTAGCCAGAACGCATCTCTCTCTCTCTCTCTCTCTGAACAAGTTTTAGGAGTTCTTCAGACATCTCAAAGTAGCCAAACCAGTTGTGACTACCACGAACGTATTATTACATACAGCAAGTATCACTCCAAGTGATTTTCAAAGTTTGATTTATCCAGCAAAGTTTCTCGAAACCGAAATATTTCTCATCATGTGCCATGTACCACAGGATAATTCCTTCTCCGCTGTGGCTGTCTCTGCCAAAGTTGCAGTACCAGTCTTGGAGACTGAGCGTGTGATTTTGAACAAATCGGTAAGTTCAAGTTCTTATTTAAAAAAAATCTACATCTTCCTATCTGAAAAATCTCTTAAAGAGATTCCCAAACTCATTTTGTACATGAACAAATAAACTCATGACTCATTTTTTTCTAAATTACAGAAAGTCCGTGTCAGTCCATTCCGAAAAATTGCCAAGTCTGCCCGGATCAATCTTAACCGGTACTGGGGAATCTTAAACCAGAAACAAGAACGTAAAGCGTCCGTTTCCTCCACAATTTCCACCGCTTCCTCCATGTCCATGGACTTTGACCACTCGGCCGAGGAAGAGCAGAACCGAATTAACGAGCTTCTTGAAGCCCAGGCCAATGCTGAGGAGCAGAACTCAATCAATTCTCAGATTGAATATGACAGTTCACCCGAACCACCAAGGCGAATGTTTGTTCGTCAAAGAGCCCTTGCCTCTTCTTACTCATCCTTCACGTCTTCCACCTCATCCTCAGCTTCTTACCAACACCAATACCAACTCTCTCATCAATCTCCATGCGACTTTGATGACTCCATCAGCCAGGATTCCGTATTTTTTTAAGTAATTGCTCAACTTTCGTTTTGAATCAAAGTTATCAATTTTACCAATCATTCCGAGTTTTAATGTCCGAATCGTGTACGAGTTTTTTTCAATCACTTTTATGATTTAACTTTTAACAATCCTGTTCAATGACAACTCAATGCCATTGCTATGATGATCCTTAGTTTTTTTGAGATTTTAACAGAGTTTTTAGTATTTTATTTTATTATTTTTTTCGAAATCGGTGATGTAGACGAGTGAAAAGGTAGATTTAAATGTGTATGTAGATAGAAGACGTTTTCAAGAAGCTGTGATATTACGAATATATTATCGTTTTAGTATTTATGATTTGTCCCCGTGGACCGTGTATTCCTACGAATTCAATGCAAAGTGTTCTTCTACAAGAATAACTAAAGTAATTACATGTACAAACAATTACGTAATGCAAAGATTGTACTCGAAAACTTGTAATGCAAAAATGCAAAATAGTGCATGACTGTAAAATGCAAACAGCCTGTAAAAGGGCCAATGAAAAATGCAAGAGAATTAAATAACATGTCCAGAAAAAATCCTGGAGATTTAACTCAATGAAAGAAAAACTGGTTTTGACTTTTTCATAATTTCTGCACAAAATACCAATATTTATCTCAGCCTTCATACAATATCTCTTGACCACTTGGCATTCCTTTCATAAGCTTTACAAACAGACTGCCAAATTCATATAAAAAATTTCATACGTTTCGTGCAGGAATGTCCTTTATTATTATATGTTTTCAGAGGGCAGGGAAGATCACCCTTGTAATTCATCCAGCACTTGAAGCTTCACCTGGCTTGCAAATACCAGAGAAAGAATCTCTAAAGATTTGCAAAAACGAGAATCCAAACCACCTGCATTCACATACCTTCCCAGTTTCTATATATGGCTTCGCTTAGGAATCCCATACCGTCACAATGGAACATTTTTTATGGCCGAGTTCAAAGATTCCATTGTTTCTCATTATACGATAAGCTCTAACAAAACACCCAAATGAAGTCTACGGTGAGGGTAGGCAGTTTAAAAAAAAGTTTGCCACATTGTCAAAGAATCAATCAAATTAGTTTGAAAAAAACGGTGTCCCCCAAGGCACAACGGTCTGACCTTTGATAAAACTAGCATCACTCCTCATGTTTAACATAATTACTGACGGAATTGATTTCAAATGCTGAGTACGCAGTTCAACTCTGAGGGGTCATGATGTACAAGTTCAAAAATGTGGGTGTCAGGAGCAAGATAATTGATGATGGGGCCTAGTCAACAAGTCTGGGAAAGTCTCTAGTCCCAAATAATTTAAAGGAATTTATCCCGTAGCGATAAGTGGCAGATGAGCACTAGGATCATTCCTGCCATATGGTGTCTCATTCCATTCTCACCGAAATCCTCTCATAATTCATAACTCATCTTGGCTCACAAAACTGAACCTGTAGCATCTACTACGTTTTTAAATTTTATATGCAGGAACGGGAGCAGCAACAGCATGTGAATTGACTCTAAGTAGCCCTGATCCTCCGGCCTCGTTACAAACAAGAGGGACTCTGAGGTTTTGACTAAGGAGTTAAATATTAAAAAGACCATTAGATTAAATCTTACTTAAGCATATCATAGCACACCAGCTCAGGTAGTTTTTTTAATATAAATAATCAGATTTCTCTATTCTATCCTCATCTGCCATGTACCATATGGGAGCTTTAAATTCCTTCGTGGCTCTCGATAAAAATTCAAATCTTGATCCATCATCATGCGGGTCCTTTGAGAGGAGCATATGTTGGCTGTAATTTCATATCACATTCTTCAAACCTTGTACTACAAATTTATGAACTAATTCTCAGTTTACATTAGTCAGCTTTCCTTCTGAGTCACGTAAATCTTGAGCAAACGAGATTACAAACACGGAGACTTGGGATTACTTAAGCCGGAGTTATTGAAATGCGATCTCATTAATTCCACGTATGCTCAACTCTACAAGAATTTCAAATCCAACTTCAGGCCAGTGTGCTCTATCCAGCTTTCCGTTTCATACCGATTCTATTATAATCTTTGCTTGTCCGACTGCCGACTGCTAGTAAAATAAAATTGAACACTAACGACAACAATTATATTTCTTCTTCCTCCAACTTTGGGTTTTGTAATAAGTGAGCCGAAATTATACTTTCGATGGATAGCTGTCTACAACAACGATGGAAAAATAATCTATGAGAATCAGTATTAATTCAAAGCCAATACAAACTTGCAAGTGGACTCGAAACAAGCTCTTACTCCAACTAGTCCAACTCATCCCTATACTGGGATTATCTTTGTTATTTGGCTGTTATATTAAAATTTAATCTGCTAATTATCTTAATAAATCAGACATTACAAATATTCCAATTACCAAATTTAACTGCCGATAGAAACAGGCTTTTGTTGATGATGGAATATCATGGTCCTTTATTAGTTGCTTAAGCTCTCTGCAAGTGTATACATTTTAATTGTGTGACCTGTCAGTCTTTGGTTTTGAAGGCTTCCTGCTCTCAATTTAGGACATTTCGGAAAGAAGCTCATATGGACGATAACCGCTCTGGAGCAATCAAGGAGCCTGTCTGTGATTGAGCCAGCCTTATGCCCTCGCATACACTTGACAAATGCTGACGATTTCCGGTGCGAGATTTTTTATAATCATTATTTAAGACAGGTCCGTGCTCATAATTGTACAAAAAACTGTGATGGCATGTGCCCGCCCGTGTTATATGACTCAGAACATGAAAGGCCCGTAAATAAATTGTGTATATAGCCGGTGCTGGCTGTAATAATATTAGGAACATACAGTCAGGTTCAATCTTCCCTGTACATAAGCTACGATACACAAAGTAATAAAAATTGAGTACCTCTCAGCCTTAGATTTCTATTATTTCCATCTTCGAACCCTTTTACATTCCCTACCTTTTTGATCATGAATTTTTTATGGGGTAAATTGTCTAAAATCTTTCAAATCCTTGGATTCGACGAAACCTGCGGTCTCATTCGTTATATAATTTGTACAAGGGGCTGCTAGAGCAACTTGACATGTTATTATCGCATCTCGAACATAAGATTCTTTATTTGAAAAGAGATGATGTGAAGAGCCCTCCAAAAACCAAGCCCAGAAATCTCAACCTAGAATACCCGCCCAGCCCACTCCAAAACAAGCACAGCCATCCCACATTTTTAGAAATCTAAAGGAACTGGGTTGGCATTTTTTGGCAAAACCTAAACTAGGAAAGAACATCAAAAACAGGAAGTAGGATGGGCAGTACGGATACTTATATCGTTTGAACTTGGTACAAGGCTCAGCCTTGTCTTCTCCAAACTTAACGGGCATTTGACATAACAAGTTGGATGTAATGGGTAATACAAGTAACAAGGTAGTGACTAAGAAATTGGTCTCGGGACAATGCAAAGGACTTCACGAGAAGGCACAGCCCAATATTGTTATTATGGTTTTGAGGATTTTAAGTAATTTTCGTCTCAAATTTAAAATCCATATGACGCAAACCAAAGATATCAAAACTGTGAGATATAATAACACTATTGTATCTATGGAGGGAGCGATTGCTGGTTTTGCCGAGAAGTTGAAAATTATATTAGGACTTTTGTGTATTCCATCCCTCACTCAGCCTCGCCTAAAGATTTCCTTAAGTTTTTGTTGTATTTCGCTTGTAGTCTATTGCTCATGCTTTAGAAAAGACAATTTTTTCAAGAACATCCCCAATAAGGTACAAGGCAACTAACGTGTGTTCCATAACAATGGAGATAATGGATCTCTGAATTGCTTCGGTTTCCCCGTGTTATTCCTGTTGAAAAACGAGGACGAAGGATTGAGCTCATTGTTAATTGTCAGAGCTTTGAGCCTCAGCGGACTCAGTCTCATTTCATTTCGAAATCCCTCAAAAATTTTAGGGAAAAAGGTAGGAAAATGATTGAGGATGGCATAGTTAAAAGGGCTCTTTTCTTGCTTCCCTTGCTTCGTGATCCACGTCTTAGCACTGGTCTGGACTGTGACTAATTCTTTATATCTTGGTAAATTTTTGGTCAACCGTAACGGGTAATTCTTTGGATTTGGTGTAGAAGCCGAGGAAATTTTGGGAACGAAATGGTTGGCTATGGAACTTGCTCGGACAATAGGGTCAATTGTAGTGAATTTTAAATGTGAAGGAGGCTTTAGAAAAGAAATAGGCTTTATAGTAAAGAGTGGGTTTTCTATAAAAATACTAACTTTTAAAATTTTAAACATTAAATGGCTGTGACTCATAGGGCTCATTGTCCCCTCCCGAATTGGTTACCTCTTCCATTCTTGTTCATTTCACTTCAATGAAGATCAGAGTTTTGGGAAAACACAAAATTCTGAGGGCTGTCAACTGTCAACTCTTAAATTCTGATGAATGTGCGGCTAACCTGCATTAATGCTTTTATCACGAGTAATCATCGATTCAAATTTCATACTACCAACCTATTTATAATCCACCTCTGCCAGGGGGCTTGACAGAAATTCAAAACCTTGCTAGTCATCTTCAACACAGGGACACAAAAATTTAGAGAAACTATTTTATCAAATTTTTATTCTGACCTAGTAGTCAAAGAACAATATTTGGAGAAATTTGAATACAATCTTTCTTCAATGACAATAAATACAAAATCTGCGTAACTAAGCAAAGGTGTTACAGCCCGCAGTCATCAATAGCCAAAAAAAATTGGCGATCCAAATCAAAGCAACTCGTTTTCATTTTAAAAAAATTATTAGATAATTGCAAAACTGTCCATACCAATTGAGAAAAGAATGAAAAGGGATGAATCTCGGTGAAAACAAGACTAGTTAATTCCCTACCTTAGCTACAAGAGGCTAATAATGACAGTAACAAGTGGCCAACATGCCCATTTCCAACTCTTGTTCAATAAGCCAAAAAAGATTTGAAATCTGTCCAATCCCCAGCTCAAGACAAGAGGCCTTCAAAACGCAATATATTTTTTTATTCAAAAAGAAAAGTAAAAGAAAGATTCAAAAGCTTATTGAATGTGAAGGAGAGATCTTTCCAAGCACACAAAGTTCTCAATTCTTGGCTTGTCAGCTAAATGGGCATGGCATGGGCACTCTACTCTCCTAAAATAAAAATCTCCTTTTCTTTACACTTCAACTCTACACTTTTGAAAAGGAGATATAGACTATTACTGGATAAGCCATAGGCACGACTCCTACAAACTATTATTACTATAGGGCAACTACAGACAGATTATTTCCCCATTTCTAAAGGCTTTGGGAAATTGATGTATGTATTGGATTGAGGATTTCAAAAGGTATACACTTTGTATGTGTATAATGTTTGCTGGATAAACGTAAGCTTATCTACAAGACAAGCTAATGGTTACCTTATTTAGTGTCTTTAAGCCTAACACTCAGAGCTTTGCTTGCCCTGACTCATATTTCAATGTAATACTCTTCTTCCCAGGGCCGGAGATGAATTAAATTTGACCCTCAGGGCTTCAAATTAAGACAAGACTTGATGATGTCATTGCAGAAAAATTTACTCTGCCAATTAAGCAATGATTTGATACATTCTTGGCTTGACCTGTTAATTTTTTCCTTGGAAATGGCCTACGTCTCAAACGGGATTCGTACGGCTCTGAACAAGATATTTTTTGGCTTTGGGGTAGTTGGAATAATAATAGTTGGATCCACACAGAGGTAACAAAGATCACCGATGAGATCATCCACCTACATCATTGAATCCATACCCTCTGAAGTCCCAATCTTCCACCATAATAATTATACAATAGATTGGGGATTTTGAGGCTTAAAAAAGGTCTGACCTGGGGATAGAGACTCTCCTACCTACCTTTGTGCTTTTACCTCCAAAGAAGTGGAAGATGGATTGGATTTTTGAGGCTGATGAGGCTCACCACTTTCGATTGCTACCTTTATTTACGAAAATCTATTGAGTTTCTAATCTAACTTAATCTCCGCGAGCCGAGAGAATTCCTCTTTTTTATTAGGTACTATTCACTCCACTCAGATCGACCTTTTTTTTGTTACGGGGAAAAGGAGCAGTGAGATAAATTACTGGGCCATGGACGATGTGTAATTACTTATTCATTAAAGCTGTTTTCCAAAATTAGCTCGGGTGGAAGAGATGGGTTTATTTCATGATTTATACCGGCCCTATCTATTCATTACCCCATCGCCCGGATCTTAAAATTTTTGAAATCTTGATTACTTACATGGCTCAGTAAACAATGAGCGTGTGTTTAGAGATGGTTTATAAACCTACCTAGGGTTACCGTAGGTTCTTTTTTCATTTGATGGGGATAGGGGTTAGCTGAAGGTTCACTTGAGTTACAAATAGAGCACTAAACGCATATAATAAAAAGCTTTCTCATGAGATAAATAATCAGGATGATGAAACCCGAAATTTTTTAGACAACCTTGTTATCTTTTGTGAAACCCAAGTGGGCATTTGCTTTTTACAGGGCAAATATTTGTAGAATTGCTCCACGATCTTCTATATCTTTGCCAACTATTTCAGACCTGTCTATGTTATTCTACTCAAGTACGTTTCCCTGTGCTAACACAAGAGAAGCTATTGACTTTTTTTTATTTGCCTAGGAAAGTTAAATATTGGGTGGAAATGGTGAGAAAGGTTTCCCTCTTTTTCTAAGGAATCTTTGTATTTAAAAACATGCGAATGAATTTCTCATGAACTCGAGAGGAACTTGAGGGGGATGAAAAAAGGCTCAAATTAAGGTGATTAGGCATAAATTTAGACCTACTAATTATTTCACCAATACCTCAAATTGACATCAAACCTCAATGAATAGAAAAGGTCCTAAGATTCCATGGGACTTTTCTGTCGTCTCAAATAATTTCAAAGTGTCAAACCTTCAGTCTCATCCCCACACTCTGTCCAGTGGCCTGACACTCAAAGTAAGTTCAAGTGTCACCTCAAGTGTTTTGACGAGAGCAGTCTTTTTGGAATTGTTCAAAGGATCCAAATTGTAAAAGGCATCTTATCCTCCACCAATAACACTTTAGCAACTCCTGACACTCACATGAATCGTGAGTAGCAAGTAATAAGCAATTTTTCGCATCCCAAGATGTTTTTGAACATAAATTTCCATACAATCTATTGCCCAAAGGAACTTTGCCATTTCTTTCAAGTCCCTTATTACAACAAGAGTAAGAAAATCTGGAAAGTATTCCCCAACAAAGGCCTAGCATGTACTCACTGTATTCAACATTTGAAGAGACAGATATTGATTAATCGCTCATGACGATGGTCAAAGGTAAATAATGTGAAATAGCAAATCAATAGCTCGAAGGCTCATGGAACATTTGTGACAATAGTGTGGGGGAGCGTTGCTGGGAGCCCAAGTAATAATTTAAGGAGGCTTAAGGTATTAAGTTGAGACATGTAAGCAAGTTAAGGAATACAGAGGACTTTACGAGATCTCTACTTTGGTAACAAACAATAAACAAGTGGCCAACATGGTAAATTTCAAAGAGAAACTGATCTACTGGCAATAGTGTATAGAAGAAGAGGCGATTCCATGCTTGATCTTCTCTATGGTCTCGGTCTATCCGATCCGCCTGGTCCTTCTTCCAAGTTTTAGAGCCCCGAGAGAGAGAATCTTGAATAATAAAGGCCGATAGTGGGGAATGATTGTTCTATCATTGTCGTATTGTATTTTCTACCGTTTTCGTGTGGGCATACGATACTCGGGGAAGAATGCTGAGATTGTATTGTAATATCATCTCTTTTGTACTCCCTAAGTAATGGGATGTCCTTTGGCGTGGCGTGGGCTCTTACAGCTAAACTCTCAAAGAAAGTGAGCATGCATTCCCCTCTCACCTTCCTTTTGCTACAAGAAAAGAAAATCCCTTCAGTTTTCATTATCACACAGGGCCATGTTATGCTTATCAATCCTCCTCTGCCATCCAAGACAATTACAATTTTATGTTTTCGCGTGCCGTAGAAATCGGCTCATTGTGGATCCTTGTAGGAAGCTGGAAGACACATTTAAAGTTCAATTAAAGTTGCAAAGCGTGAGATTTTCGTCGGTTTGGGCCAAGCCTGAATTTCGACGTGTTTTGCTTAGTTTACATGTTTTCTGCCGGAAGGAGGGTTTTAATTCATAATTTATTGATTACTGGCTCCTCACACAAATCATTTTCAAGCTATTTCAGAATTTTTTTTAAATTCATAAAGAACATAAAAGTTTGTTTTAAACTCCGTTACTCTTTAAAAATGTTTAATTGAATTAAATATTTTAATTAGATGGAGTGCAAGTTAAATGAAGCACATGAAAGAATTAATCAGATGAGACAGGGGCTTGGATTTGTGAATGAACGGTCTACGCCGCTTTCAATCACAATGTGAAAGGATATTCATGGAGGTGAGGTATGGGTAAAGCCCATGCTGTAAAGCACTATTGATTGCTTTGGGTTGAGGGAAACCTCACTGCAACCACCTTGGGATCACATTTGACCTGGGCGGTACCTTATGGGTGGCAAAGGGATGCCACAGTTGCTCCCAAACTCTAAAGAGAGGTCAAGTCAAAGAGACAAATGATCCTAAATTTATTCATCTCCTCTTTTCACACTAAATCTCTAAGAAATGCAATTCAACTTTGGTGACTCTGCTACTATTTGAGCTTTTATTAGAAGGAAGGAGCATTTCATCTCTTGTAATAGTCCAAGTTTATTTCACATCTTATTATTACATTTGGCCAACAATGCATCTGGAGGTAACACTCATTGTAACAACATACTTTTTGAGATTTAATGGAAAAGTCAGCTCCCTCCAACACCTCGCCTTCTTCACTTCTAGGCTTTCCATACCTTCAAAACTTGAACGGGATTGAATGGATAAGCTTCTAATGAAAGAAGAGGAAGTGAGAAGTATTAAGCCACTGGTCATATGGCTCCTCATTCTCCTCCATGTACCCTGTGTAGTAACCTCAGAGGATTCTAAGGACTTCCGAAAGATTGTCAACTTCTTCCGCTACGAAATGACCATTTATCAACTCCATTCGAAACGATTTGAGACTTATTGTCACATCGCTTTGTCCATAGGTTTGGACTTGAATCCGAAACCGGATTTAAGCTTGAGCCGTTTTGCTTTGCTCTCTTCTGGTCAAGAGCTTTTGATACACGGATTAGCAAGGTTTTAATGCTTTTAGTCGAGTTTGTAAATACAAAACACTTCCTGGCTTAGATTACTGGAGTTTTCTCAGAATTTCTTAACAAAACGGGGCGAAGGCGGATAATCCAGATGCTTCCGGATTATCATACTTATAAAGTGTATCATTATGAGCTTGAAATTTAATTCCTCTCTTAAATTCAAACCTATCAACACCTAATAAGCAAGAGGATTGTAATTTAAAACTTTAAATTAATAAAAATCTTCCACCCATCCAATAATTAAGCGATTTACCCAGCACTAAGTTCTCTTGTGTCTGGTCAATTATTTTTTCCCAGCTTCAAAACCAGGCCATGCTCTTCAGTATTCATTTTACGTCTCTAAAAGATCGTAAAAGATGTAAGAAAATCCTACATTGTTTATCACCCGAGAGAAACTTTCAGCACCCATACCTAAACAATTGTCACGGAGAATACAATGCTTTTTTTTTACCAACTCCTAATTGCTGAATCACTATAAACACACGTTCCGCCGCAAAGCCATCGTGCATGAAGAGGTTTGTGGTGAGGGAATCAAATGCTCCACGGACCATCCTAATCTCGTAGGCTAATCTAATGAAAGCATGAAACCTCTCTATTTTTCCATCCCATTTCACTTACATTAACTAAATGAACAATAGAGCTCCGGCTCAATGTCGAGAACAACATGTAATTACAATGTGCATAGACACTTACATACGGGCATCGGTTCAGTTCACAAATATCCTCGTAAGAAAAGAGGGGGGTGGAATCTAATCAATCCTTGGCTCCATTACCATCACATATCACCTTGGGTTGCATGCTCATCATGACTTTGATATGAATCATGAGGGTGGGTCACAATGGACCAAAACCCATATGATTACTTGCTTAATGGATTTGGGATTATAAATTAAAATTAACTTTTCCCCCAGCCTTTTCTACAATGTACAAAAGGGTGTACTACTGCAGGCTAGCTTTTACCTTAATAACTTCTTTATTTTAGATGTATACTACACACGATGCATGTTATTTTGGCCCTATTGGATTTTTCAATATCTTCAATAGTGCGGGGAATAATTAATGACTTTGGATAATTATTTAAGTCCCTGGGAATCCAAATCCATCTTCCATGGTGTAAGAAAATAGGTAATTAAAAAGCAATCTGTCACATCCAGTGTCACTCTATCCAATACTTTACAATGTTTCATAGTTTCATTACAGAACAAGATAATAAGATGGTCGTTTGGTCGTGGGGGTAGTTGGTCACGCTTTGAATACATAATTGATGATCTGCAAAGACATCCGATGCTTCAATGACCAACTTGGTATAATGATTATTGCTCCTTAACCTAAACCTCCACTTGAAGATTAACTTATCTAGCAAAGTAATTTCTCGACCTTAAAATAAGTACTTTGCAATGCTCTCCTCGAACTAATCCTCTCTCTCTCAAACACATATGGAGAGTCTTAAAATGGAAAAATAACTTTGCGTGGCACTTTGAAATCTATGACAATGAGCTGCAGGCCTTGCTTTATTGGAAACAAGTGAAAGGTTAGGGTGGAGAGAAGGGAATCGTATCACAAGTCAAAGGGAAAGGGTGGAGGGCTGAGAAAGAGTTAAAATTTTAAAATATGATTAAGCAATGCAATCAGGCGAGGAGAAATCCATTAATTAGCCCTTGTGGTTTAACACGCATTTAGAAGAGGTTGGAAGGGAGTGACCCATTATCGTATGTTATCCCAATCCTTAAAATATTTTAGGACAGGGATGAAATTTCCAAGTGTGAGTAGTTAACACAGCCCTTGATGGCGAGTCTGGTTAGTTTCACCAGCACAAATTTAGTTGTTCCATGAAATGGATAGTGTTCTGGTAAATGTAAGGTGGTAATCAAGAAGCTTAGTTATCTCCAGTTGTATGGGAAGATACGGGCTCGTAGTGTATAAAAGGGTTTCACCATTAGGGCCTGTGTTATAGTATACAAATGATCAACTGGAATTTTAAGTCCAGTCCATGTCAAAATCCTCTGCCTTGTCAAGCTTGAAAAATGAAATAGAAACCTTGCCACTACTACTAAGGGAGAGAAATAATTTATTTTTTTCTGCCACGGGATTGTTTAGACATGAGTGTTTCAGGATTCGTTCTTTGGGAACAGAAATTGGAGAAGCAAAAGGGAAAACATTTTCAAGTTTCAACTTTGAAAGCTTGGAAAAAAAGAGGCCCTTTGATTCATTAACTTTGGCCCGGAGACGGGAAGGATCAGTTTCCTTAATTAGGCACAGGCCTGGCCACTCTGAGCCAAACCGAGAAATTAAGACGAGAAGGGAGTCTTAAGACCTCCATGACCTTCCCTCAAGACTCCAGTGACACACTTGAAGCGATATCATTTATAAGAGTTATGGAGGGAGTAGGCCAGTAGGGATTATTATATAGAGTCAATGGTGGAAGGAAAAAATGACAAGCCGAGAATTACTTGATCCCTTGAGGAAGTCCGCACTTGATGCTTTATAGGGTTGATGTACACATCTACAGATCATTATGACTACAAGAGATTCTATTTGCTGGAATTCTCAAAGTCAATATTCAAGAATGCAGCCACCACCAGTGTTGAAGAAGCTTCTGGTTGAGCTGCCTCTTTGGCTGGTGGTCGTATGGACTCTTTAGTTTGTGTGAAGGATTTATAAAAAATTGTAAATGAAGATGAAAAAGTCGACAAGTCAAAGCTTACAAAACTGAGAAGGAAGGCTCGAAATTCATTGCCTTGATGCTAACTGCCTTGCTAACCGACCCGGGATTCCATGAGGCTCACTAAAGTTAAGAGTACTCAATCATCAAAAGACCTCTTGTTCTATCCTCATTTTACGTCTAGACGAGCTTGTTCACCACCACTATTAAAGTACCCTTTTAAGGCCTCTTAAGATACGAAGGGAGCTCATCTCGTGAGTCTCAATAATAATTCACACTGGTGTGGATTGTGGATTGGAGAGTAGCACTCGACACATCGGGGATTCCACTGGAGATGAGATGGAAGGGCTCCGGCTCTTTTCAATCCTACTCATAATTGGCTTCCACATTTTTAACTATTTCCTGTTTTCATACCTTCTACCCTATTTTAACACGGCGGTCTTAGTTTGTAAACCTGAACTTGTTAATTGAGAATGGAATTAGACTTTTTTGACCACCATCCGAAGATAAGAAGATACCTTTACACAGATGGGCTCACCCTCAACGTCTGGTTTTGATTATCATTAGAGATAATAATCCCTAAGGATCAACACCGCTTTTTCACTACAAGGTTTCAGGTTCTTCGTTCCGGAAAATTGAGCTTTAAAATCTGTAATTTCGATGACATGATGACTTATTCTAGGCCCAATTAAGGGGCTGATGCAGTTCCAAGATTCTTATGTAATGAAGTGAGGCTAGGTTCTATTGTTTCATTGCTTATTACCCAGTTAGGCCATGTTAGCTCTCATTCTTCTCCCCAATTAACCTATTTCAGAAAATCCAAATACTTTCAATTATTATTAGAGTTTAAGAATTCCTCGGGTCTAGGTTTTCGTGGGAGAACTGGTATTTTAATGAGCTGAGCAATTCATTTTAATCTGTAACGAATAAAGATTCTCTTCATTGTTCACAGATGCTAAGCTGGGCTTAATAGCAGTTTCTTAATTGGCTTTACCGTGTGATAGAAATATTTTAAATTCTCCATATCTGTTACATTCGTTTTTAGTACCATGTCTCTATTATTATTCTCACCTAGAACTAGCAACTGTCACATGAGCTTTCTCCAAAACATTTCATTTCTGTATGCTTGCATGTATTGGGAACGTTTCGTGATCAGTGCTCATAAGGGCTGGTCTTTTGGGTTTGATCTTTCTGGTCCTGACAGAGGCCTGATGGTCCATTGCAGTAGAAAGTTATAATTACTAACTTTGACGGAAAAAGACATAATTCATGACACAAATCAATTTTAATTAAAAAAAGCTACCCTCAATGTGAACATTCGTGAGAAATGTAACAATGTTTCAAAATCCATTGCTAGCAATAGTCATAATTATACTTTCCTCTGGTAATAGCTTTTTCAGTCTCTATTTGAACAATACTTCCTTTCATTCCTAATCATGAAGGAAAAGGCATTCCTTATCGGTAATAAGAATCGGAGTGTTTCTCGAAATCCTAAAATTTTGATACTTGAGCTGTGGAAATGATGATCATAACAAAAGTTGAAGCTAATTAAAGCTGGAGACGAGCATCGGATCGACATGACAAAAGAAGTATTGTCTACTTGATACCTCAACTACAGCGTATCGTATGTACAGATAATTCCAGTAACTCCAGATTCCGGAGAAATTCCCAATTCCCTCAGAGTGAAAAGGTAAAGACCTCCTGTAAGGAGCAATCGCGTTTGTTTCCTCACGAAGTGGTGGGCCCTTGAGGCCAAAAGGCACGTGTTCTTTAGAAATAAGCAACTCTCCAGAGTCCCGAGAAAAAAGTCTCAAGCAGGGCAGGCATGGGTAGTCCACGATCCCTTATACCAAACCATATACAACTCTATAAAATTACGTTCCCTAGACTCTAGGCTCTTCGATCATGTCAGTCACTTCTCCCTTTTTCTGTCCGCATGTCATGATGACTAAACCAGAAAGTGAACTATCTAAGGTAAGGCAGTTAGGCATTCATTTATCTTTCAGCTCAGGCTATGCTTGTATAAAAGGAATTGGTCCTTCGGTGTCGTTACCGCTTATCTTAGGAGCCCATCTCTATCCCTGTCCCTTAAGTTCATATGCATAGGAACCCCTAGGTCCACCAATGAATATGAGGGTATGACACATACAAAGCAAAGCCAAGAAGCAGAAGACCGGCTGTTTCACTTCTTTAAAATCATATACAGACACACACACACACACATACCTATACTATGAAATAGGTTTGATGAAACGGAGATGATGAGGTCTGTTGTTGTTCATCTTGGTAGTAGTAAGAAAGCTCTTCGTGGGAAAGTTGGTCCTGAACGTGTTCCCACGCAATCCCTCCACCTGCCCAACACACGTCTTACGCGAGCGATCCTTTCCTCATCGTAAGAATCGTAGCCGCTTACATATCTGCTATGCTATGGTATCTGATGAGATGTGACCACTACTACTATTACTACCACTACTATTACTCGGCTCAGTATACGACTGTTTTGATAAACATAAATCCTTTTAGGATTTAATATCCCATTCACCTCCTACCGTCGAATTACATTTGAGGAAAAGAAATTGAGGCAAAAAAAAATCCCCCTTTTCACTCAAAAAAAGGCTCAATTCTATCCAAATTTAAAGACGAATGGACCAATAGAAATTTTTTTTACCTATGGCTAGACGATTATTTGAATTTTTGGGTTTTTTATAGCCATCCAACCCTGTAAAATTTCATTATACTATTTTACCCGATTCTTATCATTAGCACTCTGTGTTTAGCTTAGGTTATCCTCGGTTGAGGAACTGTGCAGTTATGGAATCTGTGAGGTAAGGGATTAAATAAAATAACGCATAACCCAAGGATTCTTTGGTGGTTTTTTTCCTCTTTTTTTCCGCTTTTAATCTACCCTTTTCTTACTTTTGGGTGTTTGTGAAATGTGAGATTTTGTATTTTTTCTTCTCCTGCATTATTTACCTAAAGGAGATAAGCTCCTTTTGTCCACCACTTTCTACTCCAACTGGCTTGTGCGGAATCTTTTCGAGGACGACACAAGCAAGACACACGACGAACGGAGGTTAGGCTAGTGGTGGACTCATGTCTATTTGTGCCTTTAGACCCGAACTGATTGTAAAAAAAATATAAATTGCACAATTTTTGTTGTAAGGACAGTGCATATAGTCGTGTTCAAGCTTTAGTAAACATTGGCTCATTGGCACGCATTGCACAAGAAATTAGTAAATGTTTTGTAATGCGGATTTTTAATTAATCTCTTAATTGGGAAATGTTGACAAAAACTCAACCTTGATCTTTAACTGGAACTGAAACTTCTATTTTTTAACTATATTCTGCCATACTTCCCCAAGCTTTTGGCACTTGGATGCAATTGATAGAATTTGTAAGCAATACCTTATTTGGTTAAGTGATATCGGTTAGGTAAAAAATAGCTTAAATTGGACTTTCAGTCAACTGGGATTAGAGTTACGTAGTCGATTCAATTTGTCAGCTTGCTATATCTGCTTCTATATTGTATCCGGCTTTCCTCACAGATCAAACGTGACAATTTCACACAGTCTCACATGTTCAGGCTTCGTGATCACAAAATATAGCTCTACTTCGGAACCCGGTAAAAGCAAGAAGTTATCAACAATATTTTTGTGAATTCAAGAGTCATCCTGACTTTACAAAAGTACACATTATCAATGGATATTGAAATCTGTGTAATTATTTTGAATTCAAAGTGGCTTCGTATGATTATCACTTCGAAGTATCATGTAACTTTTACTAAACGAGTAACCAATAATTATTGAATGCTGAAAAAACTTTCAAAAAAACACCTGGATATTAAATCATCCTCAATATTCTCCAAATCTTACCTATAAATTAATTCCTACTCAATTTCAAACGACCGAGAGGCTCATCCTACATCATTGAATATAATGGGATGAATAATATTCAAATAAAGTAGGCAATCTTCCATTTGACCTTTTCAAAATTACCAAGTCCTAATTATCTGGACACCTGAACAATTGACCCTTTTGGGCCAAACAAATGTGCGTTTTATTTATCAACATTTGTATCTGCAAACATGGGCTGTTAAATTTTCAAATAACTCCTCCATACCAAGTTTCACGCTGATTAAAACTATGAGAATATTTATCCAAACCTCTTATTGTTATTACAATCGATACATTGAAATAATAAAAAGGTAGTATGAAATTAGCAATGATAGTCCAGGCCCTCCTTCAACAGATTCCGCATATTATTATGAGAAATCGTGCTTGGGAACTTGCTTCTCATCCATTGTTTATTGCGTAAGGACTGCTTGATTGCCCCATCAGAGGAGACGCATGATACGAATAATTAGTATCAAAGGTTTCAAATCCTTGAGTTGCCCCCAAGTGTATAATTCTGTGAGAACGACAGCAAAAAACCCTCATGAAGCACGTTCAATTGGTCAAAATGTGCTTTTAGATTGCTCACTTATTTACTTGGTATAATTAATTTGAAATGGACAGTAAATATGTAAATTGCCCTCTTTTTGAATCATAGCCAAGTCTCAGAAAGCTAGGATATGGTAGTGAATTTTAATTCCATAATTCTTGCCTTGGGTTCCTTCTTTTCAAGTCAGCCTTAGCCAGGGATCGCGTTTCTGAGATGCTGTTAAGAAAATCATCATCAAGGGATCAAATAAGCTCCGTCTAATCGGTTCAAGGAGATTTTGAAATCTGGAACTTCACCAACTGTAGATTATCGTAGATTATACTAACTTCTTTCACCTGTGGTATGAATCTTAATCACCGGATAATTTATTCCTCAAAATTTGCTTCTAGCAGAGAATATTTAAATTAATTAATTATTTATTTCGGATCAAGTATTGTATGCTTGATCCTTGTTTATATGAACTTGAACATCCTAGTGGTAGGTCCGATTAAATTGTAAACAATATTTCAAACTTGGAGGAAGCCCCAACTCGACGGGGTTCCTAAATCATAGTTTTGGCAAAGGCTGCTCACTTTTTACATGTTCATCTCCGTCCCTTTGGATAGAAAATAATTTAATGGTATCTTCTACAAATCTCCCTTTACATTATTGGTGCTTTAAGAATCGTAATTCGTCGATGGACTGAATTGACACCATCCGCTTTTTTTAAGTCACGTCATCCAACCATTATAATGTTTACGAAACAAATACCACCATCCATCATAATTGCACACTTAGGTTAAACATCAAAACAAATTATATTTTACATTCCTTCAGGAGTCACAACCCCCAGCTTTTGTTTACAAGTAATAGAAGACCTCAGTATTAAATATCATTCACATTGTATACACAAATTGAGCCAGTTACCAATACATTCGATATATAGTAACGAAGTTTGTGCTAATAATACTGTTTTTAATTAACTGTATGTGTAAGAAATTTAATTACTACATTCACATGACAAAATGGGCCAAAGAAACAATAGAATCTACCAAAGAAAGATAAAAATTTGAGTAGGAATTGACAATGACCTCCATTCATCAAACTGGATCAGTGCTAATTGCTAATCAAGAGAATCAAGTTGAGACACTTGAATGGAGATACAGGGCAGGTAGGAGGTTAAACCTGTGCATAGCTCAAAGATTAAATGTGCCTTGCCCTCGAATCCGATCCCACGGAATGAACCTGCAGTTCATCCACTTCATTGAGTATTAGTAAATCCGGAATGGAATTTGAGGGACGGCAGCTGGCAAATGTGAACTTTTTTCCCCTTAAAAAAATAGTAGGACGACGGATGAATATGGAAATGATAGGATAAGACAGTACGATGAGCTCCAAACGAGCCCTTCAGGTGGTTTAAAAAACGATAGTATATATGACCCATCCATGATAAAGGAAGGAATCTGGATACACGATCATGAGATTCAACAAGAGCCATGATGATAAACTTGTTTTTTCCTTGGGATAGTGTTGCTGCCCTACACACACAGTTCATCAATGAAATTCACCAACCACTCCAGAACCTAATGAATCAGCAAAGAAGGAATAACAGCAAGTGAGAAAGGAATGTATTACGCATCCATCCACCTTCTCACGGTAGACCAAATCTGAAACAAAGGAGACTGAGAAAGAAAGCAGCTGCTTCTTCACCGACTCCAATCAAAATCTTTATCTCAGTTCTACAAGGGGCATTACATCGTTTGCCGAAATTGGACTTTATCATACCAATAGCAATTACTTTTTTTTCGACCCCTCACGGACGTATCATCAAAATTATACAGTCACCGACATCAGGTGACCTCTTCTCAACCCTTACTTTCCTTTATTGACAAATCTCTTCCGTGTCAAAGTCAAAGTGACATCTCGCAGTGCCCAACTGTCCAAGTCATCTAAAAGGGCAAGGATAAGAGAGGACTTTGAAATTAATAATCTCTCAAAGCCCCGAATTAAGTCTCGGTCCAACTTCGGACCCTTTCTGTCTCCGCGTGGCTAAGGATGATGATTAAAAAATCCCCGTAACTTTGAGTGACTATTGACTGATTTCTCAAGGAAGGAGTGGCAAATGAATATAATTTGACTCTTCGGAGGTACAGGTTGGAGTGGACTGGATATTAAAAGGCTAAAGGGTTATAGATTCTTAGATCATCATGTGTTTAGTTTAGTAAAAGAATTCAGAGGCAGAGTTGATCTTGGAATGGCAGAAAGGCAAACGTGGGAAAATGCAACAGGTGTGAATGGTAAAAGAGAAGAGGCAAAGAAGACGTAGAGGTTCAGATACACGTAAAACATCAACAAGACAACAAACTACATAACAAACTACATATATCCATCAATGATGCTCTTATTAGCTAGCAGAAGCACGTAATTCCTATGTGTACTACTTACCCACCACCACCGCCACATTCCCAAATATTGTTTTGATCTGACTAAATGTTTTTTTTGCACACGCTAGGCATAGGCAAGTGTAGAGACTTGCTGTGCGTATCCATTACAATGGGATAAAGGATTTGATTGAAGGGGACTTTGACTATGATGGAAGACTCTGAGGTGAGATGCTCTGGGAAAGATATCTGTCTTATTAATTTATTTGAATAAAAATTATAATCTACCGTTGAATATTAAGATTGACTAGCTGATTTTAAAAAGGAGGAATTTAGGGTATATATTATTTTATAGTTGCCAAATTATTTCGCTCTAGGGGAGTATCATCAGTTTTCCTCAGAGGTTACTCTTTTTAATTTGACTCTTCTTTGTTGTATTGAGTATCGACGTGTCTTCTTTGTCTCTGACCGGTACGGTGGCAGGGGCAAACGTTTCGAGATTTCTTTTGTGAGAAACAAGAAAGTAAAATATGGCTTAATATTATTGTAATCGAACCTACCTGTCAGCGAGTAGGACTTATTGTTACACATGCAAACCCCCAGGGACTTAATTTATGAACAGAGTTAGATTGTAGCTGTAGTTTTCATAAAATCTGGCCATGGCTACTTCTTGTAACCCTATGGTAGTAAATCTTCAATTAGATATGATACCGACAAGTCGGCTCGTGTAATTGCTTGATGATACACCGACTTTTTTGTCATTGTTTATTTGATATAGGATGATTCCACACGTCAGGACATTGCTTTCTGGATACATGCCGAGTAATCAAAATCAGATATAAAATTATTGTGATTGATTTATCCTAATTCAAACAAATCAAGACTTTAAAAAAGAAACAAAGAATTCAGACTACTCTTGGAGAGTTTGCAAAGATTTGTGTTTCCGAGTTTTTATAAACTCAATTTAGAACAAAGATTTGCACAGTTTTTTCAAAAGCTGATCTCATTTCCTAATAGGCCATTGTATTGGAACTGAAACTCGTACAATAAAAATAACAGTTATTGAAATCGTTAATAGGAAAACTGCCTGGCATATGATAACCTTTTCATCCAACATCGTGACACAATAAATTCATGAAAACGCCATAAAAATCTCAAGCCGAGGAAAAGTTGATAAAAAAAGCACATGCTCTACCAGTTATTAAGACCCATAGTGAGAGAAACTGGATTAAGTTTCCTTTAATCGGCAACACCTAATAGATGCAAATTTGAATGTATCCCTTCATCAGTGGGGGGTTTAATTTCCCCAATCAGAATATCAATCCCCACTGCCAAAGCTCTTTTTCATCGGCTTACTCAAGCTTAATTGATTGTGAGAAGCAAACGAACTCAAAACGACCTGTCACCGAAATCAATTGTGATTAGCTAAATACAAAGGATTTTATATTCATATCATGTCCTACCCAAATTGATTATTAAAGATGTTTCATAAGCCAGAAGTGACGCTTGAAAAAGGCTAACTATTTTTTCAACGTTGTTTCTTGATACCCTTGAAAACTTTTTAGATCCAACCAAGGCATGCAAACACTGTTTTTAAAACCTTTCAAAAATGTATATCAAAAACGCTAGCGTTGATTTAAACCTCTGCAATAAAAATCAATCGAATTAAAGAAAAATTGGCAAAGAGTAAAAATTTATTGCCCCAATAATGAAACTAGCATAAATCTACAATTCCAGTTAATAGTCCATGTTTACATTTTTAAACGGGTAATTGTAGGTTGCTTATAATTTTGCAAAAAAAAAACTCTTTCAATTACAACTACTGCTACTGTGCACTGTTCAAAAGAGCAAATTATAACCATTACAAAGATGTGGGATGAGATGCAATCAATCGGGTTAAAAAATCTTGATGAGGACATTTACATGCGGATAGGATACATGGGAACTGCACCAGGCTCCACTGCCAATCCAGTTTGCAAATGATTGACTCTGAACGTGGGAAAGACAAGGGAGATAACTTTCCATCTCTAAAATCCCCTTTAATTGTCTCACCAAATTGTAATCAAAACGTTAGATGAGGAAAAAATGGGATTTTTGTTGCTTCTCAAGCCAAGTAAAAACGTCTTCTTCGTATTGAATAACAACTACGGGTTACATCCTCGTCAACGAATCTTTTCTGCCCTGTCGAATCTCGATTTTTCAGCGAAAGAGTGTGCGAAATCCCTTGAGTAGGCATTAATCACTGCAGGAAAAGTGGCGAGATTCTCCAGATACTTTGGGGATTGGGAGAATTCGATTATTATTGACTTAATTATTGTCTACCTTTGATATGTCTTGGTATGTCAATTAATTACCCGGTCCTGATGTCATCTTAATGCTGAAGGAGTTTTTGGACGATACTATTCATCTATTCCTATGCAGCTGTTATTCAAGGGATGGAAATTATGCTCAGTCCTCAAGGATAATTAAAGGAAAGGAAAACTTTGCATAAAAGAATTATCAATACTGAGAGATTGGAAATAAAAATTTGAACGTTTTTTTAAATTGTAATTAAATCGATGAGAGTACACGCACAAGTACATATTAATTTAATCAATAAAGTTTTTTTTACTGACGACAGTAGTCTCTATTAGAGAGTCTTTAGACACACAGTACACTTATGAATCAACCCCAATCTATACCTTACCCTATGTATTAAAATTTTGTATAGTAATTGCCTCTGAAGTGTCAAAAAATATGGAAAGGATTGGTCAGTAAAGGACAAGTTGTCTGTGTCAAAATTAACTCCCTAAGAAAATGTCTATCAAAGATGCCCAAGCCATTAAGATTTGTTTGACCGCATCCATGTGCTCCGCTTGTGGACCATTGTCATCCCAAAGAAGAGACGAGACGAGACATCCTCCAAGAGAACGACGGCAATTGTTTGTTGTCATCTTAAGACATGAGTTTTGAGCTCCTCTTATCAAAATATACAAAAGTGTAGCCTGAGCTCGTGGAATTCCTAAGGGAATTAGGAGGGAAATAATTGTGCCTTTTCCTTTAGCATTTGAGCCCAAACATAATGTTCAATGCACCACCATTAGCATTCAAAATAAGGTGAATCCACACAATTTGAGTGGTCACTGACAAGTACAAGGTAAATTTTCGGAATCTATTCAACCCCAATGCTTAGTTATGCTTGGAGACACAGACCAAAGGGATTCATAAGAACCAACCTCAAATTAGTGCATTCAAAGTCCAAGATAAAATTGTAAACATGTTGCCAACGGACTCCTTGCATACTTATTCTCAATTGTCCCTTAACTCTTTTCTTTAATAATTCGTTGTTCGTATTGCCTGGAATTTGCTCAGCATAATAGTTGATTAGTCACACTATAAAATGGGCCCAATGCTACCGCTAGCTTTTCATGTTTTCCAAGAAAACAACTCCAGGATCTAGATCATAAACCCAGTATGAAATAATGTTAAAAGTCCAGAGTTACCAAATGTGTTGAACAGGAGTTCAGGAATAAAACTTTAATTATCATTATCTCGTATTTTGCATGAAAAAATATTTCAACCAACCAATAAAAGCCAATGAAGAGAAGTGATTAGATAATCACAATCTAGCGTTTGTAACACCCATAATTTAATTACTAGTAAAGACAGCCGAAGCCACTTTTCCATTAAAAAACTCCCACTAATCTACAAACATTTACATCACCACTAGTAGTAAAAGAAACATAGCGTGTCCTACATGCATTGAACTAAGATAATATACAAAAAAAATCCCAATCCTCGAACATAAGACGAGGTGAAAAAGGTCTCTTGTTATTACAATTAAGGAAAGCAGTCTAAGATTTCAAAGTCCCTACTCCACCACCACCACCAACCACCACCACTACAGAAAATATCTGAGAAAGTGTGGGAATTTAGGCAAGGTGGTAGATAGTATGATCTCGATTTACAAGTAAAGTCTCTTGCCATGTGAATAAGCCTCGTCTGCCCGTCGCTCGTCTTCTCAAAGCTTCCACATAGATAATAACAGATCGTATATACGAGCGCTATACAACCCGACTCCACAATCCGAAAACGTGTGTGTAGGCCAATTATTGTAGTGTGTAATAAAAGTGCTCACAATATAATAAAGCCTAGTCAACCTTACCTAGGTACAATAACTTTAAGAGTTAAACAGCACAAGGAGACCTTTGGTAAGTCCATAAGGAAGAAGAGATTCTTTAAGTCCAGAAATCCAGATCTAAGCATATGAGAAAAGGGATGGCTATGCATACAAATCAAAAGCATATCATGGAGCTAGATATTATCCTCCTTAGGGCATGGTGCTATAGAGGATAGAGAGGCTGAGCTTCTAACGAACCTTAAGTGGTAGTGTGGAACTTCTTAAGAAGTCTTTTCAGAGTTGTTTTGTGTACGTGTGTTGGAAGCATGTGCATAACGATCGTGGGAACGTGGGTACAAGCAGCGGAATCTGTTCTCACGGTTCTAGCTCTCCGAGAAGGGAAAAAAATCACTTTTTTCTATCTATTTTTCATCTGTGAGTTTAGTGAGTATGAACGAGGAGTCCTGCATAACACCTGGCATCTGCTTCTTCATCTTCCACCACTGGATTCCCATCCATGTGGGGTAGCTCTGTAGCTTTGAATTCCTTTACACTTCCACTACTACAGAAGGGTAAAGGATTCCTTTTATGTGTAGAGGGATATGAGCTTTTTTCAGGCACCGTGGTAGTCGTCAGCCCAACACACGCTTGGCTGCCTTGGCATGGTCACCCCGTGTAACCCCCGATGGAATAAAATGAGCTCGTGCGACCTCATCAACCACCAATTCTGTCTTAGACTTCAAACTGAACACAACTCTCTCTCCAGAGCTTAGAACTGACCTTACACATCCTCAACGTGCTCAAGTAGTAGAATACAAGTATCTTGATAGCAAGAGCAAGTGTCTCATATTATAAATACTCGACCAAAAGTTACTTTTACAGTTTACTTTACCCGGCTCAACCTTTTGGATTTACCAAGCTCGTATTTTCATACCAGTTTTAAGTTTTCTCTTGAAGAATCACCCGGAAAAGTTTTTAAATCGAAATGGCTCCACTTACGGATATCTCTCGTGCCTTTGGACAGCAGTCTGCTTCTGCTGAACCTATTTCTCGGACCATGCAATATCGCAAGGTAAATTGAAGTTTTTAAAAATTACATTTCATTTCCAATTTCAACTTTTTATTACAAATATTAGTAATTTTTATTTTCAAAGTTTTTTCCTCTTTATTTATTTTCAAAATTTTGGGAATAGTAAGCTTATGATTTTTATTTTTTTTATTAACAGGTCACAAAACCTTTGCTCGAACGACAACGCCGAGCCCGTATCAACCGGTGCCTGGATGAGCTGAAAGAAATCCTCGTGTCCGGTCTCCAAAATGAAGGAGAAAATGTTGCCCGCCTGGAGAAAGCTGACATCCTCGAGTTGACTGTTCGTCATCTCCAGAAACTCCAAACACAACACAACAAGCTGGTCAAAACTCAACAAAACCAGGGGGATGACAACCGATTCCGAAACGGCTTTGCTCACTGTGCCCAAGAAGTCTCCCGTGTATTGGCAACAACACGTGGAGTGGACATCCAACTCGGGTCATCCATCATGATCCACTTGGGTCATTCTCTTAACCAAATTTCATCAACTGCTTCAGCCATCTCACCAGCTTCCCCCATGATGACCCGACCTGGCTCATCTTGTTCTAATGCCAGCTCCACTGGGGAATACCGACCTTACACTCCACCTGCTTCACCGACCGAGTCTCAATTTCCCCAAATGTCACCTGTCTCCATGTCCATGAGCTCACCTAATTCTCCCAACTCTCAAGATAAGAACGTCTGGAGGCCTTGGTAATTAGTAGTTAATCTCCTGATAGTTTTTTTTCAAATTTTAAGAGTGAACACAAAACCGATGATCTTTCAGTAGATTTAAAAAGAACTGATATTGCTTTAGTATTTTTAAGGGATTTTCTCAGATTCTGTACAAACTAGGTTTACGGTTAGGGAAGTGGATAAGCCTTAGAAAAAATTTCTCTTTCCAATCATGCAAGAGAATTTCTCACGTCTGAAGAGTCTTTCAAAATGTTCAAAATGTTTTACATATGTTCCCTTTTGGATACGATAGTTTTGGTAAAAATTTAGTTTCTTATGTACCGCAAACTTTTTAATTTTTAACCCGAAAATGACAATCCATAGTTTAGTAGGGATTATCAACGCTCTCTCCTAATTTATAATTAGTAAGGTTTAAAAATTGGAGCTCTACATTGTTTTTTTATAGATTTAAAACTTTCGAATCATTGTATTCTGTGTATTCAATGATTATGTAATTTTTTTCCTTAAATTATAAGAGCAAGCATTTCTTCAAACTTCTGGTAATTAATCTGCCACGAAGTCAAGAATTTCACAGACAATCACTTAACGCGTGGCGAATATTCTGTTTGACTTTTTTTTATAGAATTTTAAGCTAATATCTCTCGCCACTGTGTTCTTTGTAAATAGGAGTCAGATAGGAACTAATGATAATTGATAACTACTATGTATTTAATATTATCTTAAATTTGATGTGATACAATTTAAGAGTTGTAAAAGAGTGCCTTTCTCTACGAAGGACAGGTTGATAAGACAAGTGTAATGGCTGTGATAATCTCAGATATATTTAATTAGTTATTTAATCCTACATCTAAGTACATTGCAAGAATAATGCAAATATGAAAGACATACAGTGAAAGTCGCAAGAGAAAGCTGCAAACATTGCGAAAATAAATACTGAACATGATTCAGATTTTAAAAATAACTACCTGTCTTATTGTTACTGCATTCTCATTTATGTATCCACCGATACTTGTCACCCAGTTAGTTTCTTCCTTTATACTTCAAACGCATTCATGATTTAATAGTCTAGAAGCTTTTCACATTGAAAAACAATTAGCCCTAAACCACGTAAAATCTCAGCATTCCCCAACCTCTCAATCTTAAGATTAGGTTTTAGATCTGCAAGCAAAAAGACACGACTTAAGACGAGTGAAAAGGAGGCTATTCATAACAAGGTGTGACTATGTAAATCCCTTCTCTTTTAGGTATTGATTGGTTTAATTGGTGAAAATGAACTTTGAGTGTATTTTTACACATTTACTATACCAAGGTTGAATCACGAATTTTAGGAAACTTTCGGTAGACTCTACGTCGCCAATTTCCAATGCTTTCATCCGCAGAGTTTACGATCATGATAGAAGGCTGGGAAGTTCAATTATCTTTGTAGCTGTAGAATTCAAAGGCTTGATGAATGTCTATTAGTAGAAGATCATTAGTTTAAATTTGGAGTGTTAAAAATTTTTAATGAAGTTTTTGGCTTCTTCAATGTATTTATTTGATAGAGGCAGAGCCAAAAAGGATAAGAGGGTCCTTATCAAGAAAGGCTGAAGAAAGTCACGTTGAATTTATTTACTTGCACTTACTATCATCGATATTTCAGTAGTGGCCCTGCCATCTGCAGATTCTTCGTATTAATTGTAGCTACAACAATTTCTCATTGTCTACTTGTGTAAAGCATTTAGTTTTTCTTAGTCTAGATGCCTCTGATAATCCAAAGCTTCACCTGGGATTTCAATATTTTCATTAACTCAAAAATAGTTCAAAGAGGTAATTATGGTGTTATTCAAGTGACTCGACCATCGTGGGAAATGGGATGATATTTTTGTGCTTAAATTAGTAAAGTAGTTATGGTACGACAGATAATATTTACATATTTCCCCCACAACTGCTATTTAATGTAAGTCATGCTTTACTAATCTATTGCATTTCAATTCCCCAAGTTTTAAATACTGAAAAAGTCAAGAAAATATTTACAGAACGTAATTTCTAGAGTTTATATCTATTGCATAAGTTTGAATGACTTTTTTTTTAAACTTCGGGTTTTCAGATGTTTTTAAACTTGTTTGTTAGCTTAAAACATTAAAAGTTAAGAACATTAATCACATCAAAAACAATTACATTTTCAATTCAATAGGTTTTATCCTCAGCCTTTCGCTCTGCTAAGATTGCATGGACATGAAAAAACTTCTGTCTGGAATTAAATTTTGATTACCGCAATAATGTACTATTGATAGTTATTTTTATGTCATTCGACTTCATCTAACAATTTGTCAGTTTGTTACGTTAATCTTAACCAAGGCCCATTGTAAACAATCCTTGATTAATTGGGACACATAAACTGTAGGGTATTTTATGGTTGTACGAGGTCGATAAGGCGCCGATTCAGACTTTGAGATGTATCTTCGTAGACAGCTTCTATGTACCAATATGAACAGTTTTATATTGATTTTGTATTCAAATTATATAACTCAGTCAAATGTAGAAAAATGCATGTTTCCTTAAACATTGGAAAACTTTGCAATGTAGCCCCAAGTACATCTCAATTGTAATTAGCCAATTAGATTCCTGTGTCCTTAATTAAATGAATAATCATGACCGGACTGAACTGTACATAATGCGATGAGAAAATATAATCGAACAAACATGCCTCCCTCCGACTTCCATTTTCAAGTGAGATATGCAGAATTGACCATGAGGATTTTAATCGACCTAAGTATGAACGAATAATACTTCAATTGCGTTCCTAGTTATGCATTATGAAAATTACGATGATTAATGT
Organism: Agrenia bidenticulata; assembly: GCA_034694785.1. Lineage (NCBI taxonomy): Eukaryota > Metazoa > Arthropoda > Collembola > Entomobryomorpha > Isotomidae > Agrenia > Agrenia bidenticulata. Next base: position 331,769 of record JAQFYM010000002.1, on the reverse strand, counting down.
CGCAGGCAATTACTGGCCTATAACTTAACCTCGCACTAACCTCGAAACAGGATTCTTGTGCAGTAAAATTTGAACCGTTGCCACTGTTGACTGTGGTAACTCCAGTTCTGCTTGATATTCAGCTTCTATATAATACATACCTATGAACAAGCAATAGGTCTAATCTGTGAGATGATGAACAAAAAAATCTTGTTTTGTTACGAGGGCTTATAACTATTCTATAGAAGAATGCATTGCAAAAATCTCTAACATTGAGGGGGAAGGGGTGGCACGACATGCGATGATAGTTTGCTGACAAGCTTTCTAAATTCAACAGCAGCTGAAGCTGAAAAACTCTGCATTTTGCTTCTGCAAGTGCCTATGCAAGGAATACGATACGAGATTTAAAAATTTCAAACTTATTACCGAATATTTCGGTAAACAAAAATGATTCATCCGTGTTGTGGCTACTCGTTACAAAAAGCGACGAGAATAGTTGCCATCGTCGAGCTGGTAATATTTACATTTATTCAAATTATTTAGAATGTAATACTGAGGTAATTTGCAAATACACTTTCGAATGGTGTTCAGGTCATTTCAGCTCTGTATCTTCTACTAAACTTCATCGCCCTCTCTTCCCACATCCCACTGGCAATTGATGAGAGGACAAAAGCCGAAGAAACACCAACAGAAGATGTTCCTAGGATTTGTAAGCCATTTAAAATGTCACAACTTTTTAAACAGGAACTTAAAATTAAATCCTTAACTATGTAGATGGGATGTTGTCTGTACTCGTTTTGCTGAATACCGCTTACTGGATTGCAAGTCTTCTACTGGGATTACTTCTTCTTGTTGGTGCGAAGCAGGTTGGATTAAATATTTTAAATGCGTCAAAGCAAAACTTGACATGTTAAGTGACGAAATCTGTTTGCTCAACTTTCAGAGAGACTTGCGAAAATGTCGAGCCTGGTTTGTGGTAACCTGCATCTTGACCATTTTATACATAGTGGAAATAATGATGGAGGCTTTCTCGATGAGTTCATCACCCCACCAAATTGCATCCCCGGTTGTAGGAAGCATTCTACAGATGTATGGAGCGTTAAATTTTAAATTTTCAAAATATTCTAATAATCTAAAGGAACATAATTAATGTAATGAATGATTATTGATCACAGATACATGATCTGGGTTGTTTCTGCATTCATGGACGAAATCCGGCTTGGAGGTTGCATCCCAATAAAATCTCAGCCAGATATACCCGACGTTTGAAAAGGATTTAATTCTCAAAGTAATTTCAATATCTAACTGTGCGGTCCCGTTCCTAGTTTACATCAGTTGGAAACAATACAGTAGTTCAAGTTCAATGGTTTTATTAAGTGACAAAAATATATAGCGTAACGAACTAACAGTAAAACGTACATAGATACATATCTATTTAAGGTTGTATTTGTATTTCTCACAAATCAATTCTAAGATTTCCCGACGTGTTAGTACAAAAATGGATGCTCCACTAATACTATATTAAAAGTTTGTTGGAATTTACACAAATTGTATAGCCTAATCTACCCGTTTTTTATAGACGTACCTCCATTCTCTTGTCATTTTGACTCTAGTTTACAATTTACCAGTTGCATTTAGGACCTCTGCCTTTCCACCGGTCTTTTTCAATGGATCCTGATATAGAAGACTTAAAATATCAAAACTTCAAATCAATTTTTGTTCGTCAAATTATATACGAAAACGACTAACACAATCAATCCATGTACAGATATATTTAAACTAAGATCAAACCTTATCATAAAACTTATTACGAGTATACATATTTAGAACAACAAAGAAAAAGGTAAACCCCCAGGATCTGTCAAAATCGAATCTCACTTTACCAAAGTCCGAAATTTTCCCATAAAAATTTATGAAATGGCCAACTAGAATCTGAATGGAGGCACTCTATTCGAAGTACCTGTACTTTATTTGAATTGAACTAACTGCTAAAGATTAAATGCAATTTGTAATAAATGCAACCTGAGCTGTGTTTAGTATTTTCCCGATTCCCTTCTTAATTAACATCACTCATTTGAAACCGGTCGAAAGTGAGCTCCACCTCGTCCATTTCCATGTACAAGGTCAAGTCAGGAAAGCCTCTACCGGACAGCAAATTATTTTAAAGTTAAAGTCTAGTAAAGATAGCATCTTGATCTCTAGAATTTTAGAAGGATTCATACGGAAGTTAGGTGTAATTGGGATTGGTTTTCTGTTTTAAAAATAAAGCTTACCCCCCTTCTTCTGCACTGGCATCAATCCCAACATCTTGACATCCGGAAGAACCATGCGGCTGTTGGAAACCAAAGGTCTGTGGATCTGGTGACCCAGTCGAACTGGCATTGTTTGCGAAATTGGACAACGGAGTACAAGCTGAATGTCGAGAGCTCGGCGAGTTTTGTTGGGAACACCAGGACGCTGACGCAGATGCGTTGGAATCATTTCGAGTTCTCAACCTAAAAACAATACAACAAATCTATTCATTCCAATCGCATGGATTTGATAATCTGTCAAAGTTACATTTGCAAAGCACTATAATTAAATTTACATTGTTAAATCATCCACTTCATTGACTTTTCTCAGGATGTATCCCTTTTTGAACAGCTCCGATTTTGATTCATCTAACAAGCCAAAAATTATAACTTTAGATACAAAATCAATTAACAATGTTTTTGGTAAAATATCTTCTTACTTTCTTCGGGTATGGTGGAAAAAGCGTATCTTTTCATCATGTTCCCAGGATGGATATTTAGGGGGCCTATTTTGTTTGCTGGGTACAAGGCTTGAAGGTGAGATTTTTCCAGAATTCGATCAGCTAGAGGTATCAGTTTTAATTCTTCCACTATATATGGTTCATACCTCATAATTTCCTGATCTGTTATTATTTTGAAACAAGATTTTACAATATTCAAAAAATATTAATCAATACGTTTGATTATTTAGAAGTTTTTTTTACTGTAGTGGCACCAAATCAAAGTGACTGATCCAAGCACTGAGTCAGAAAATCTAAAGAGGAACGTTCCTGGGTCCTTTGATTCCCTCAGTACATTTTCCGATTCCTCTCGAGAAATAAATCCGACAATCTTTCCATCTTCCCAGTACTTTTGGAAATGTAAATTCTCCCTCTGCTTTTTGGGATCTTCGCTCTTCTCACACAGCTTCATGATTGCATACATCCACTCCCAGAAAGACACAGGCTTATTCGTCTTTGGGTTCACAATTCCTGCCAACGGCTCCGTAAAGAAAAGATCCCAGGAAACGAATCCATTAGAAGGAGAATTTCTACGTTTTAAAATAACATACTCATCATCCCATGCGCTAATACATTAAAACGATGTTACCCTATCTGTATACACGAAACCGAATTGGATACCTAAACAACTTTTGGGTGATCATTTTTTTATTCCTCTCTGTAAATCCACGGCCAGTGAGGGAAAGGAACTTCCTGTCCAAGTTATTCATAAGCTCTTCGCATTTGACGATCTTAGGAACCGTGAAGGATCGTTTCGGATCCTCCGTATTTCCCCAGTTACTTTCTCCCAAAGCGGCTCCATCTTGGTTAGCAACTGTAGAGACTTCTCCTGCATCGACAGAAAAAGCATTGTCCCAAATTATGGTTCCCCAAGCTGCTGCGTCTTGATTTGGATGGCAAGTTATGCTTACTGGACATGAAACCGTTTCTAGCTGCAAAAAACAACAACACATTTTTAACGGTGACTAAAAAGCATTTCGCTTTGACGGTTCTTTTTTCAGTATACACAAACTTACCGGGAATTTCTGCCCGAAAACGGTGAATACACTTGAGAATAGGAAGTACCATTTCTCCTCCGCCACAAACTGAACCTTTTTATGTCCCTGTCCTTCCTCCTGTTTTGAGCTCCTCTTGGAACGACGAGGAATTTTTTCGGATAAAGTGACTCCCGTAAATTCCACGGAAAATGTGTTTGACTCGGTATCGAAACGCATTGTTTTTTGATTATTCAACAACTCCACTGTTGTCTGTGGAGAATAGGTTGGATCTTCATTCCGCTTTTTTGCTTCCGTTTCATTTATAAGGGATACAGTTGCAATTGCTGTTTCGGTACGATTCAATATTTCCCCGGTCAAGAGTCGCAGCTTGATTCCAGGTTTGATGGGCGTGGTCTTGGATCGAAGGACTTGGTGTGGTTGTCGTTCCACAACCCACATTTTTTTCACCAGACCATTGAGAAGATCGTTTATCTGAAGATTGCAAAAAATGTAATTGTCAATTCATCAGCCAGAAATATGCATTAATGGAAGAATTACGAATGTTCGGTTTGAACTACTTTGTTATTTTAATTACCTCCTTATTTAAGTACTGATGACTTTTATCAATTTCATCAGGGTATTGATTATTGGTGCGTACAATCTCAACATTCTGATGCTTTACAGATTCTTGTAATTGCTGTCTAACTTCACAGACAGCCACTGCGACCAATTTTGCTAATTCCTCTATGTTGTCTAGATTTTTATGCATGGAGAATCCATTGCATGCCTTCCTCTGCTCTTGCTTCCAAACTCGTAGTTCCATCAGAATCATTCCGAAGACGGATTTGAGCTCTTTAAGCAAGTCATGCATGCCAGATAAGAACTGAGTTATCAGCTCCTTGAACTCTTGTTTCTAAAAATAGAATGAAATATAATTGATAAATTTTGATTTCATCCTTTCATCCAAGTATTTTATTCGCGTTTTGTATATACTTTGTGTTTTGCAACTACTGGAATGTACCTTTTTCTGATGAATATTTTGAACCGTATTCATTTTTTCATTTAACTCAGCTAGCTTGTCATTCTGAATCCCGTTTATCTGAGCACCCAAGGAACTTATTTCCCCTGCGTAATTAGCAATTGATTTAAAAACAATTATATTTCTAGTTAGAAGTTAGAATTTCTAATTCTAGAATAATGAATTATCAAGTTTACTTACAATTAAGTTCATTTCCACGCAATCGATTAACTCCAAGTTCTTCAACAACCATTGCTATCCGCTTGGTCTTAGTTTGGAGGTCCAGTATTTGGGGTGGTACGTTATACAGGAGCCTATTTTTGAGATCCAAAAATAAATTAGGAGGTTGCACTGAATGGGAACAACCAGGTTGCGGTTCGAAAGGTCCAGGCACCGAGCCGATGTCCACAAGGTGTTGTTTCTCTTGTTCCAAACAAGTTTTGATTCTACGGAATAATGACGCTGGATCATTTTGATAGAGTTGCTGCAAATAAATGTGAATATTTAGACAAATCTCCAATGCTCGATTTAGAAGCGAAAACTGTAATATTACAAACGAAACATACAATAATAAGCCCATGTTTTTCAATAAGAGTGTGCCGGTAGCAAATACTCTGATTGTCATTCCCGGTAATGTTGATAATGACCGAGGTAAGTTTATCCAGCAATTCCTTAAAGAATCCACACAGGTAGGCGATGTGTTCAACGTTATCCGGATTCAGAGCTGAATTACTATTCATGGAATTAAAAAACCAATTACTTCAAACTTGCTTTTAATTTTTAATTCGACATCAGAAATTGACTACTTGCTTCATATATTTTATCGCATTTAAAAAAGCATGTATAAAAACTTCCCTGCACAACTTCATATAGCCCGACTCCTTTGCACTTACTTAAAACTATGATTGCAAATTATCGTTAGTTTGGTCTAACAGAACATATGTACCAAATTTCGTGAATTAAATGCAATTTCATATTTTCCCCTTAGGGGTGACCACCACGGGTCACTAAAGCAACCAATTTCTCCAATATTGCAAATTATCGTTAGTTCTTTCCAACAAAACAACTGTACCAAATTTCAACGATTTATATGCATTTTCATGTATACCCCATAGGGGTAGCCCCCACAGGTCAACCTGCCAACCGATATAGCTCATCTTCGAACTCATCCAAGCCATTGGGCTACAGACCATGTGTGAAAAATTTAAAGTCAATCGGACTAGTTTGAAGAGAGTTATCGTGATGGCAGACGGACAGACGGATATTGACATGATCCTATAAGCCCTTGGAGTCGGGCTAAAAATTGATATTTTATTTGTTTAGACTCACAAAATATGGTCTTCCAACCACGGAGCCAATGCACCGCGAACTTCCACTGGAAACCTGTCGTAGTAGGCACTTACAACGTTGAAAAGGCCCCTGTCCCTTATTTTCTCCCATTGACTCATTTTCGGGATTCTGTAGAGTCGAACAATTTAAGTTGATTCATGTAGCTCACTCGAGATCAGAGATGTAACTGCTAAATCCGACTTTATGAACAGAATACACAGTGACTCCAGCCTAATGTTGGCTCCTCATAGATGTTATTGGAACAATGTTATTGAACATGCACAAAAGTTGGTAATGTACAGATCTGGGCTCTTCTTACAAAAGTTGTAGACATAGTAAATCGCTGATTACACTAGTTTTAAGAGTGTTGACAGGATTAACAAACTTTTGGTTGGTGTTGGTTCCTCTGCCTTGTGCGGTGAACAAGTTAAAAGTAGATTGGCAAATGCAGGCTGAGCTTAGTTGAATGTGGTATTAAACACACAGACTCATTTTTGCGATACTAGCCTACTCGCCGAGCAGGATGCGATAAGCCCTTATCGTAACGCAATCATTTCATGAATTCAATGTCCATTTCAAAGAATTAAGCAAATTTGACTTGCAATCGGTACGTGGTAGGCTATTATTTTTGATTTCTTTGAACACTTTGTATTGTTTGACCTAACCATGTCTGTGAGTTTATTCCCGTATTTTATTACTACGAGTGACTTATATTGATGACTAATACTAATTGTAAGATGAAACAACGTCAATGGAGGAGCATACTTTATGGAAACAATTATATATGCAAATCGCATTTTATTAAAAGTAACAAAAATGATTGAAAGTTGAAAAATCAGATGCTATCAGCCAATGACTGAATGTACACAGAGGGCCGATTCTACATTTTTTCCAAGAATGTTTATGCGTGGGTTATCAATGTTATTGTTATCAGTTAATAAAAACAGTTTATTGGTTATTTACATTTTTTTATAGCTGGGCTGTTTATTTTTCGCAAGTAACATACAAGATTAATAATTTATTTATAAACTGTTCATGGTGTATCCTGGAATTGCTGCGATAAAGGGATACTGCCGACACCAATTAATCTAAACGTACCACCACCTCGTCGAATGACTTTAAATGGTTCTATGGTAACTATTTACGTTTCAATGAATCAAGAATGTGCTTATCAGTGTATATTGTGGGTTGTATTTTTTGGAATTTTTTCGAAAGTATAAAATACAGATTTTGTAATATTTTTTTGTCAAATATTTTACATTAACCTTAGCCTTGCACCCCTACCATAATATTCAACTACCACTAACACTAAATCGACAAGTTAGCTACTAAAATGTCTCAAACCGGCACGGAGGTCACGAGTCCCAAACCAAATCAAGATGAAAAACAGCATAAAAAGAAGCTCAAGTCAAAGCACCGCCGGGCCAATACTACAAAGATTCGAGTCAAGCTCCCGACAATTGACGCTTACCAGCGAGAGGTCATATTCAGGTAGTGTGTTTCGAATCCCCTCAATTATTTTTCTTCAACTAGTGTTCAGTAATTGCCACGACTGATCATGTTCTTCATTTCGCAGAGCGGAGGGTCCTGGACGAGTGGTTGTTCGACTGGAACGACTCATGGGCGATGATCGAATTCGACTGACTGACCTGAAGTTTATGTCAACCTTGCTGGAGCGCCTTGAGGAAGATGAGCGTAAAGCTTGGGATATGAGGACTACCGCCCGAACGAAGGGGGAGAGCAACCGATCGCGTCACCTGGCCATTGAAGGTCTCATGGAACCCACGTCGGATATGCAAGATCTTTACAGTCATCCTGTTTTCCGGTGAGTTTCATTGCAGGGAATATGCTTGTCTGCTGCCCTTGGTTTGAAATATGTAATTTAAGTTTAAAAACAATTCTAGTGTGAATCGAGTTCTCAAGCGTTTGGCTCTGTTTGACCAGCGGATGACTGCAGGGCAAGATAATCACCTTCCACCGATTACAGCTATAGATCCTTTTGCTAATGACGACACGGGAGGAATCTTTAAGAGTTATCCAGGCCATAAGCCAGTGGACGTGGAAGGTTCTTTTTATATGAAAAAGATTTAATTTCCTTTGGCCCTAGGTTCACTTTCATAATAATTTTAATTATTCATATTACAGAGATGTCGGAGCTAGGATCTCGTGCGGATTTATATGCAGAGCTTCAAGGGGATATTCCATCTGAGCAACTCAAAATGAGTTACATGAAAACCAATGACGAAGAGGAGGATGCTACAGATTTCGAAGTAGAAGAAGAATTTGATGATGAAGAAGAAGAGGTCATTGAGATTCCTTCACCACATTCCATGGACGAAGAATGGGCTGGAGAAGATGGTGAACCAACAATGTCACCAATGACATCCAAACTATCCCCGGATGGTGTTTTGACTGATATTCAGCAAGGCTATGGTATTAAACCTGAAATAGATCTCGGAGCCAATTGGGATCCATACCAGTCCCACTTGGTTGATCTCATCTTTAACGAAGACGGCGTAAGTTTACATTTTTACTCTCACAAAAATATATTTTTATTTCTGCTGTTGTGTCAACTTAAATTGGAATATATTAATTTAGGGTGATATCGATGAATTATATGAAATTGCTGATCAAGTTCTACGGGTCTACCGGCGAGAAAATCTCAAGGTAGACGAATTCCTCAAAACGCTCCCACGAATGCTTCAAGACCAAAAGCCTACAAGAGATAGTATAAATAAAGATTGAGCTTTATTATTCATATTCATTGATAAGGCACTAAAAGAAAAAGATGAAGATATGTTAATTATTTGACAAAAAGTTCTCTGTTGAATTTGACTAGTCCTTAAGAAGCTGTTGGACAGAAGCTTTAAGGTAATCGGGCGAAACTTAGTATCACAGTAAGAGTCAGGAAAAGTCCTTGCAAGTTGTAGGTGTGAGTAGTCGCTGAATTACCTCCTGAGTTTCGGCTAGTCGTTGGGATCGAAGGATTGACAGTTGTGGAAACTAATGGATCCACGGTAGTAGATTTAGCTGGATCCACGGTAGTAGATTTAGCTGGATCCACGGTAGTAGATTTAGCTGGATCTACGGTTGTAGAAGTATTAGGATCTGGGTCTGAGGTCTCTTCGGCAGCAAAACAATCTCGGGCCAGGAACTTTTCAATCGAGTGATAGAGATGCTTTCTCATTCCAGTGCTACTGATCCCATGATTTTCATCAGGGTAGCTCTGAAAAAACATTTTAAAAAGAGTTATTAAAATCTCAATCAGTACATCCCAGATAAATGGTTTCTTAAAATGTTTTAAAATCCTCTCTCTTCACCAATTGATTGAACATGATATCTGCCCTTTCTAATGCCCTTGTAAGCATCATGGATTGCTGGTAATGAACATTATCGTCAGCATTTCCGTGAATTAGAAGGAATTGCTTGTTCCGGAAATTCTGGATGTGATTCATAACTGAGCTAGCATTGTAATTCTTCCAATTATCCGCATCGCTAGGAAGACCCATGTACCGCTCAGTGTAGATAGTGTCTAAAAGAGAAGGATTCGTTTTCATTAAAGGAAATTTAATTGTAATAAAATAATACCTAAATCATGATGAAGTTACCGTAGTAAAGCCAACTAGTCACAGGTGCAACTGCGATTCCACATTTAAATACATTTTCTGTATCCTTTCCTAGAACCATTGCAGTAGCATATCCTCCGTACGACCATCCCCAGATAGCAGTTCGGTTCCCATCAATAAAAGCATTTTTCTCCACCAAGAATCTAAAGTAAATCGCAAGAAATATAAAGTCAGAAATTTGTCAGGACGTCAGACTTCTTAAATCCGAGCTTACTTTGTAGCAGCAATTTGATCTTCGATTTCAGCAGAGCCAAGATTTCGATTTACGCTAAATTTCAATTCAGAAAACTGCCTGCCAGACCCCCTTCCATCAATGCTTCCATAAATAATCCCTTTGTTGCTTACAAGTGAAGTGCCCCAGTCCACTTTGTAATCTTGAGTATTTTTTTGTGAGTCTGGGCCCCCGTAGCTATTTGTCCAAAAATAATTTAACTTCTAAGGTCAATATACGAGTCATCAATGTATTATAGTTGCACACTTACACATCAATAAGAAGAGGGTACTTTTTGTTTTCATCAAAACTTGCGGGTAGGTATAGCCTAACTTTAGCAGTAAAACCATCGCTTAATGGAATATCAATGTCTCGTGTTAATGGAACTGCCTTGAGCTCTAAAGCAGCTCTAAGTTCTTTATTTTCCAACCAAGTCTTCACCAATTCATTGTTCTAAAGATGTATTTCAATTGTTACACATACTTAACTCTGTCCAATAAATAAACACCGAGTAACAAATGGATTACAATCCTACCTCCGTTTTCTTAGTCGTAATTTCAGGCACGTCTGGTCCTTTACATGCGTGGGTGTAGTAGGTGAATCCAGAGCTGAAAGATGCAGAATTCGCTCGACAGTCCTTACCAGCGCTGTTTTTCTGGTCACAAGTAATGCATACTTGTGTCTTATTGGTACCCGAGTCGGCCACGTAATAGATCTGACTTTCACTAGGTTCGCGTTCGGTTTGAAGTCCTGGGTGATATCCGGTGGCTGAGAAATACCTAACAAGATTAGAAAGATGATTAAGAGTCGAAACTGGTATATATTTTTCGTGGGTGATAATAATAAGCGTCAGATGCTCACACTTTATGTCGGACTTCATCCCATCCAAGAATGGAATCTACACAAAATAACCCAACTGTAAGAGGCGTACTAGAACTTCCTCCTGGAGTTGTGGGTACTGATACAATTTGAGTATACGATTGCTCGACATCTTTATGAAGAACTGATTCCAACGTTAGAAATCTGGTTCCGTCATTGGAAACCAACGGAGTGTGAGCATCGATCCATCCTTTGGTTTCTTTGTGGGTGTACATCTGAATATTAATTAAATTTTAGCATTTGTATTGTATTTTATGTGTAATCTTATTGAGTTAATTCGATATTATCGATGAAATGGTTTAGGTTGAGCTTACGACTAGACAAGTTCCATCGACACTCGTACAAATATGCCAGGTGGCTTCGTTCTGTTGCCGATTCAAGTTTACTAAGATCAAATCTGTGTTGCTAGACCAGATCGCTGTGGCAATGTAGTGCTGCAAGCTATACAAACAACAATGTTCGGTCTGACGTCTTGGACATGCGTCCAGCAGTTTAATATGTATTTTATTCGGTGCGTTCAATACCTTATATTTTGATTAGAAGGGTACTTCACAGGAATAACCGTGAAGCTTTCCTGCAGAGCTACGATGTTCATGGAGACTTCAGGGTTTTTACCTCCAGACTATGATTTACAATAGGGGTTTCACTCAATGATCGTTTTGATTAGTAATTTCATTGGCAAATTTAATGTAGGACCCGTATTATTCCCTATTGATCATACCTTAGGGTAACGGATGGGATTGTATTTTGGATAGACAGCGTCACGACTTCCTGGTTCCCCGTACACAGGCCATTGGTAGTAGTCTACTTCGGTGTCATTAAATTTAACAAAAGCTAAATTATTGCTGTCTTTCGAAAACCAAAGGGCAGTCGGGGAGCCGAACATCTCCTCTGAAAATAATGAGAAAAAAATATATAATAAAGCCTATGCACTTAATGATATAAGCTAATCATAATTAAAAGTACGTCATTGAACCTTCGTAGACCCAGTCAGAGATCCCGTTGAAAATTTTTTCTTCTACCCCATCGAATGTTATTTGTTTCGCTATTCCATTGGGATTCTCAATATTTCTGTAGTAAATATTATTCTGGTAGACAAAGGCCAATACATTTTTAGTTGGAGCCCATTGCACTAATTGAAGCTGAGGCTGAGGATTTTCAGCTTGATTTCTTGGAACTAATTTCGTCCAAGTGCTGAAAGATAATATTTTAATTAAAGTTGGAAAATTCAATCAATTTTGTCAGTCACTCCTTGAATCAATTTTTATCTTCTTGAATGGTAAATAAAATAGCAGAACTTACTCAGTCTTTATGTTATAAACATCATATTTGGCCAGGGAGGAGTGACGCCAGAGCTATAATGTTGTCATTGTTAATTGGTATTAAACTTGAATAGTTTAAAATCAGTATAAAAATGTGTAATCTGTCAGAGTCAAGAGCTTACACTTGTCCTGCCGAACTCAACCAGAATGTAATTTCCATCGGTAGAGAAGGAGACTCCAGCTAACTGCTCCAAACCCTGTGGTGGTTGTCAAAGATAACATAATCAAAATGATTGTAAACGATGAAAAATCCCAATAAATATTCAAAGGTCGCACGTGCACATTGGAAGATATTTAATTTTTATCGTTTCCAATCATGTCACATTTAGGAACAACTACAAACTAAACTCACCAAGTGTTCCGTAATATTTTTGGTATGGATGATTGTAAAATTGTCATTGGTGACGACATCCGTATCTACTACTGTTCCTCCAGATGTAATTCTGATACGACTATCTAGAGTTTACATTTGGAAATATATGAATAATGCAGGAATTTAATATGTTTATCAATGAAAGAAAAAAAACTGAATCTACCTGATCCAGGAGCCCAAGATCCTCCGAAACCCCCACCTCCAAACTTGCCCTCGAGGATTTCTTCCAACGTAATGGGCTCCTTCAGAGGTTCTTGATTTGAAGGAGATTGAGGAGGCAAGGCTGAGTGAATTAAGTTAACACTGTTGAGTAGCACAAATGCTACGGATGTCAAAGGCAGACTCAGAGATCGCATATTTGTAATTTAAATGTTACAAACATGGAGTAAAGGGAAGGTTGAACGGAACGCAGTACTAACAGTAGTGGGACACTGCGTGTTGAAACTTTGAAACGCCGAACCAGAATGAATTCACAAAGAAAAGTCCAATAAAAAAGTCCACACTGTCGATTGTGCATCAATCATTAACAAACAGGTTATCTCCAATGTCAGCCTTATCGTCGTCACTCATACCCACAGCTCACAGCTACATACGAAGCTATGCGAGGGTTAATAGAATATGTGTATATAAATAAATTATTTAGTAAGTATGCATACCAGACTATCCAAGCAGATGGATTTTAATACATTTACAGGGGTTTACAATTACATGGGAAACCTTAGATGTTTTCCCAACAAGGATGGAATATCGAATACCTTGCCACATGAAGCCGAGTCTCATCGCACAAGCAGTTGGGTTTAAAGCATATTTAAAAATATAATGCTTCTATTGTCACTCTTAAAGCTCCTGGGGCTTTCTTGGCATTTTTAAAAATCCACCAGGAGGAATGAATGAACTGACACAGATGAAGCGAAACTAAGAGTTAAGAAGATTACCAACACGCGTCTCATTAATGTTACCTTACACAGGCTTTGACATCCAAATGTGACTAGAATATCAAGCAGGTAAAGTTATAGCAGGCATTTTTTGGTAAATAAATTGTTCACGTATTTTAGAAGAAGCGAAAAAACTCCTGACCTCCATGTGCGAATGTACGTGAAATTAAATATGAACTTTTCATTGTTCAAGAGAGTTTCAAATGATTTTATTCAAGAGTTAGGGAGATTAGGGACATAACGCGTCGCCTCCCTTTGATGAATGTGGTGATGGGAAGGTTTCCGAGTTTTGATTCGGGATGTAAAATTATAGGAGCACTATAGTGTGCAGCAAACAATTGAGGGGAAATTTATTCGTTCATTGTTATTGAAAGAGGAGTATAAACAAAATCAGGGAATTTTCCTTGTATCAAAATCAGCTCACTTGAATCGTGAGTCAGGGTATGATAAAATGATTGAGCTTGGTGGGAGTTTATAGTACTAGAGCTAATAGTCCTAGGCCGATTCGTATAATACAAGAGTTTTGTATACAACTTGCTAAACCTGTCTAACTCGCTTGGAACATTTGTAAAGTTAAATTTATTAGATGTGTGAGCCCCACTAGCTGTTGTTTATTGCCGAGCCATTTTGCAAACAGCAAGGATCCAATTTAACAGGTTGGAGTTATTAAATGATGATCGTTCAAACTTTCTATTTCATTAAAAGGTAACTCTCAATGGCCCTCCAAATTACAATGAAAGTAAAATCAGCCAAAGTCTCAACTCTATAGAAGAGACGTGGATGAAATCGTGGAGATTGTTGGTCATCGTGTAGGTGTTGTATTTATGTATTCAATGATGCTCTATTTATTGTCAATTAGCAATTGGATAAAGGGAATTAACCTTTTTTTAGATACATAATTGCATCTGAATATTTAGGGCATAAGGTCGAATACCATGTTGACTATGAGGCTGTAGGCTTGTAGATGCAATTTATTCAAGGTTATCATATGCATATAGATTTTTTTTTATAGAAATGGTGAATATTGGGTTTTGTTATAAAATGTGAATCACTTACTGTATAATAATAGATTCATCGGTTGTAGATAAGAATCAAAATATAACATAGCTTTAGTTTAAACGAAATGATTATCAATTTTAATTCTATATAAAAGTTTTCCTCACCAGCCCAGTCAGTGTGATTGGGATGTGTTGACATTTAAATCATACACGCATAGGCCTATAGACAGGGTATGGTATAGTTTTTCACACCACAAACTTATACAAATGTTTAAATCATCATGTCTTCCTGTTTGACGGAGTGTCTATGGCTTTTTTGTATTGTACTGCATGGCTTTGGCTAAATACACATATGGCTTTGGAAGGTATTTAAAATCTGAACTAGGCAGATTATAGTTACGATAAAATATATTTAATCCGTACACACAGATTAACTCGGGGATTTAGAATCAACATATCCTTAATAATAATATTCCTCTCTATTTGAGCTAACCAGATACGGACACAGTCATCGGGCCGTTGACCTAGCTCTAGCATAGTAATGATATTAATAGTCCAAGCTTATTCAGGAATCCCTAGAAAATCCTATTTTTTAACATTTCTAAAACCAATTACCTTTATATTCTACCACACTGCCTTTTGGGTTATGGTAATTTACCTGGAATTATTAATACCTTCGGGTCTTAAGCATCTAAAACGCAAAAGCACCTTAGCCGAATATTCTACCATTGCACCTGATAATGAACGTACTTTTCCATACGTCTTTATTTACATTCCAAATTAATACAAATTTTCCTTTCCCACTACTCTCAATGTAAATACGACGCTTCAGTACGACCCATCTTAACAAATATTTTCATCACCAAGTCATTCACAAACATTATAAACATTATCATCAATAACACGCTCCAGCATGCACCATCCTTTCCAAGAAACGACCTGTCAAAATAACAATATTATGCATCCTCACGTTCTCACTTATTAAGTCTTAAAAAACATCTACTTTAATCTCTAAAGATTACTGCTAATAATCCCCCATAAAGAAATGATATTGACTAGAGCTTATTTCCCAGATCAATTTAAATTTCAAATCCAGCTTCAAATCATGGCTCAGCTTACTTAGTACATACTTAGTTGCCCACTAGTGGCCTGACAAGTCCAACCATCAGGGCGATATAATATTCACAGTATTAAATGGCTCAGGTCACTACAATCTACAATAAGGCGGTAGTAATAAAATCTCCATAAAATATGAAATAGATGTGTCATGCATATGCACGATAGACAAGTCGAGGAAAAAGTTCACCCAGTCAGAGTCACCATCATCACCAGTCAAAAATTTCAGTTCACGTTTCCTCGACTCGTCATTTGTATACTTCAACTCCATACACACAAGTTTAGTAAGTAGCGTTGGGCATCCCTCTCTCTCTCTCCTCAGAGCTAACTAACATAGTCTTGTCGATTGTCCTTACTGAGCAGTCAAGATTCAAGCATTTAAAAGCCAAGAAGGGGCAAGCTCATTAAGAATTCATATCTTTGACTTGAGACAGAGGACTTGGAGGAGCACTGCACAGTGTGTTCATCTTCACTCGGTCACTAAGTCAAGAACTCTCCAAAATCATAGGAGCACAATAGGAAAAAATCTTCAGTACTTTGTTTTATGGTAAATAATTATTTCTCTTTATTCCATACAGAGTTTATAAGGCTTAGAGATTTCGAATTTTTTGAATCAGTTTAATTAGCACTTCTCCCTCAAATTACAAAGTGGATTACCTGGGCCATAATAGATTTTGAATTAAATAACCAAGAGCCAATTGGACACGCTTCGGTTACTGGGTTAGTCAGGTCTTGGTAAGGTGAAGGCTTCATGCTTGCTCTTCAATTTGGAACTTGACCATTCTTTGGTGAGTGTAGTAGATGCATGTTAGTTTTTTTTATAGTATAGATTTAGCTAGATTGGTAAATGTTTGTGCTATTATATTAGACATTAAGGTAATTAATTACAATTAGGATTCTTTTTTTTTAATTTTAAGAGTAGAAAAGCAATTTTTTTAAACTATCCATTTGTTTAAATCCTGTCAGTAAAAAGCTGGTTGTTCGTACTAGTCTTCTGTACTACCAAACTTTAGTCATAAAAAAATGGGCAAAAGGCTCTTGTGAGTTTCACTCTCTCAGGATTTCATAAAACTTGATTTTTTTTGCTTTTGTTTACCTGCCTAATCTGCAAGTTATCATCTTCGGCCGTGTGTGTGATTTTAAGTAATAATTTATAAAAATTCAAGTTTCCAATCCCTTTAGAGATCGCATTTTTATCCATTATGTCTATCAGGGTGTTAAATCTCTATTATCTTTGCTGTGAATAGGTGTGTTGTATTCTAACATAATCGTTCAGCCTGTCTGGTCTTTGTGCTTGCCTGAACACAAAGTGATACCTGTTCTTCTTCAAATTATAAATTAAAGCATGCTCAAGATATCTGAACTAGTTCATCGAGTTTAAAATTATATTCCTTGCAGAAAACTACATCACAATGCTGAGTCATAAGGTGGGGGTTGAGGGTGTCTGGGTGCTAGGTGTTAAAACGCCTAGGAATCTGTATTTTATGAATGGTGATGTGAGGTAGATAGGTATTATGTTGATCTGACAGTCAACACGACTGTTGATACATTGAGACAACAAACAGAGCTAATATCGCATTTCTTACACTTGTAATTAATTACATTTATAATCGCAGATTTAGACCGGTCAGTAGAGTGTGACGAAATGGAGTGCAAAACAAAGAGTGGTCACAAATTGGGCTCAGATTTGAGCGAAATCTTGGAAAAACGGCAGGCCAGATCAGAGTGTTCTGAGGACCAAGCTGAGACCTTCATGCAAAACACTCAAGAGACCATCGATCTCACCAGAATGCTTTCAAGGAAAGAAGTTAAGGAATATCAAAAACTATTTTCAAGGTAATTATTTTACAGTTAATTAATATTTTAATTCCTCCCAACCAAGCTTATCTAAAATGGAGTAAATCCTGTTGAAAGTGGATTAATTGAGTGTTTAAAAATATTTCTCAACCTTCCAACTATTTACATCTGAATCAGTGAGTGATATTTTGAGTGAATGTGGAAAAGGACAGTACATTTCGTAAAGTAGTTATTTAGAGGACATGAGACGTAAAATAAGCTAAATAATAGCCATGGGGAACATGCATGTCGGGAATAAATTCAAAATCGTGACTATTGTCTACCATCATTAAGATTTCCAATTAAAATGGGTTAAATACCTTAACATGAGTTTACTCGCTTAAGAAATATGTTTTCAAAACTCAAAGGTCATATCAGAACCCGTTTTTGAAGGCCCTAGTTGAACTAAACAAAATGAAACTTTCGATCATGACTAATTTTATTAGCTTAACTAAACAAACTAGATTTCTCCCTCCCCCGAGCTCCAAATATTTTCCATGTAAATTAAGCTCGGAAATGATGTACTAGCTTGTATTTCATATCTAATTTGTGGTGTACACATTTAATCGCATTTAACGTTTTCAACCGTTCATTCAGCTAACAGACTATTGCGATAAAAGTTTAAGAGCTGCTGAGTCACAAAAAACACGACAAATCTCAAGCCACAGGAGACATTTCCCCCTTGGTGTTTACATTCTCGTCTTTTTATGCGGTTATGTTCTTTAAGTAAAATATTTTTGAGATAACCAGTCTCAACACTTTCAACCGCTCATCCCTAACAAAAAGCATTCGTTAAAAAAACTGCTATTTAAAAGGCTGTTGATGTCTCTGCCTCTCCAGAGGCAACAGCTGAACTCTTCGCACGTGCTTCCTGTCCTAGTACATTTGAAGCCCATAGATTCGGCAAGGTTTGAAGCTCATCTTTCATATTCCGACAACTTTTTCTCGGATTGTTCAAAAAGGCATATAATGGATCCTAGTTTAGCATGAAAATATTATTATTACTACATGGCCATATGAGGCTCAGCATGTTTATTATTTTAAAAGAGGAAAATGGAAGCTTCCTGTCCAAAAGGAAATACGCAACTTACCACTCTCTGTGCTTGTATTTGCAGTTTCAAAGTTTCAATGGAATGCTGAATTTACCCATGGCTCACAAAGTAAATTAGTGTGTAGTAAATTTTAGATTTTTTATCCCCATGGCCATAGCATGTTCAGGTCATGTGCTCAATTTTAGCAGCCTTCTATTTTATGAAGATTTGGAGACAGTCATGCTTTGTAAACAGCATGGAGTGACTGATATTGATCCATAAATTTACATGAACAGGATTTGAATTCATTGTCTTCTTTGTGTAGGTTCGACAGAGATGAGGATGGATACTTGGATATAGAAGATATGAAACTCATGATGGAGACATTGGGAGCCCCACAGACTCATCTGAGTTTGAAAAAGATGATTCAGGAGGTGGATACGGATGGGGACTCAAAGATTAGTTTCAATGAAGTGAGTCACATTGCTAAATGATATACATTCATAATTTATTTCATACAATTAAGAGGCATGAATATCAAAGCCCGAGAGTACAAAAAGAGCTTATTATCCCCATAATTAGCATGACATCAGGCTCAACTTTAAATTTAAACGACGATTAAATTCTATCATTAAAATGAGCAGTGCTCTAATTTACTTACCATTAAAAGCAACTAGTTGTATGTGTGAGTGAGTGTTAATTTACTCATGATAATTATCCGTCCCCGCAGTTCCTGCTAATTTATCACAAAGCCAAAGCCGGTAAACTCGACGCTGACTCGGGACTGCATGCCTTGGCCAAGATTACCGAGATTGATATAACGGAAGTGGGAGTTGATGGAGCAAAGTGCTTTTTTGAAGCCAAGGTACGTGCTATGGGCGTGTAATTAAGTATAATCACTTAAATCAACTTTGTGGTCTTATTAGGGTAATCATCATTGTCATATCTACGTGACTGTTTTGAGTTTTTTAACAGCCCAATAGGCCATTGCTTTGACTCGATCGTTTTGTCACATATTATTTAAAACATAAGAAGCAGTTGGTGTATTTATGCAGTTAGTTTATAGTTTGTAAAAGGAAGAGTTGATGTAGTAGTAGTTAAGTTTTTGCTCAATTTTAGATTGGTTAATCGTCTCAGAGAATGATACTGTACTACGGTTATGATTATGATTATTATAATGGTGGCCAGTTTATAAATCACTAGTGAAATGCCTAAAGTAAGAAAACTTTTTATGAATCAAAGTAGATTGACCAGGTTCACTACAAACCCAAGGGAGAAAATGCAAATAAAATATTTACATCTGTAGTAGACAATGATTATGGATTGTAGTGATTTCTTATTATGGCTTTGGGAAAGCAGGTCAGGATGATTAAATCACGTAGCGTGTTCAATAGTTTCCAATTGTGTATTATTCCACTAGCTGTAGGCGCTTTTATGCTGGCATTTTTATTCCTCTAAGACTTTTGATATTAAAATTGTAGATAAAGGGTTATAAATCAGTGTAAGGGTGTTGATTAGTTGGGAAAAATTGACGGGTTTAATTACAATAAATGCTATTTTATGTATTTTATATACATAGGATCCCGATGCGTTAAAGTATTTTTTAGCAACTGTTTTTTTTGTCAGATTGAGCAGTTGAAGTCACAAAATAAATTCGAAGCCGAGGTGAAGAAAGAACAAGAAGAGAAAAGAAGACAAGAATGTGAAAAGAAACAGAAGCGGATGGAGTTCCAACAGAAATACGCTTTTTTCGAGCAAGTCACACTCACCCCAAGTGCTACTCATTAAGCTCTTGATTTTAATTAATATTGCAGAGTTTGTGCTTGCTTTGATTAATTATGAATTGCAAGAAAGAGTTTCGACATTTCAATCGTTTGAACAATCAATACAAATCAATAGGTTAGATAATTTTGGATAGGTCTGTAAACAATTATCTTGGAAGAAGATCAGTTTTGTTTAGCATTAATTGGCTCTACGTAGATTATGTACTAGTGTTGGTATTTTCTACAAGAAATCTTCATAATAGGTTTGGATATCACTATTTTAAATTAGGAACTAGTATTTATACAAGCTCGATGCTTGAAGAAGTCAATGGTTATAAAAACTTGTATAGATTAGTCAACTGTGTATCAACATTTTATTATTTTATTTCTTGATTAGATCTTATCTTAAACTTCAGTACACATTTTTAAATGATCTACAGCAAATATTGTACATATACAACCAACTAATGTGAACTATTGTGAACTTTAGTGAGGTTTTTTCATCTACCATTTACGATTTTTAGGATAAGGTCTTAAAAGTTTGTTTATGCTTGTAATCTTGAAGATTTAGATAAAAATACAATGATTAAAAAAATATGCTCATTATTTACTTCGGGAAATACATTTTAGATCCTACTTATTCTGCACCTCTATATAATACTGAGTTTGTAATGCTTTGAGATTAGTTCATGAAGATATCACTAATGGTTTCATGAATTGAAACTATATGGGCAATTACTTTATCCAAGCAAGTAGTGCATTAAATTGAGATTATTTTTAATTTAATAAAGTCTATCAAATGTTGTTTAAGTAATCAGCAGCATTATGGTATTTGGTATTTATAATTAGGGTGGGGTTTCAACATGAAATAATATGATGATAGTGTACGGAATCAACATTTTAAATACTATCAACAAGATGGTGGTGACATAATTTGAAGACTCATAAACTCTTAAAAGAATCAATCAATAATATTTTATTTACTTTCCTTACTTTCCTGACTTTGTTAGTTTTAAAAGTTTATCTTTCTAATATTTGATTTGATTATGCTTTAAAAATAACATAACAGATAGCCGGACGTTGTAGTGATACATACTTATTTTTAAATGCATGAAGAATGATAAACTAAGAATTTTCTCTTCCCACATGTCATACGAGACGAAGATATCACATTGGTATAAGAAACTCATTACATTGTAATAAAAAGGAGAGACACATAGTAAACGGAGAGCTAGTCCACCCCTGCAATAATCAACACCCTCATTGACATAATAATTTAATTCCCAATTATCCCATTAACTTTATTGTCCAGGCTTAATGAAGATATTGCTATTTGTATATTTTTATCCTCCTCTCAACTTTCAACTTACTCATCCACAAAAAAGGTTTACCCAAGCCCTAGCCAACCCTGCGGATTCTTACATGTCTACCAAAACAATCCCCAATCCCCCCAATCCGTTCGTGGAAATTAATCGCAAATATTCGTGACTTGGCATGAGTTGTGTGTTACATATTAAAAGGCTAATGTTTTCCCCTGTAGTAAAATCCAAAAAACCAGGGGGAATTGGAGCAAAGCGAACGAGTTAAGTGTTCCTGCATTTGTTTATGATAATAAAAGCTCTGAGTGATCAGACGCAAATGGTCTCTGTTTCACATTACTAAATTGTGACTTGTGACCCGCCCTGTAATAATCAGAACAACCGAACCATGTAACCTTTTCTGGAAAGCCTCTTGGCTCAATTGCTTACACTGGAAAATACTTTCTTTCCTCACTTTGTATTTGCCAATCCACGGAATTGTACCTTGAGCGAAATCAGCAAGGAAATCTCTCCTATTATTAACATTCGGCTATTATCACCCTCACAAGCTAAAAAAACGACTCCACTGTGATCCCTGCATAGAGGAAGGCAGGGGATATTGCACATTGGGCCAACTGGAAAAACGCTGTTTCATATCATAATGAGAGTTCGTTTATGGCAGGCTATCTAATCCAGCAGTGTCAAACTTCACCAGATAACCTCAACATCAGCAGCATTAACATAACATTTGACCAGGCAGTATTAGATATCTTCTTCGCAGCACAATCCAATATTTTATTTACAGAGTAGGGCATTACTAATTACATTACTCTTTATCATTTATTACTCACACATCCTATTAACAAGAGTATAGGGCTTTTGGAGCATTACATGCTTAATTAAATTCTCACTCCTTTTCCTACACAGTGAAATTCGTGCAAATACTAGTATCAATACGAATCCTGTATTTCCCTCGAAGAGCAGATAAGACTGGCTTCCTGAAATCCATAATCAGGGAAGTTGAGGTGTCCGTACATCCTCCGAGCAGAGACCAATCATCTGATTTATCTCAATTCATATTGCCGAAATAATACAAACATTTTTTTAGCCAACTGATACTACTTGTGGATACTGGAAACTTTAAGTTCTTCGTACCACATCCTCCAAATAGGCTAAGTTGGCTAAGGTGACAGTGTGGTTTCACTTCAACCTGGATGTACTGAAATAAAACTTAAATACTACGACAACAACAAGCAGTAATCTCCAGTGGTGACTTTGGTGTGTGCTCGTTTCGATAGTCTCAAAGTCTATAGATCAAAGACAGTTGAACAACCATGGGCAGTAAAAACGGATCAAGGAGTTGTTCTCGGGACAGATTATATAACCAAATATTCTTATTCTTTATGCTCTACGTGTTTTTGAACCCGGTGTTGGGTGAAGATTTAAAAAATTCATCCCAAAAAAGTGTACTCCTTCCGGTGGAACCCGTGGTCCATACCTGTTGCAAAATCAATCTCGGTGGCCCCGTCCAGTGTAGAAAGAGTTCACCAGGGGATGAAGTTATCATTCCCTCTCTATCCTTGAACCTACCCAATCATCTCATGGCAGAGAACAAGACGACCACGCTAGAGTAAGGCTTACTAATTACAATGGAGTTTCCATGAAACTATTAATCTTAGTTGGTCAATTCAATAGCCAAGATCCATAATACTTTGGTGTAATTACTTTCCAGGTTGGATGTACAAAAAGCCCCTTGTTTAGCAACGGATATAAACAGGGTTTACCTCCCTTGGAAGTTCTCGACATCAAGAGGGGCCATGTTTCTAAAGAACGGATACCTCAAAGTGGAAACTGAATACTACCACATGGACGAGTATTGCATTAATGGGTGAGAGAGAGAGAGAGATGACATCATTTTGTATATTTAAAAGCTATTACTGAAACCTCTAAAACCAAACATCCGATCTTCCATTTCCCCCTCTAATTTCCACCATCCTCTTGATTACAGTATAAATGAGACATCCCTGGAAGTTCACGTTTGTCCCCAGGACTGTCGGGGGCCTCGACCATGTATCCAAAAATGCTGTGGACTAGACAAAGTCTACAGCATTGGGTTCTCAGCCCACGGAGGCGCCAAGAAAGGTTGTCAGAATCCGAACACGGAAGAATATTTTAATCCCACCTTGTATTCGGATTTCGTACACGTATCCACCACCCCTGGGGCACTGGCCCCTCATTACATCGAAAAATACCCCTCTAGCTTTAAGTACGAGTGTCACGAGAATAAAACGTCGCTGTCCGTCTTTCCAAAAGTAAGGGATGTCATTAGAGAATACGTGGGGATAAATATGACAGGGTTGATCTTTCGGCTGAAGGAAGATGGGAAAATATTGTACCGGGAACCGGATGGAAGGTGTTCCGTTATTGACCCTACCACTGCAAACATTTGCGTTGATGGGTTGATCAATTACGGAGAGAAGCCCCACCCGCATTCTAATGACCCGGAGGAGTTGATTATCTTTATGTGTTCCTTGCCAAATCCTGCAGTAAGGGGTTTATTTTTTTTATATCGGCGAACTATGGTTCGATAATTAGTTAATAATTTGCTATAATTTATAGGGCAGTGAGGATTATGGCGGGTATTTGTATGGAGGATTGATGATCTTAAGTTCTTTTTTCCTCTTCTTGACAATTGCCGTCTACTTGCTTCTTTGGGAGAGGCAAACCGTTCACGGATGGACGATCTTATCGCACACCGTCTCCCTCTTTTTCATGTACATTTTTCTTGGAACGGCTCATCTCATTCGAGTTACTATGCGTCACGAAAGTTTGAATACGACTGGGTGTTTCATACTAGGTGATATGATTGTACTATGTCGGGTTATCTTAAATGGTAGGATTTTCCAAAAAATGATAGCTTTTTATTGGTTAAGGTATTCTGGCACACTTCTTTTTCCTCGCAACCTTCTGCTGGCTCTCTATAATCAGTCTGGATCTTTGGTTAACATTTCGGTATGACTAGTTCTTTTAGAATTATGAGAGGGGAGATACTCAGGTCTTTTACAATCTTTCCTGCTTTATAGGGCAATAACGCCCAGACGAGGGACACGATCCAAAGGCCTTGGAAGATATATAAAGTATTCCATTATCGGATGGGGTGTTCCTGCTGTCATCATAATCGTTGGATGGGTTTTAACTACTAAACACGAGTGGGTTTAAAATATGATAAAGCTAATGTCAGGAGACAATTTTAAAACAAACTGAAAATTGTACGGTCTAGGGTTAACACATGTGTAACGAGTAGCGTGCTGACTCCAGCGTATGGAGTCTATGCCTGTTACCTCCAAGAAAAGGCGTTTGGACCATACCTCTACTACCCGATTGCTGGGATGATGCTGCTGAATTTCATATTATTTGCGGTAACTTCCGTCAAGTTGTATATGTACCGGAACAGCACCAAAATGGCAACGAAAGACGATACCCAGCAACAGTTGTACGGATCCACATTGTATAAAATGGTCGGTATTCATTTTTAAATGCAATGATTTCCCTTTTCAGCTATCGACTATTCTTCAAGCTGTTCTTTGTCATGGGAGTTTTGTACATATTCGAGTTGATCTCTTGGGGGGTCAGTGGTACAGGATTTTTCTGGTACTGGCTGATTTTCGATGTTCTCAATATACTGCGAGCCGTGGCAGTTTTCATTATATTTGTGTGCAAGGCGGATATTATATGGGCCTTGGAACAAAACTACGCTTGGCTCAAGCGTAAGCAGATTAACAAATTTTGTTTGTAATAACCAGTCTATTAATGCGCTTTGTATTCACTATCCCCCACTACATCATTGTGTTTAATTCCAGCTGTACTCATCCCCTTTGCATGTGTGGTGAAAGAGAAGCGTTCCTTCGCTCAACGAACTGCTGAGTCGGAGTCGGTTAGACTTAATTCGTCCGTTTCTACGAAGACTAGTATGATTCGTAGTAACAGTAGTGTCACGAATACAGACCCTGTTTAGAGGCTCTACAAAGCCATACGATGTCATGCCATTATGCCGTGCCAGTTCAACTTGTAATTCAATTCTAATATTTTTGCATTCACAGCACTGCCACAACCTAGTCATTAATTTTACTACTTTATATGTATGTATATATATAGTGTACACTTTCAAGTGGAACCTTTTACGTGATGCCAACTCAATGTGCTAATTAGTGTTTTATTTTATAAGAAATTCATCCATCTCTAAAATTAGAAATGACTAAATAAAGGCTTGTACGTGTCCACTATAATTTATTTCGATACAAAGGAGATTTATAGGATGGGAGTGGATTTCTTGGGTTGAGTTAAAAGTTTAAAAGCAAAACTGCCAAACTATGATGCGTTACCACTCATGTGGCATAGTATTTTAATTTCCGTAGCAGATGGGGAGAAAATTTATTTTAGAACCCTTTTCAATTAATTTCTATTACAGTGTTTCATGGTTATTATAACCTCCTAACTGCCACCCTTGGACGAAGGAACTTAGCAAAGTAATATAATTACCACGAACAGAAGTCCATTTACACTCAGTTCTGATTCAATAAATTGTGATCAGGATTTTTAATCCAAGTTGATGCTGAAAGTAAGAGACATAATAACCACAGATTATTTGCCGATTATTTATCTCACTCAAAATGTCTGCAAGAACCTCAGAAGATCCTCTCTATAAAAGTGTTAAAATGTTTCTCTGTCTGTCCGGTGCTATAGAATCATACTTCCCGACCACTTAGGTCAAAGCTGAATAGCTCATTAGAAGCCCTGAATTATTGAAGGGGTCCTAGGGCACGTTATTTTTTCGAAAAAGTGACCCCTTGACCTTTCAAAAGGTCAAAAACTCAAAAATGTGTTTTTTCAACCGGGACTTAAAAAATTAACTAAACTTAAAACCTACTCCAAGCAGCTACGAAAGGCCCGTTCGCTTGTAGAAAACTTCTGATAATAAACTTCCCATTTTTAAACCCCTCTTAACAACCCATGATACTATGTAATCCAGTTTGCTACGTCAAAGAAACTCCCCTGTTTTGACCTAACGCCCTCCCCACCCCCGTAGTCAAATTTGTCCAATATTAAAAATACTTCTCGTTTTGTTGTCCAAAATAATTTTTCATGACTTTAAGTCGATGTTCTAGTGAGTAACGTTCATTCAAAGATCAAGTCGGTTATTTGTGGGGATTCTGTGTCAACTAAAACAAAAAACCCACGAGTCAATACTTCGACCGATATTTCACAGACAGTCACAGTACCTTTTATATTGCAATCTGGTACCCGAATCTCAGAGCTGTAGATTTATTTTGATAAAACCCTTTATAATTGACCCTCGTTGGTCATTTCATTAAATGTGAATGTTTAGAAAACCCCCACGGGTAATTTATTTAGTAAATGAATTCCATATTCGACAATAGCACCTCATATTATCTAAAGTATCTGTTTCGGTTTTGTCCCATATTATAGCTTATAGTATGTATGTATTGTCCTGAAGAAAATCTACAACAAATTTTGTGACTCTAAGAGAATGCTCAAAGAAACCCCCCAGGGTCGATTCCCACAGGTCATCCTGTATTAATTGTCAATAAGAATATTTATACAAAATTACAGGGCTGTAAATTAAATTTCTGGTGAACTCCTACGGTCAGCCCCCACTGGTCACCCTTTTATCATAATCGATTCGAACTCCAAATTCACCTTTACTTTTATCTATAGATCAATTCTGTGAAGTTTGCAGATCCTGTGACTATTTTATAAAACCCCCTATGATTGACCCTTGCGGATATTTTCTTACATTGGAATTTAAAAAATATGTTGTAGTACCTTTTGTCGTGGAATCAGGTATATGCATACAAAATTTTAGAACTTTAGGTGCGTGTTTAGAAAACCCCCTATGATTGACCCCCACGGGTAATTTATTGGGATTATGAATTCCATATTTGACTAATGGATAATATATTATCCGAACTACCAGTTTGCAAAGTTTCGTTGCTTTAAACCCATGTTACCACAAACCCACTACGGTCATTTGACCCCCACGGGTCAATATTTTGACCAATATAGCCCATCTTCGAACTTAAATCCTACTTTAGCCCAACAAACCAGTGTGCAAAATTTGGTGACTCTAGATTAACTCTTTCGTGAGTTATGCGATGTACGGACAGACGGACAGACAATGATCATCCTATAAGCCCTTACGAACGGACTAAAAAACTGGCTATTTCTAATTTTTGACCTGTGGCCTCCAAATAGGTCAAAAAAATACTTTACTGCCTCACCACCACCAACTTTTCCACTACGCTCACTACACTTCCATTGAGGTACACACTGGGGCAGGGCTGAAAATGGTTAGTGGGGCCCATAGAACTATGGGGCCAGCGGGGGTGGCCTAAAATGTTGGGTTAATGGGGGAAGTGAGACTAAGCGACAATTGATGTTTTTTACCACCTTACCCCGTCCGATGTTAAGGGTTACTTTAATAAATACCTAAAAATAGTTCTAACGCGCTTGCCAAATGAATTACGATTTTACTAAAGTAGTGGTCCGCATGGGCTTGTTAGACACTAGTGTCTTAAAAATTTGTTAAATAAACTGGTTGCTTAATATCGACAATCGAGTATCTTCAAAGGTTGGGTATGATTTTAAATTGATATAAAAGTTTCACCCGTTCTCAAGCTTGACCATTCTTGGCAAAAAGATTATTCTGCACTTGTTCGTATTTCGTCTTGGTAGAAATTTACACTTATTTTCCGCCTAATTTCTACAACAAAGAAACGATTGTGTAACAGGACCCTTGATTTAAATAGGATCCAAAGTTCAACATGGTTGATTAAATATTCAACCACTAACTTCAAGAGACGATGATAAAACAAGTTTTTCATTCTGAGTAGGTAAATTCGTGAAATTATGACTAATATGCCAATGATAACATTACCAGCACGTACAAAAACTGCAAATTCTGAAGATTCATAGTCAAGCAATAGAAAATTTTAGGGAAAACATGGAAGATTTCCATTTCAATCAAAACCCCTCATACCTAAAAAATCAGATTTACAAGCAGGGCTTGAAAAAACGATAAAATTGCCATCCATGCACTTACTAAAAAGACTGCAACAGCCTATTTGCCCCCAAAAAAAACGTGTAACCTCTCTCATGAGAATAAAAATGGAATGAACTGTCCATAATCAGAGATGACTTAAACGGTTATGCAACTTTATTAATCCCCGTTCCAAGGTTGGAGCTGTGATTGATGACTTGATAATTATAAATTTACATTCATAAATGGGCATCAGTTGGGGAAGGTTATCTTTTCGGATATACATGGCTGCTGGTTGATTCGAGTATATAGTTTAATTCTGAAGTGAAGAGCGTGAGATTTAATTGACATATCGTTCCTTCTCAATTGGAGCTTACTTCAAGTAACGAGTTTCAAAAAAATGAGTCAAGAGTATGTCCATTCTAATAACGTACACTAACACCAACACTAATAAAAATACAATTTATTCATGATTTTTGAATTCAAATGTTTAAAAAATTAAAATTAACAACTTTTCTCGACTAATAGAGAAAGGAGTAGTTGTAGAGGAGATGTTATTCCAGAAGGGTTGCCTCTGGAAAGGGGTTCGGTTGACACAGTCAATATCAGCTGTTTCATCACCCGGGTCTTGTGCAAGGGTTGCAAGTAGTACGAGTATAGGCTCAACTCTTTTATTGAAATTAAATTACAGCACAGCCCCTCAGGCCCAACGGGAACATCCGTTTTTCAGGAATAATGAAAAGCAAACATTCGAACCGGTACTTGGAACAGTAATAAGTGGTAAATTTCCTTTGTTGCGTATACTTTTAAAATCCAATCTTAAAGTGTACAGGGGTGGATTGGGTTTTTTTTCATAGGTCAATTTCCTTCATGGCTTGAGGGGTATTTGATAAGAAATGGTCCTGGTATCCAGAAAGTTGGAAAGTATCAGTACAGACATTTGTTTGATGGTCTGGCAATATTACACAAGTTTAGCATTAAAAATGGACAGGTAATTTTTGTTAAACAGCAGAAATGTATGTGATTTACTTGCTTACAAAAATATTAATCACTTTTATTTTTATTATATGATTTTTCCTTTCATAGGCCTTCTATCAAAGCAGAGCTCTGGAGAGTGAAGCATACAAACTTAATTTTCAGGCTCAACGAATCGTGGTTGGCGAATTCGGAACGATTGCATATCCGGATCCTTGCCAAACAATATTTGGAAGGCATGGATTATTTATTTGAATCAATTAATACTATTATCATTGTTAAAAATTATTATCCGATCTGGGATTTTAATTGTAGTATAAAACACTGGACTCTTATCCGCAGATTGCAATCAAAGTTTACATCAATATTTGGGAAACCTGAGCTGGAAATGACGGATAATTGTTCAGTAAACATTGGATATTACGGAGACCAACTTTATGCCATGACTGAAACGGTTTTCGTCCGACGAATAGATCCAGAGACTTTGAAATCGATTGGAGACAAGACTCGGATCAGGGACTACTGTGTCCTCAACGCTGCCACGTAAAAGCTACACTTTTACCTTTGATTTTGAAAAGTCCGTCTCTGTCATTTATAAAAATATTCTTAATTATTCTTCCAGGGCCCATCCTCATTGCTTGGACGATGGAACGATGATTAACATGGGAACGAATTATCGTACAGATAACCATCCGCATTATTGTTTCGTTAAAATCCCACCCTCCTTCGGCAGCGATGGTATTTCAATTTTAAAACTCTAGCATAGCCTCTCAAGTTTATCTAATAGTCGAAAATGCTCATCTTCTTTTAGAGACGGCGTTTAAAAAGGCTGAAATGATTGCTCGAATCCCTTGTCGCTGGAAAATGAACCCGAGTTACTTCCACAGTTTTGGACTGACAAAGGATAAAATCGTTTTTATCGAGTATCCCTTGGGTTTGAACGTACCAGCTATAATAACTGCTCCCCTCTTTAATAAATCAATTCAACAGTGTATAAAGTGGTACGAGTCAGAAAAGGTGAGTGATTCACGGAATTACAGAGAATCGTTTAATTTTCGAACGATCGACTCAATTGCAATTATAAATCCGAAACTCAGACTCGATTCCATGTGATATCAATGAAAGATGGGAAACTCCACCCTGTGACCTATGAAACGGACGAGCTTTTCACATTCCACCATATCAATACTTACGAGGAGAATGGGTTCTTAATTGTCGATGTTTGTGGGTATAATGATGGAAGTGTAAGTTTAAATGCTTTAATCATCGTTCTTAATTAAGACTTGAAGGAAATTATTATTTTAAAACCCTAACCAGTTCCTACAACATGCTACAACAGAATACTTTGGAAAGCCCGACAATACGATTGGGGGAGCTACACCAAGAAGATATATTTTACCTTTGAATGTTGAGGTTTGAAAAATGTCCATTCTTAAATCTCCGTATCTATTAAGTCAACCAAGTCATGAAGGAGTTTGAATACAAAAAGTTTTCGAAATTTCAGGGAGCAAAAGTGGGGCAAAATTTAGTGGAGACACACAACACTGAAGCCACTGCAGTTTTGAGGAAGGGCAGTGAATCTATTATTGACCTGACTCCTCATCACATGCTGACTGAATGGCTAGAGTTGCCAAGAATAAACTACAAGTACAACGGAAAGAAATACAATTATTGTTACGGGATTGGATCCATTGATCCAAATGTAAACATTGCTGTCCCAGAGCCTAACAAGGTAATCAATTCTGATTTTAAAGCCCGATATCCCTCGGGTTATATAGATACTATTTAAGAATATTTAACTATGCTGCACAGTTAACTTGGTTGCTTCTTATTAGTTCATATTAATTACAGCTTTTAATCATTGGAGTGAATTCTCAAGTGTTGTAAATATAAAACTGAGAAATGTACTAGTTACTAACCTGTTTTAAACACTGAAAATTGTGGTTGTTTTGATAGATCATAAAAATTGACGTCGCCAATGGAACTAAGCTTGAATACATAACGGAATGCGCCGCGTCTGAACCAGTCTTTGTTCCCAATTCCACAAACCCAAATGGGGCTGAAGATGATGGGGTCGTTCTGGTGGTCCTATTACATGAAGCAGATCCTCAGGATGTTAGTCTAGTGGCTTTGAACGCCAAAGACATGAAAGAAATCTGTAAAGTGCAATTCAGGGCTGAAGGGAGTGTCACGTCCACTTTCCACGGTCTATGGACCAACCAGCTCAAGGCTTGAGAAGACTCAAGTGCCCTGATATTTGATATTTGAAACCAAATAAATTCCAACAACTTAAGCTTTATATTTTAAGAAGGTATAGTTTATTTTTGTCTATTGCTTAAACTTCGTAATGAATTCATATAAGGATAACGACAGGTTAGTGGCTTTCATAAATTAAAGACAAAATAAAAAATAAATCATTTTCACAAAACCTTATCGTTAAACGGGTAGCTGTACAAATGGTAGAGATGCTAATTTCTATTGTACTATAAGGACCGTTACTAAAGCTTCAGAAAACCCATTACAAAGACACTGCGATCGAAATAAAAAAGTTAGATACATTTAGACTCGACAAATATTATGACTTAGTGAGATTAGGGGTGGGTGGGAGTTGCTAATACATCCTACGCTTCTTTTCCGCCTCTTGATCAACCAAACTTAAACTTTGACCTTTGCCAAAGTCAGTGAACCTAATTAGACCTATTCCTGAGAATGGGTCCGTATCTCTCCGAGCCATTTTCTTGAGAAAATATACCACAATGAATTGAGCTGATGGAAAGTCAATAGTATCATCAACTGTAAATTCGAATTCATAATTAATTTAGTCTTATTTTCCACATTTTTGAATTCCCCTAGTTTTCGAATAGGAAATAACTTACCATGCTTCACATCGAAATTTCCAGTTTCCTTATTCAGAACAGTGTAGGTTGCAACCCTAAGCTGTTTCACCATAATTTCGTCCAGCTCCTCTTCCTGGGTAAAGTCAGGGAACATGTGTCTCATGATATTCCTCATCCCTTCTGTGGATACTGCACCGCAGCAGTTCTTGTCTTCGAATTTCTTGAACAGTTTATCTAGGTCTAAAATTTATAAAAAATTTATGAAAATAATGCAGCCAATTTTGAAGTGAATTTTTCGCAATCTACCAAACTCATCCACTCTCATAAGATACGAAATCACTTTGTAAATTCTTTAAAAAAAATTAATAATCGTATACTTACAAGCTTTAGATTCTCTTTTCAGTTTCTCCTCCTGGAAATCGAAAAGCCCGTTTTTAAAACTTTATTCAAAATTTAACGGAACTCTCAAAAAAATTTATAATTAACAAAACTCACCATATCTGATAATGAAATGTAAGAACTCGAAAAAGAGTTAAACTATCAGATGGGTTGAGTCGAGTATGTGGGAAAGTGATGATTTCTTTCACTTGAACCGTTCACTGGCAATGAGTGAGTGTAATCTGTTCGGGTATATCAATTCACCGAATTCGGGTAATGCGGACAACTGAAGAATCTAATGGGAAAGGGAAGTAATGAAGTAGCAAGAGTGGTGAAGAAAGTTGATGAAAGGGAAGCCACTAACACAATCTGAGATAACCGAGGTCTGAATTGTGCTTTTATACTATTTTATTTTTATATCTCAATCCGTATCACATCGGAAGTATTTCAATGGGCCTGGTCTCTATCTTCTATGCTGGTGGTATGGATTGGATTGTCTCTGACATCTTATTGCCAAATTGTTGGAATGTGGAATTCCTATAGATTAAAAAATAAAACTCTATCTCTTCCCCTCATATCCATACAAGACCGATTCAAACTGGTTCCGGTTTAAGACGACGATCTATTCTCTTCTGTTACACAAGGTGTGAAAAAAATTGATATTTTGATATCACTGGAATATCGATTACTAATAAAATAAATGTCTAATCCTCATGTTTTTTCGTAACTAACAAAATAAGAGAGTCATGATTTTTATAAAATGAATTGTACAACGTTGGTCGTATAGGGTAGAGCTTAAATAATTAATTGTCTTGCCAATTAACTTGATAATTTTGGGCTAACTCGGATAATTATATTGCGGTTTACTTTGAGAAATTTTTTTTGGATAGTCATCAATTTTGACCATTAAAGAGCAACCCTCATTCAATCTGTAATAAATTATATTTTACTGGCAGTGATTTGCTTTGCATTTTGTAATTGGGTTGAATCACGCAAGGAAAATTTGAAACGAAACAATGAGGAAACAGAAATATTTTTTGTTTTTTAACGTTAAAAGCAAAAGGAAAGATATACTTTCATACATTACCGAGCAATTTCAATTCGATTTTCATAATTTGCTAAACTTCAAACTTAATAGCTTAAATTAAATTAATTTGTATTATTTAATATCTCAATAGATTGATTAGTTTGTAGCGTCTAATTTAATGGAAGAGGCTAAATATTGTTTTCCAATTTGTCATGGAAGCTATTACAAATGACCTCATACGCAGCTCACACATCGACACCTCCAAGAAATGATCTATCCCAAGTAGGTTCAAGTAGTAGTTGTAGTTCAAGCAGCTTTATTCGACATCGAAATGTCTCCTTCATTTTCCTCCTCATACATCATCAGTAGAGTTAAAATTAGGCTAGAAAACATGTTTTATTTCTATTCGAAAATCAATCTTTTAGCCCCGTCCTCCTCGAGAAGAAAGGGCGCCTGGGGAGGAAGCCAAATTCCACATTCCACGCCCAACCGAAACTCTTTGAATTGTCCATGATATTCGAAATAAAATCATATTACCAATAATAATCGTTGAGCAGGCGACGGGAATCCGGTCTTTTCAGTATTTATAGCTCCATACTTCTTCTCTCGATCATTTACTCGCTTAAAATATTTCTTTTGATTACTCTAATAAGTGTTCTGGCAAGGAGATGTGTCTGTATTCCATTCATGTGATATATCGCCCACCGTTTCATTCCTTCGTTTAAATATAATACGACCCTAATGATGAAACAAATCGCTTTTACAATCAGAATAGATTCAAACGGAATTAAACCCGTTGGAGTCTGCAGTCTGTAGAACAAGGCATATTTCTGGAGACCTGCACCAAGCTTGGGACACGCATCACTGCTTTTGATCCTCATCAAGTATTCCTATTTGTTGGAATGCTAATGCAAAATGCAATCCTTGGAAGTTGGAACCAACTCCGACGACTTGGAGGCGGACTTCATAAATAATCCAAACTAAATATTTTACTACTTGAATCCTTTAATCCAATGTCATGTGAGCCAATTAATTATTTAATTTATATCTCATGATCATGACACTAGCACGATTCGAAATTCTTTCGCATATTCCGTCCCACTTGCCAGCGTCGATCTTATGCTTTGAATTCTGAATTTTATATTCCGGAGGAGTCAATGCTAACTACGGTCTAGAGGGCAATGTCAAATCGGCAAGAGCTTTGACGGTGATTCATAAGACACACCGAATGCAGTGCCACCGTCAGTTTCATTGTCATTCTATAAATCGTAATTTCCAACCTGGCCTAAATGATAGGTGATACAAAAATAGAATAGAATTTGGGAATCCACACCCCACCCAAGGAGCTTGTGGATCTTGGATGCGGATTTGTGCTATTATAGATAAAGTCGGCTCATTTCCATCGTTCGCATCGGTAATAGCGTCAAATTATATACTCTACTATAAGAGTATGTGACTAATTGTCCAAGCGTGCGATGGTGATAGGATTTCATTGTGTGTGAATTAGGTAACTTGGCTCAGATTTATTCTGATGGGATGAAGGTCGGGTTGGGAGGGACTGGAATGTTTGGAATCGCAAGGCTCGGCTCGTCCCATTCACATGTGCTCTTTTCATGCTGAGCAAATAGCAACGTGTTTTACTGCATGGTAGTTTGTTATTCCAGTTTCATACCGCCTCCTAGCATGAGTAATTGCCCGAAAATATTTTTTACAATTTAAAAAAAAGTCCGTTATTGCATTTCTCAATAAAAATAGATACCAAAATAAGTCTCACTAAGATTTTTATTCAACATTATCTGATTGCAGCTGGCAGGTCCTCTAAATACAAAGTTAATGTTCTGGAACAATACAGTTTTAAATTATTTCAATTTCAATATGAATTTGCGAACTGCGAAAACGACACAACTATAATTTCCCAACGAAATTAAATCCGAATGGTTGCTGCAGCAAATGTCCCAGCATTTTTTTCACGAAAGCCAGAGCCATGAACATCACTTGCTACACGATTGTACTGTAATTGGCAGAGTCCATGAAACTATATCTGGTAAAGAATGTTGGGATGGACAATCGTCTATCGTAACAATGTAATGTGTAAAAGAGATGTAAAAGTAAAAGTGAGTTTTAGTTGTTGAATGAAATTGTTTTCAAATAACAAAATACTCCAACTTCAAACCCAGCTTTTGAGATGAGCCATAAAAAATACGCAGAATAAAAGCAATAAAATCAGTAATTATTTTTTTTATCGGTCTTTGACCCCATGTTATTCCTCCCCGTATTTTGGCTACCCCTAAAGAATTCTACAACAAAGTTCCACACTCTAAAAAAGCCCAGTTTTAATTATATTCGGTTTACTTTCTTCGTTCAAGTGATAAGGAAAAGGAGGTTATCATCAATCGGAATCCCTCAGACTTATTCTTTAACGACTTTTCTTGCACTTTTTACTTAGGAATAGGGAGCAAGAATCCGATCCGACATCTTAGGCAAATGGGATCAAAGACATAATGAATCATGCTGGTGACAGAAGGACTGTTACATAATAGGAACTCGTATTTCTTTCCCTCTGCTTAAAAGCAAATCGAGGATTGTCCCTAACTTTAGATTTAAGAGTTGAAAACAACGTGACAGCCGTTAAGTCAGAAATGCCCCCACGTACACACGGAGAGCTTAGTGCTTTCACAAAATCATTTAGAAAGGCTCTAGCCACATCTTTCTCCACTATGACTCTTCCTCGAGCTTTAATTGATGAAACGATCCTCTTACCGATTACGTTGTGGTTTCTTGGCTGTTTGTACTTTTTTTTCTCACTTTGGACTTCATGATAAGTGCAATGATGCGTGCGGTTGGGTCGATTTATTTCAGAAATCGAGTGTGGAGCATTGAGTAGATCTAAAATTAATTACGAACCTCTCACTCTATTGACGGGATTGGATTTGGATGGCTCGTACTACTGGAAAGTACAACTTGAGAGATGGGTTGATGGTTGATCAAGGGTTTCCAACTGTATTCAATACAGGATAGAAATATAATTGGTATTTAGGTTCAGCCTTCCTGTACTTGTTCGAAATTTTACTCGACACCACTTGAGCTGAAAAATGCAAACAATGATCCCCTGCCAAATATTTTTTTCCGTACCCGAATTCTTTCCTGCCTCCTAATATTGATCTTTGTCAGCCTTTATTAGCCCACGACTTGGGCGAATAATGACTTGATATTCCACGCCATTCAAATCCCCTACCACTATAAAAATGAGATGGAAATGATGGCCTAACTCCTATCGCCAGACAAGTGGAACTTATTTATAGCTATTTTGTTTTGATATTGGAGACATCTCCGTGTTGAGTTGTACTCGTAATAATGCGGGTTTGTAACCTTCAAATGCAAACATATAATTATTTCAAATATCTGTATTCAGACCTAGAAATAAATCCGAGTCAAATCCAACGACATAACTTGTAACTCGATTGGCAATTTCAATCCCCTTCGATCCGTCTCCATGAACTTATCGTGGAATCAAGGTTGCGTGTGAGGTTATGATTCGATTTATTTTGATCAGGGCCCGTGTTCACTATTTAGTGCTTGAGGAAATGAAGCTATTGATAGACTTATGAGGATTGAGTGTACAGCTTGTTTGTTTGTGGAACTAAACGTTATTTTTTATTTTTGTGTTCATTGAAATCTCGTCAGCGTCTGTCAAGCATCAAGGAGAAACAGTTGCCTTACTCGGCACCACAACTTTGTATAGCAGACCCAGTTGTCTTTAATGAGACAGTGACAGCTTTGGCAAGGTCTTCCAGGGGGGCTGTCTACAACTGCAGGGGGACTACAGTCACCTGGAACATCTTTTAATGTATCGAAACATTTTAGGGGTGTTTTCAAGTTTAAACTCTATCGTAAATATAAAACGATTACATTAATCTAAACTAAAGAACAAAGATAACTCACGATTGAAGAATGCTGAAGTGGAATGAAGCTGCAGGAGGAAATATAAAACGCAAATACTTTTAAGTAAGGTCATAAAAAAAGTGTGACCTGACATTATTTGAACAGCAACGGGTAAATGTGATTGTCAATGACTTAAAAAAGCAAGGAACTTGAGTGTTCAAAATTCAACGAAGATGAACTTATTTTTGTGCTTGTCTGATTAGCAATACGATGCATTAGCTGCATAACGGATGGAAACGACCATTTCACAGTAAAGTGCTAATCAGCAATCGTAATCGGGCATGAACAATTCTTCAGCTCTTCGTTGAACTTGAACGTGTACAAATTAAAATAATTTACCGTTGGTATTGACTAACAGTTAATCATCTGCGAACCCTGGACTAATTTTTTCGACTTGGATCTTATTTTAAGAAATAAAGATTATCTAATCAAAGACAGATTTAAAAAAAATATCACCAGCTCTGATTTGTACGTATGATTACATTACAAAGTGAGTCGTCAGCAGAATTAAACTTCATAATTCGTAAAAAGAGTTCATATTTTTTTGGGCACAGTTGTTTGAGTGGCAGTAGCGGAAGTGTCTATTTCACTTGCTTCAGAAGACTCAGAATCCAGAAAATTTTGAGAATTTGTACCGTCTCCATCCAATCTCAAGCTGTATTCGGAATCTACAGTCGCTTGATTCATATCCCCCATCCTTCCGTTACCTGTCGTATCCTTAACTCGATAAGGCTCCTCTCGCCCAGGAATTTCTTTCGGATTATCCGAAAACTGTTGGTCGGGGATATTTGTCACGTTATTAGGAATCTGGCGACCCGTAGTTTCATTAGAAATATTCTGTAGCTGCTGGTTCTTAACATTATTTGCAAGGGGTTGAATAAATCTGTTAGGTTGTTGCTCATCCTTGTCCTTCTGTAACTGGGGACCAGTCCTGTTGTTCGAAACCTGCCGATCAAATTCGCTCTGAAGCTGTAGCTCCTTAGCTTCATTTGGAAACTTCCGTTCCAAAGCTTTTAAAACCTGTCCACCAGTTCCATCGTTAGGTAGCTGACGATTAGCTGTCTTTTCATCAGAATCTGAAACATAACTCCAGTTGCCCTTGCCTTTTTCAACCACAACAGCTTGCACCTTTTTCAGATCATTAGTAACCAGATAAGGAACAGAGGTGGGTAAGGGTGGAGTCCCTTGGAATATCTTCACCTCACTTCTCCAGAAATATTTATCCGTCCGACCTTTTCGAAAAATGTAGGGATTGCGAACGTCTTTGGAATTGGTGACAAAGACTTGCCCACTCGAGAGGACCTCCTTCATCGACTTCCTTATGGGGTGCACAGGCCCTTTGAATTGTATTGATAAGAGCTTGTCAAGATTTTCCATTTTCACCTCAAATCTAAATCTCTTGGCTTCTTCCTCATTTGCCAAAATCCACACCCACTCCCACATCCCGTGGATCGTAGAGACGCACATGTAGATGAATACATTATCGAAGCAAGTGAAGAAAAACGGAGGCCACCTAGCAGTCGATGAAATGTCCCCCTCGATCCACCTACGATTTTTGTTTACAACGACCTCAGCATTTGTGATATGAAATCCTAGAATAAATAAATATTCAAAAATCGTTACCATTCGATATCATGCTGACTTGAATTAGTCACCCCATTGATTTTGTTGGCATGAACAAATTGAAGGTGGTTAAAGAGGTCCTTGAAGGGAACTTCATCTTTGCATCTGGACATAATACATTGAATAGGTCTGTATAAGCACGACTGTATGTGTTCTCGAACATCTTTGCCCTGATAACGAATGAATTCTGAAAATCTATCTAAAGTCAGATGATGAATTAATCAACTTGGATACCCGCAGCATGAAGGGACAGCCTTCGAATTTATATTTGCAAGGGGTGAGGAAGTCAACAATGCATCTTTCAGCTGAGAAGCAGCGATTTTCGGAAACGGGTGTGGAGCACACAGGGCATCTCTTGGAAGCGGGTAAGCATTTCTCACATATCATATGCCGATTTTCTCCACAAGAATAGATTGGACCAGGTCCGGGGAATTCGTGGCAAACGGGGCATTCAAGGGATTTATAGAGGGATTTTATTTCTTCATCAGTGTTGGAATTTAGTGTTCCAATAGGGAAGCCCCATTGTTTACACTCTTGTGTACTCTCATTCCCCGAAGTTGCCATCCTTCTTCTAAACTGCGACAGTTATTTCTCAAGAAATGTTCACATTTTCTTATGGTCGACTATTATGAAGAAAATAAATCCCAAGACATTCATCGTAACCAAGGTACTTTGAATAGACGATTCCTATTGTCTGTTTCAAAAAGCAAGCACCCTGAAAAATATTCCTTCCATGTTAATTATAATTGATGCTTATCTGGCTGAATCTTATCGCACTAGCTAATATACCATGGCAACATTTGTAGAAAATACAATTTCAACATACATAGCAACGAACTTCACTAAAAAACCCAGTTGGGTATTCCAGATTTTTTTAGCAATTCGGGATTATCATAATTTAGTCCAAGTATTTTTATTGCAAATAAAAAAATACCAATCCCTCATTGTTTGAACTAAAAAAAATTGAAACGATTTGAAGAGAAGTAATCTTAACTCTTGGTAACGCTAAATTAATTCGAAATCGAGTAAATGCATTTGTTTATTATTTTAGAAACCAGCTAACCTCGCAGATTTTTAAAATTTTTCCAGGGTGCTTGCTTTTTGAAACAGACAATAGTTACTTC
The DNA here is from genome assembly GCA_034694785.1 of Agrenia bidenticulata. Taxonomy (NCBI): domain Eukaryota; kingdom Metazoa; phylum Arthropoda; class Collembola; order Entomobryomorpha; family Isotomidae; genus Agrenia; species Agrenia bidenticulata. Next base: position 291,324 of record JAQFYM010000002.1, on the reverse strand, counting down.
TTGTTCAGAGTCCGTCATTCATAATTGCAGAGACGGAAAGAAGCCCTGAGTACTCGTATAACCCTCACCAGATGAGTTGGCTCTTCTCTCATTTCAATCATTTTAGGCTGAAGCAAATATTATGTTTGATGAATACAAAATATTTTTTGCTCCTTGTTGAATTGGGGAATATTTATGAAGAAACTTGGCTGTCAAAACATGAAAAATGTCCGTTGCGGAAAAACCCCGGCTTTGCAAAGCAGATGAATGAAATGAACGGCAACACACCCTCCTTCGTGTGAATTGCGACACTCCTCAAAAGGATCTTTGTAACATTCTTGTTTTCGAACGTGATTGAAAAACTCAAAACCGTATATACTTGCCTACGTGCAAGTTTAAGTTGTAGGCTGTGGGGAATTCCACTCGCCTACGATTGCTCAAAGATGCAGTATTAAAATCTCTTTGCTTATTTGTTAATCAAGTGTTTAAGAACAAAAACCTGTTATCCTTTATATTAACTATAAGCATCAAAATTATCATTTAAAAATCCTTGTCAGAAACATAATTCCCTAAAACAAACTGAGCTCATCTCTCACCTCACCTTCATCGGGCCTAGATTATGTCAATAATTGAAGAAAAAAAAATCGTGAATTAGTAGAATTTATCCTTAGAAGATTTTTTAATTATCTCAGCCTCTAAAGTTGCTAAAGTTGCTTGATTCACTGTAGGGATCAAAGTCATACACGTCAAGATCATCACGTGTTAGAAAATACCTGTATCAAGGTGACTAAAGATCAAGATGCTAGAAGTTCATGTTAGTATTGTTAGTTGCAAAGTTTCTTACGTCATTCAAATGGCTTTGCGTAGAAAAGGGTTCACAAGACCTGCCTACCCCTCCAGTGAAAAAAATAATGCAAAAAAATTTCTGCTTTGAGATCAACCCAACACAAGTTTACATGAACCAATGTAGAATGAGATTTGCCACAATCATAGAGAATGATCACAAGATGTATTTAAGGAGGAATGGGGTATAGGTAATCAAGCAGGATTCATCAAGTCTTCATTGTTGATGAACTATCATTAAGCAAAGTAATATCTTGACCCAAAGGGTTCAAGTCTTATAGCTAGTTTCAAGAGGATTGCAGATAATTATTATCCAGGGTGGAAAATGACCCTCAGTCCTGATGAGTTGGAACAGACTACAAATATATTCATGATCTGAGAGAGATTTAGAACCATTTCAGGAACAATACCTTATACGATTCATTGAGACAACAAGTCAAAGTCAAATTAGGCAACTCCAAAGCTTCAACCTTCAAACCAACAGTCATCATGACAATTAAATGATCGATAATTTATTAGCGCAGATGACCAGCAATGTTCGACTGTTAGTGCCTCTACCTCTACTGCAGACCGTTGACCTATTATAGTGGTGTAAAAAATCCAATTCAACAATAGGGGGTGAATTTGCAATGAGACATTTTGCATAAATAATTGGGCTTTGAATACAGTATGATTAAGACTCGTAAGAATCCGCCTAATACTTGGAAATGACTTAAAGATTTGTTTTACCGGGCAGAGATTTTAGAGGATTAAGTAAGAAATGAAAATGTGCTTGTTTCATTATTGAGTACCAAATATTGGAGTAAAAATCGGCATAGACAGCTTCGATCAACTTCTATGTTGAGAGGTGCAGAATTTTATAAAAGAATCCTTAATAATTGATCCAATAAATTTATTTATTCTATACCCTTTTTAAAAGCAGAACCTGAATGTTTACCCCGCATAACATATGTACCAGACTGATCTACTTTTAAATTGTCCCTTTTAATTTCATTAAAATATTTTAAATTTAGGTTAAATTAATAAATTTCCACAAGATATTTCTTTCAGTTTCAGGCCTGCCTTTCACAGGTAAAATATCTAAACGGAACCTTACCTAGTTATACAAGTTAATTTTGTCTGACATTGCTACATAAATTTAAAAAAATTATTTTGAGGGTGCCCCTACTAACTATTTTGTATCTTAGGCAAGTTGAGATTGCAATAATTCCGTTGAATTTAATGCTGTTTTTTAATTTTTATCTAATTCAAATCACAATTTGGGAGTATAAAGAATTCAATGTATTTTATTTAGTGCTGGATTACTTATATGTTTGATTAGCCAATGTTTTCAACCTCTTTCAATTTGAAAACTATTCAACCAAACAAACTACTAAAATAGTGAGTAGGTTAGGAATTGAAACTATCACAAACATCTGCTTTTAATTCATAACTTAATTTGTTCTGAGGATACAATTGGTGTTTAAATCTAAATCTGCAAAGTAAAAAAAAATAATGAGTTAGCCTTGGAAATCAAGGTTCTCCATGCATTTTCCTAAAATGTGATGTGTGACAGCTATGGAATCAAATTCAATGCACATTTTTACTATTTGTTTGGATTCAATAAAAACCAGACATAACTTATTCACAAATTAATGGCACAATTCGGCTTTTTAAAGTTGTAGATGAATTTCAATACATTGTGCAGCATTATTATGAAATCTGGATAACAATCTTGAATCAACAGCAATGAATTCAATTTCTGGATAATTTTCGAAACTAGATAGTATATAAGCCAATCTGAGATGTATATTTCAGTACTTCAAGCTGAAAGATAGAATCGAGCTGAATTACTAGTAGTTCTACAAAATCTAATTATGAAGACTATAATTCTTCTCGTTGCTACACTAGCTGTCGCATCGGCCACCGAAGTTGCTGTAAGTATCTACATAAATCTAATAATTACCGTAATTATCACCCGAATACAAAATAAATACTAACTTTCATCGATAGGTCAAGCCACAAAGCAAAGCATATCTGCAATTCACCTACCAACAAGGCTCTACTGCAGCTTACCCGGTAGGAACAGGAATCATTTACAGCCCTGGAGCCAACGTCTTGTTTACCGCTGGAGCTTCCGTGACCTACGTCTACCCAACGACAGTTACTTTCGCAGCTGATACCGAATTCTACACCCAGAGCCCAACCTCTACCGTTACAACAGTTACCTCCGCAGTTGTAGCTGGAACAAATGTCACTTTCCCCGCCAAGGCTCAGGTCGCCTACGGTCCCGGGACTTTAGTTATCTACAATTCCGGTGGAGAAACTCGATATGAAAATTTCAATATGAACACACATGCAATTGCTTCATATCCTCTCACAACTTCTGTCCAGTACTATTATGGGATGGCATCGAATGGGAACAATCTCATTCTGTTTGCACCAGGAACCAACCCTATGTCATATTATAATCCAGGTCAGGGTCCACAGTATTTTATTAAGCATCGAATCTTCGTCACTCTTCTTATCAAAGTGTTGTATTGATGTTTGTTTATTCACAGGAGGAAACACTCAATTTGGAGCTTCAGCCCTTCCAGTTGAAAAGAATCCTCAAGTGACACCGCAGATCAAGACCTATGGTAGCTACGGTGGTGGTGGGGGTTACAGCTACTGCGGAGGATATTCTTACAACGGATATCCAAGGACCAACTATTACAATTCTAATACCGGATATCAATCTTCTTGTACCCAAACTTGCTATAATTGTTACAGTTATTCCAACCAAGGTTCTTACAACATGGGAAGTAACTACGGCAGCGGTGGTGGAGGTGGAGGTGCCTATTATGGCACCAGTGGGAGCGGAGGCACTGGAGGAAGTTATACCAGTGGGGGCAGCTATGGTAAATAGTTGTTCATTAAGCCGTACTTATAACCACCAATTGTAAACAGCTTCTAAATGATTTGAAAAATAAATATTGGGACACTTTAAATTGGACCTCTATACCGTTTAATTGTGTAAACTGAAACTACTTCACACTCTCAAAGATCTCTAATTACACCCAGAGAGTCTACATCTCTACATCAAGATTATCCTATACATATAATCTCGCGGTTTATGAATTTAGCTATGATTTTTGACCTCAACAATCTCCCTGGAATCAGGAGGTTGAGATATCTTCAGCTAATTTTTGTGTGGAAAGGAAAACTTCATATATACGAAAAAGTCACAAATAAATGGCTCTCACATTTCTACGCCCATGGCATGGTATTAGAAGATGTTTGCTCAATTATTAATCAAGTGTTTAACAAAAGAATCTATTATCCTTTACATTATCTCACTTTCATCGGGCCTAGATTATGTCAATAATTGGGAAAATCAATATTCCGTGAATTAGTATAATTTATCCTTAGAAGATTTTGTAATTATCTCAGCCTCCAAAATTGCTTGATTCATTGCAGTGATCAAAGTCATGCGTCAAGATCACCATGCGTTGGAAAATTACCTGTATCAAGGTGACTAAAGATCAAGATGCTAGAACTTTATGTTACTTGTGAAGTTTCTTAAGTCATAGTCATTCAAACGACTTTGCGTAAAAAAGGTTCACCGTACCGACCTACCGTATCCCTAGGGAAAAAAATATTGCAAACAATTTTTGCTTTGGGATCATCCTACCAAAATTTACATGAACCAATGTACTAAAAAAATGAGAATGAGACTTGCCACGAGTTGCGACTGCCACAGGGAATGATCACAAGATGTATTTAAGGAAGAATGAGGTATAGGTAATCAATAATCAAGCTAAATCCAAGGATTCATATAATCTTCATTGATGGTGAACTATTATCAAGCAAAGTAATATCTTGACCCTAAGGGTTCAAGTCTAATAGCTGATTTCTACAGAATGCAGGTAATTATTATCCAGGGTGGAAAAGCCTGATGAGTTGGAACAAACTCTAAATATATTCATGATCTGAGAGAGATTTAGAGCCATTTCAGGAACAGTGAGATAAGAAGTCAAAGTAAAATATATCAAATTAGACAACTCCATAGCTTCAACCTTCAAACCAACAGTCATCATACCAATTAAATGATCGAAAACTTATTAGCGCAGACGACCAGGAATGTTCAACTGTTCGTACCTCTACCTCTACTGCAGACCGTTGACCTAGAGTGTCCAAAAAATCCAATTCGTCAGTAGGGGGTGAATTGGCAATGAGAAGATTTGCATAAATCATTGGGATTCATGTACAGTAGAGTTGAGACTAGTAGGAATCTGCCTAATACTTGGAAATCACTGTCCTACAATTTATCGATATGACCCGGTCGATGCTACATTTAGATTTAAAGATTTATTTGAGATCTCTAGGAATCCCGCTTTTGCTAGGAAATGGTCAGAGATATTAAATTGTAGATTATATTTTAAAGATTTGTTTTACTGAGCAAAGATTTTAGTGGATTCAGTAAGAAATGAAAATTTGCTTATTCTTGATAAATTTTTTGTATTTTATTTATTAAGTAGTACAATGTGTTACCCACAGTACGTGTGTACTTTGTGGTCGTTACAACTTAAAAAACCAGAAGCAGTTGTACTTTGAAAAAGCAGAACAGGTTTCATTTACGAAGCATAATCAGTGTAGTCTGTAATCGTTGTAGATACAATAAAATGTACAATAAAAATCCTCTCTTTACTGTTGCGTTTTAAATGCCAACATGAACAAAAATGTTGTCACCCGATTCCATACTTATGATTGATTACAACAAACATGGACCCATATGAGTACTGAACAATCTAAATTAAATCATAAAATCAATTTTATTAAAATCGTAATACAATATAATCAGTTGTTATTCACCCTTTTCCTAAAATTATTGCCGGTGATACTGATCAAGCTTAATACAGATGATAATACACGTTATTATTGTACGACATGGAACGAATTGTGGTAACATAACCTACTCTTGAGGTATTCAGTTGTAATGTAAGGTAGCTTGAGTTTCCTATAGTTGCATAAAATCTAATCACTACAACATGTCCAGTTTGGTCCAAACCATGTCCAAACTCAATACTGCTGTGGTAGACAACGTGCAATGGTCCTTGTTTTCAGAGCTACTTGCAAATATTATAATACATAAGTTGGAGGGCTGGCAGCAACAGCCAAGGCAAACTTTAGGTATTAGGTATTAGGATTTTTAGTTGATCCCATCACCGAGTATAAAACCAAACCACTGCAGACAAAGACAATGGTTACATATCCTCGTAATTGTTGTAAAATACCGAGAATTCAAAAGCTTGAGTGAATAATAGAGCCAGGAGAGTTTCATAAGTTAGTTTCATTGTTCAATCGGCAATCTCGGTTCTCGTTACATATCAACTGACTCTTTCCCACCTTCTCCCACGGTCCGCAATTTTATTAAGAACGGAATCACCTTCAGCTCACTTATAATTACAACGCGTATCACAATTGCCACGGAAGAGCCGTGTGATTATCACATTCGCACCGGCTATCCAGTTTAATCTAATTAAAATCTTTATATTGAATAAACAAGACACGGCAATTATAAATCTACATAATACAAAGACTCGAGCCGTTAGTTGCTACTCTCTGCATTTAGTAGCTTGTGCTGAACTCTTGAGGATCACGTTTCCGCTTTACCCGTCTAAAATCGTCGACTCTGAAAGTTTTCATAACTTTCTTAAGATGGTCAGGCCTATGCATGGTTATCTGAAGACCCAGATCCTCCCTTCTTATCCTCCTATAAAAAAATCAAATACAATTGATTCCAATTAACCCTACACAATCAGATGATACTCGTACATGGTTTATATAAATAACTAGGACACTCACACTTCCTTTTTACTCTCCAAGTAATTAGTCAACCTGGTCACGATAGAATACCCTAAAAAGGATCCAGCTCCAACAACAGCCACTAAGATGATCCCGAGTATGTAGTATATGACTTGCCACATATTTTTTGTACGCTTGAATTCAAAGACTGAGGAGGATGGCTCATCAAATCGAATTTCTAAACTATCTAGCTAAAAACTCCCTTAATACCATCTCGTTGTTGAAGACGAGAAAAACAAATCACCAGGGATCCTGACCCTACCTGGATTTAAAATATAAATGAATTCTAAATTAGGCTGTGGGTAGAAATTGAAGAGGGAAAAAAATTGTAACTCCACTTAATAAAGGTGCATGATCTTTGTGGTCAGAAAAAATTTGGAATCATATGTGAGTCTGAGGTTGGGCAAGTGGGGCTTGGAAATAACTATAGGCTTACAAGGCCATCCTATGTATGCGTAATAAGGAGTATAAAAAACTGTTTGCTTTTATTATCCCTCTTGATGTGTTGATGCTATGGGGTTATGTTTCATAGATAAATGATGATTGTATGTACACCTATTTTCTATCAAAATTAATTTTAACCCGCAATGTATTTTCGTTTATTACATCAGGGGAAGAGGTAATTTGCATTTATCTACGTAATCTATTGATTGTCACTTGATATGGGTGGCTGGTGGTTTACCTTGTGAGTCACTTAATTCCAATGAGCTTGTCTGTCCTACCAGGAAAGATAGTAGTTTTTATCAGTACGTAGTATACGTATTTGAAAAATTAATTTACAAAGAATTGAGCTAATATGTTTGATGATGAATGGAGTATAAAGTGTCAAGTGAGTCAGTCAGTCACATCAGTCACACTCTTTTAGTTTTGCCGGGATGGCAGACTGGTAAATATTTGATGTGTTATTTTTGCCCAAGTAACTATTTATACAAACGACTTGAGGAAATCGGTGGCATGAAATGGAAAAAATATTTATTATCTTAATGTTATATTTTGTAGAACGTACAAAAAAGTTTTCCAGTCAATAGGACTACACTCACATGATAAAGTTGTAACTTAATTAATTCATACGAAACCTGTGTGGTAATTACAGACGCACCACAATTTTTGAACTATTGCATATTTGATAGTCGACTGGAAAAAAACTGGTCAATTTACCAAACAAAGAAAAGGAATCTTTTCATATCTGCTTTGCATAATTTCATTCATTGCTAACCCTTACGAAAAAAATTGGACCTTGCAAGCTCTCAGTATTGGGGGAAATTGTATAATCACCAAAGCCATGTATAATCCATTCCTAATCTACCAAAATTGCTGAAGATTTTGAAAACACATCAAGGAATGTTTTGACCTTTAAGGTCATAAAAAAGGTTCCCAACGAATGTTTGTTTAAGCTTTGTCTTCGCCTAATCAACTTCCTCCTTGCAAAAACAAGCCAATTAATCTTCATCCCCGTCCAGATTCCTCTTGAGCAATATAATAATGTGCTTAGGCAATAATTTTGAAACCATACCCGACGCCACGCACAATTACAAGTCAAATAGTTCACAGATTCATTCCTCCAGTCATAATCGTCTTGTACATCTCTTCCGCCAAAGGTGTGTACTTGCCATTAGACCAGAAGTACACGCTGTCCGACTTGGTTTGGCTCTTATCAAATCCTTCCTTTTGCAACTGAGTTTTTTTCATCTTGTGTGTACCTGTAATCATCCAAGTTCAAAAAATCATTAGCAAATGGACGGTTAAGTAACTGAGATAAGATAATAAAAATACATAACATCCTCGACGTTTTACCCGTCATTTCAATCTCTTTCACGAGTCGGATGAACAGAGGGATGGCATAGGATGGCAAGGATTTCTTGATATTTGCAGACAAGAGGTCTAACTCGAAATTGTTTTCCTCATTAGCAATCACAGCCATCCCGGCCTGGCCATCAGTATTTGGGATTTTCACGGGGAAGACAACCACGTCACGCTTATTTGGAGTGAGATTGCTGATAACGTACTCCACCTCTGTGGTGGACACATTCTCCCCTGTAGTAATAAGTGATTAAGTCATTGTCGGTAGTAAGAACGGTGACAGAGTTGGCTTGGAATGTGTCCTGCACTCTTGTAAATTGTCATTTCAATAATAATATGCAGTACGGAAAAGAATCAATGATCCCAGAAAGTAAACACCTTCGTCGTTTACCTTTCCACTTATATGTTTCTCCCAGTCTGTCCTTGAAGTAGAAATAATTCAGCTCGTCGTAAACAAAAAGATCCCCTGGGAAAAGGTTTGGGATGTTACATAAGGCTCTAAATTCAATTACGATGCAATTTCGGGTATTTTCTTTACTTAGACGAGGCTCTTTGTACCTGTTCTGAAAGCTGAATCCCCCTTTTCGAAAACATCGTACAGGATTTTCTTGCTATTTGCTGACTCGTTCGATGCGTATCTATAGATTCATTAATACTAGATTGAGTCAATGCTGATTCTAAGCTGACCTAGTTAATCAAGACAGAACTTATAAGCCTTCATTACCCTTTGAAATCTCTAAATGGATGATTTTTCTGAATTTGCCCAACCAATTCCCCAGATTCCCCAGGCTCACATTTAACTAGCAATTGTGTCTTGGAGTCTCTCATCGCCTCTCCATTGCTGTCCAACTTGACTACGGCTAGCGGAAATAATTTTTTCGGAGCTAGTTTTGGAAATGAACCACAGGCCCCAATTTGGTTACTGAAGTTTACTGTAACAAATGACAATTTTGGGTTGCATTGCGCCCAGTCTATTGCTTCATTGTTGGTTAAACGCTATCAAGTTTTGGAGGACATTGATAGCCAAAAGTGCAATACTAACCGAAGCTAACGTTTCCTTCGGTGGCTCCATAAATCTCTGAGACTTGGCGGATGCCAAACCGAGTAACGAATTCTTGCCAGATCTCCTGCCGCAACCCATTTCCAAACATGAGCCGAACTTTATGTTTGGTCTCCTCTGGAGATTGAGGTTGCCGGAGGAGATACCTAGGTGTTTAAAGACGTAAAATAACTCAAAAGTTTTCCAATGACTACGTCCCCTGTTCTGCATTGTGTATTTTCATGGGGTTCCATTTCGACCCAGATATGATTTATAACGTATGTATTCGTAAGTAGAATAGGTTATGATGAGGATATAAAAAAATTGTGGAGAGAATAAATATTTAAGAGGTTACATAAGTTCCAAACCTCATAATTTCTCCCATGTATTGTGCGGCCTGAAAAGTAAATATAAAATATCAAGTGATAAAAATGTTGGACATCGCCTTGATTTATAAATAGAGAAGCTTCAGGGGTCAGATTCACAAGTTTTTTTTTGCACACCATCAGAAAAGAAGAAAGTATTTCCCGAGGAATAATGCTCCTCCTATTCAATCCAGTTGTTAAGAAGATGTATGCTTTATGACCCCTGAAAAATAAAAACTGCATTCACATACCGTAGCATTGTACTTGATACAATCTTTCCAGAAGTTTCTTGCCGAGAATTTATCCCGGAGGGCCATTGTTGAACCACAAATCAAAGTTTGTGAGACCCCAAGGATGCCAGCATTGGTATGATAAAGAGGGAGCGTTGTATATATGATATCATTTTCACGAATTCGGTTAGCATTTCGTCCAGCGATTCCAGCCATTAAAAATCTGCAAAAACATTTGGAATAACATTTGGAATACTGTATCGACCCTACCCTAACTATAAGCAGCAATTTCAGAATAAGAACTGCAGCTGGGTGAGATCGCGGTGCCTGGAGATTAAATACAATTGGCTCTTCCCCAATTATTTTCATCGGATCTTAATTAAATATTTCACCTTGATTTCAGGTTCCAGTGGTCATTTAATTACCTTTGATTTTTGATCACAGCTGCTTTTGGTAAACCTGTCGAAAATATCGAAAAGACCCAATTTGTTATTCTTGGAAACGCCCATAACTTGGCTAAGATTGGGGAAATTACTTAAAACTTCAATAACATACAAATTAAAAACTCAGCAACTCTAAAATGTCTTAGTCTCACAATTGACTCGAAGTTAAATTGGTATGACCACATTAACAAAACCTCTAAAACCTACCACCTGATGGCCAAATCGTTATACCCTTTAAAGTCCTTAATGTACCCTGAGAGTTTTTCGCGGATAATTAATGCATGCCTATTACCGAAAATAAGGTACATGGCATGCATCTGGGGTACATCGACAAGAAATAATATAAAAATTTTGGAAAGAAACCTCAGATGCACGGCCAGGATCTTATTGGGTAAAGGAAAATACGAGAAAGTGAAATATGAAATATACTATACTCTTAAGTGACTATTCCCATCCGATTTGTATTTTTACCAAACCCTTTCCCTTGTTTTTCATATATTGCACGGAATAAGTGCAAGTTACTTCAGTGGTACAATCAACTGAACGCATGAAATTCATTCCCACAATACAAGAGCTATTTCTAATGAAAAAAATGTATACATACCTAATATAACAAGAAATAATTTTGGTCGTCGAAGTTTTTTGTACAAAGCATGCTCAGCATGGAATTCTCTACCGGATAAATTGACTCACGCATTATCTTTTAAATCGTTTAAGACAGATCTTACCAAACACCTTATTGAAACGGGAAAACTAAATTGTACAAGCTAGTATTATGATGGACCACTGATGTAATTATATTTTTATATTTTTAAGACTACTTAATATTTTGACTTAATTGAATTGCTATTTTTATCCTAAATATTACTGTAAGCAAGTATTTAATGGATGCCTTTAAAGGCGATTGGAATGTTAGAGACTCAATTATAACTGTAATGCAGGCGATCTAACCGTAACAACCATGTATCCACAAGGAAGTTTTGATTAATAAATACATACATACATACCTGTCGTTCCAGAGGTAAATACATAAAACAAATCGTCCAGGAAGCCGGTTGTGTGCTGCAGAGCTGGAGTCTTTGGTGTCACCCTTTGAATTTCAGTGTCAAGATCGATTGCTGATTTTAAAGCGTTTCTATCCCCCAAGCCAGTCCCGTACACGGGGATTTTAAGAGAATTGTTTGGATAAATTTCTTGCAGTGCTGTAGGAATTGTGTTGATTTTATGGTTAGAATAAGGCATAAATTTGCTAATTTTTTTTCCATACCATCTCCTAATTCATATCCACAAATAATAGCCTTTGACTGAGCCAAGTCGAAAGAATATTTGAGAGGAATAGCCCGGAGGTTGAAGTTTATCAAAGCAGTTACTACGCCGATCTACAAGGCATTAAAGATGAAACATGCTATAAAATATTAATTTGTAGTTTGTCTTTTTTATAGCCTTGTGCTAGGTGAATAAAGAATTTTATTCTCGTCTCCATACTTTGCTGAGTCCAAGCCAAGTACAAATATATTCTGGACGGTTCTCCATGAACAAGGAGACGATGTCTTTTTTTTTCATCCCACTCTCTGCAAACAGGTTTCCGATCCTATTACTCGTCTCGTAAACCTTTTTGTTCATTATAAGTTTTGATTAACGATAAATTGATCCCTGGTACATGTAAAAAAACTACTGCATTTTTGAAAATTAAGTCTGTGAGTGAGACCTGTTTGAAAGACCATGTTTCGTCCTTGAAATAAAAGGCAATTTTCTCTGGATTCTTTAGTGCATAGGCGTCGAAAACTTTACCAACTGAATCTCCATTTTTCTCTGCCAGCTTGAGCTGGACAAGAGACTTCAAGTGTCGGGAAACCATTCTATAATGCCACAGCTCGTTTATAAATCCATACGATCAGCTACAAATCTTTAATCTATTAAATATACTTACTGGCAGTCCCGGGGGAAAGTTTTTAAAACGTTGGAAAACATTTTTAACACTGAAATATGTTTGTCACAATGAACTTGTCAAAACTTTGTAAGACGCTAAATAAAAATGATGATAACCTCATGGAGAGCAGATAGGTTAGATTTGCCGTTGAATTGAAACACTCAAGGGAGCAGGAGAAGATTCAGCTTTTATTAATGCAAACCCAAGCACTACTGAGCAAATAAGTTTGAATTTAGAAATAAATATTGATGGCTAAGCATCAACACATCCAGATTCCAGAGTTCGTGTGCGATAAGTGTCTATTTGTAGCATTTGAAAGCATAGCTACTAGCTCATTCATTCAAACATGCATATTGGAAGCTACACAACATTGTATATCCATTGGTCGTGGAAGTGGAAGTACACACTGATACTCGAGAATGCTTGATGCTTCTTCAAAAGGACACGCATTATATATATATTTGTATTATTTGTATATGTATCCAATAAACACACAGAATATTTACTCTAACTAGTTAGATTATTTAAAATAAATAACATGTTTGCATTTGGAGCATTTGAAAAAAAACCTGAACTATGTAGTAATTGTTGAACCATCTTGGTTAATGGACTTAAAGTTGTATTATGGGATCGGATAACTTATTGTCTATTAGTCATCCTAGTTTGAAACATACACACTTTCCATGGTTGTACTTTACTGACCTAGCCAAATGCAAACATCAGTACACATAGACTTGGCCACGAATTGTCCAGATTCTATCAAGTCATTTCACTAACCAGCTTAACCGGTTGTTAACAACAAAGTTTACAATAATAGCTGCAACTACTCAAGCTTTGACTAAAATACGTTTATGTTGTTTTTCTTACTTCAAAAATGACTTTGTGTATTAGAATCAAGGAGAAGAGCAACATGGATTGGTAAGGATACGTAAAAAAAAATAACATGTGACCATTTCGAAATCGTCCTACCAATCATTTATTTATTCTGATACAAGTCTCGTCAACAAATGCTATTTTTATCTTTTCAATCTCAGATATCTGGAAAGAAGGGAAAACCTGAAGATGAATAATTTAGATTATTAATATTTTGCACAGTACAAACCAGAATCTGGAATTTTCCAGGAAAATCCCTTTGTAAGCTTGCTTAAAATAATTAAATTAAAATTACAAAACATGCTTTACATTAAAAATCCTGCTTCGAGGAGAGGAGCATAGAGAATAAGAGGAAAATGATAGGGTTTTACAGATTTATTCATGATTATTTTAAGGGGAAAGAAATTGATGGAAACCCAACAAGAGACATTGAGCTAAAAATCTTTCTCTATCAAGTTTCTGAAATTGAGGAAAAGAACAACTTGTAACTATCTATTATCTTCAACTCAAAATAATTAATTGTTATCTGCATGGACTATTCAAATTTAAATTTTTGACTTAAGAGCCCCATAAATAATAAAATTCGGAAAAATTTATTTCGACCTAAACATTAGTTTCTGCGAATATCTAATCCAAAATGGACAGGGCCTATAGAGTCTCAGCAAGAAATTATTTACCAGTATGTTTTTTATCATGACATTAAAATTTGACTTGATCCTATCTAAGATTCATTGCCAAGGATTCCAGACTAGAACGAATAAAATAAATAACAGACATAACTGTAAGACAAAAATCAAGTTGTTTTTGCATCCAATTATTTATTTACTGCGTCTGCAAGTAATGTGTTTCGTCGTAGGCAAACCTTTTCAACTTTTTTGATCCATTTGAAGGTGAATTTTGTGTGCATGTAATTATTATACTTTTTGAAATTAAAGAAAATCAGACAAAATCTGATGCCGTGCTCTCATACTTGAAATTCACTGCTGATGTTATGAGGAACGTGTCTTGAAAATATATCCTGGGCTTTTCTCAAGTGTATAAACATGTCAGTAGCTAGTATCCTCACAAATTGCTTACTAATCTCTTAAAGAGATCAACAATACAGGGCAATGTTAGGAAGCAACTAAATTTCCCGATTCCGTGCAGCCTTTCTATTCTAATTAAGCAATTTACCAAAGACATCCTCATTTCAAAATTGCTTGTTAATCATCATGTGTTTTTTTTAATTCCTGGAAACCCCTACATTATTCCCCGTTCCACTTATCGATGGATATAATAACTCAATATGAATTGCAGTCCACGAACCTTTATTGGCTCATCACGGGAAACCAAGCAGCAAAAGTAGTTTTTAATGTCGCAAAAGTTTTTAAAAATGCTAGGTTAGTTCATACGACAGTTCTAAAAATGGTTCTTTATCATACAAGTCTAGATTTCTAATTCCGAGTCTCGTAAAATTTCCGGGGATTCACTTCCGGTACGAAGTATTTAACGATATTTGACAGTGCAGTGATCCGATAAGAATTACTTGTACAAATATTAAACGCTGCTAGTTCGTACGGATTCCTCTGCTTGCATTTCGTATCAGTTGTATTCTGAGAAGATTAGAACCTCGTCGTTAATGATAAAGTGTCCATAATACTTGTACCAAGCTTACTCCATTAATATTTAACATTTAAAAAATCAACTCTAACCTCCTTCCCTGTGATTTAATTGGTACCGAAACCTCCAATAATTGAATAACTAAGCATTGCGACTGCTGCCTGTAAAATCAATTAACTTTTCCCCCAGACGTCATCCATAACAAATCCCGACTACCAAAGAGTTTACCTCAATACTAACTACCAATAATCCGTCTTTACTTCTTAAATCCAAAATCACACCTAATTGAGGCACGTCTACACTGACGTACGAAACAGCGACAGTGATATGAAATTCAAGAAATGAAACTCTTCTATAATAATATAGTAAAAGATTCTACATCCCCTAACAAAGCCATAGGCAATAATGAAAAGTTAAAACCTGTTTGTTATTTGATTCAAGAGCCTACGTTCTACCCATAAGGTCATCAGTTAGTTCTAGAGTAAAATAGCTTCACCCTCATCACCAACTAATGAAGGAATGACGGGGATGGTGGAGCCATTACATTGGAATATGCTTTCCCCTTATCTGGTCTTTCTGTATTGACGCTCCTCTCCTGGACTTACCTACCCAAACTAGGTACTCTCGTTATAATCTCTATTACCTGTTTCTTTATGGGATTACCAAAATCTTCCCTTTGTGGGGAACAAAAAATAGCGAAACAAGTGCATTATACCACTGAGGATCCTGCACTATCCGCATGTTTGGTAAACAATTAATCATCTTGAGGAAATATACGTCACTGGACTACGGCTATACAACTCGGGGTACATAGGCTGTCCAATAATTATTTGGACATTGAAGGTACTTATATCAAGAGTTTCAAGATTCTGGATTCATTTGTGTTCCTCCACCTCATATGATGACATTGGAGAGTGAGATCCATAACTAGTATAGATTTTTACTAGAGATAGCCTTAGAAGAAGCGTTCGCGTATCATTTGGATTTTGAGCTGGAAAATAGTTGGGACGATAACCCACCAAGGTTGCCTTTACTCACGATATTAAACAAAGTTACATTCTTTTGTTAGGAGCTGTGATAAGTTTTAATTAGAGAGTTATTGTTTCAAAATGCAAAGTCTACCGGGAACTTTATTTGGTTTTGGGCTGGCCTGCCTATTCGGGACGATTTTAATATTCTGGGTCCTCACACCGGGTATCATCCATTGGCAGATTACAAAGGTATTATCAATTTGAATTTTGTTTTAGGGCAGTATATGAAGAATTTAAACAAGTTTTAAATTTTAACATTCTTTGCATACATCAAAAATACAAGGCTATCTGCAACTCAAGTCAAATAATATCAAAGAGTTTTTCGGTCTACTTTTTAACAATCTACATCGTAAGGTCTTGCCTTGAATAAAGTCCATCAATCCCATATCAGTTCATATTACTAATGCTCCGTTTAGACTTTGAAAATGACATAAAAATGCATTACTCAGCATATATTGATGTGTTGATGAATGAATTGATGTGTTGGCAAAAATCTGACTTGTTACTTTTGAAGAAATGTCTAACAGTACTGTTGACAAGTAATTACTTAATAACTTGGTAACAATACGATAAAGTCATAAAACCTGATCAGGCACTCTAAAGTGAGCTTGAAATGTGTCCAATGTCAATGTCAAACTCGTTGTCAAATTAGTTGAAGTCAAAACATTACGTGAACTTTATCTCGTTCATTTCATTCGAGTATTTAGAAACGAGTTATAATTCATCATTATGAAACTCAACCGGTTATAAGATTTAGACCCTGCAAGGTCAGTTAAATAGTTTGAATATTTCTGAGAGCTCGTTCTGGCAATACATGATAAATTTAGATTTACCAGTACAACCACAAAATTCCCGTCTTTAAAATCCGGAATTTAATAAAAAATAAATACATAATACTCACATCTCTCAATCACAAGTTTAGTAAGCAAACATTCCACTGGAAAATAACATGCAACTAAAAGGAGAGTGAGACATGACACTTTATGAGCTAAGTAACATAATAAATAAGACATAAGTAGGCATAAGTAATAGTTGAGCTGTTTACCCTTTAATCCAATTATAATATGAGAGTTAAATTCCCTTGCACAACAATATAATATGAAAAACATCCTCAGCTTTTAATTACCAAGTCTAAAGTCGGCCTCTCTAATCACACCAGTCGTAACTTACATTACAGTTGTGATGAGCGACGTTTTTTTTAAATAAAAATACTGTGCGTAGTCCGTACTAACGCCATAAGGATAGGTGTAAAGATAATATTCTCACAAGCCTCTCCGATGCTACAATATATAACTCAATAAGTGCTCTTGGGAATTTCAGCTGATAAGACTCGAGGAAGGAAATGAAGTATGGGAGGCATGGTCTGATATTCAAGCTGAAATCCACTTCAACGTCTACCTCTTTAACGTTACCAACCCTGAGGAGATAGCCAAAGGGTCAAATCCAATCGTTCAGGAAATTGGACCTTATGTTTATGAGTAAGTCAATATTCCATGTACTACATTCCAAGCAACGTCCACACAAAAGTGTTCAGAGCTCTTCACCTAATAACTGACCTTCCCACAATCTTGAAATTGACCTCCTAAGTTATTATGAGCTAATGGAGCTAACATTGTCTGTTTTCTTCACCCTGTAGAGAGAAGCGGAGCAAGATAGGGATACGGAAAGATTTGGAAAATGATACCATCTCATATCAGCCGAGAGTCCTGTATTATTTCCGTCCTGATTTGTCCAATGGGACGGAAGAAGATGTTATCACCATTATCAATGTGCCCCTTGTGGTGAGTCAACTGTCCAACTTTACATATGCATTTGGAACAGTGTGATGAAGAATAGGGATGATTATGTAATCGAGGAAGTATCATTACAACGACTTAATTTCTATCGATGTAGGCAGTGGGAAATGAGTTGGATACGTGGCCCAGAATGATCAGATATATGGCCAAGTACTATTTGAAATCTTTCGAGGAGCAGCTCTTTATTCAACGGACGGTCAAGTTGGCATTGTTTCAAGGCGTTCATATTGAAATGATTGAGGAGATCAGCTCGTTATTGGGACGAGAGTTTATGCCGAATAATACCTTTGGCTATTTCTCAGAGGTAAAAATGACTCATTTAGTTTCCCCATTGTTGTGGTGCATTATGCAACGGCTTTGTTTGTTATGCAAAAGAGAATTAGAAGCTACAGCTAGATCTTGTTTTTTAATTGGGTAGAAAAATATCACGGATCCGTGGGAAGTTGAGATATCTGCTGGGACCAAAGACCACAGCCGTTTTGGACAGACCGTTTCCTGGAAGGGACAAAAGGATATGAAAATATGGGATGGTGATACTTGTAACATGCTCAATGGCTCCGACAATACCATCTTCGCTCCGTTCGTCACCAAAGATACAATTATCTACGGCTTCGAGCCCGATGTCTGCCGATCTATTCATTTGGCATTTGTTAAAGAAGATCAGTCGGATGGAATCAATGGATATCGCTTTGCTCTCCCTGTCGATTTTTTCGATAATGACAAACTCGAGAACAAATGCTTCTGTCCTGAAGAAGATAAGTCCAAATGTGCCAAGTCGGGGGCAGTTTCAATTGCAGCTTGCAAGTGGGGTAGGTGTTTCAGACAAATCCATGATTTTAAATTCATACTAGAGTTTGGGATCATTATATTAATTATTTTGATTAATATTACAGGAGCCCCACTTTTGCTTTCAAATCCTCACTTTCTGAATGCGGATCCAAAGTATATGGAAGATGTCAAAGGGTTGACTCCTCCAAATGCAAGCATTCACGAGTCTTGGGTTATCTTAGAACCGGTAAGACTAGTTTTTAATCTGAAATCTGAAATCGTACAGTGTCAACTATTTTCTTTGACTAACTTATGATATTGGTTATCCTTAGAATACTGGTGTGGTTCTCTCGGGAAGCAAACGAATTCAATTCAATATCCATGTCAAGAAGTCGTTGCATGTTCCTGAATTGTACAATGTCCCCGATGTGGTACTACCGCTTTTCTGGGTGTCTGAGGTGAGTAAGCTTTCAAATTTGAATCTCGGCACCAAAAAGTACGCATATTTTGATTCAAAGAAATAACACGGGAATTCTTATCCTCTGTGTTCTATAGGAAGCTTCTCAAGCCCCCAGGGAACTCGATATGATTCGAAATAGACTGGTCATTCCATTGACAGCTGTTGAAATAGGCAAATGGAGCTTACTTGTTCTGAGTTCCGTCCTTACTGTTGTCGGAGTCGTTATCTTCATGTTAAGAACGAGGAGTAGAAAACCGGTGGAGTACTACTGATTTCAACCCAGGTTGTTTTACTCGTCACAATTGTCTTGGCCAATTCGAAAGTTTTAAATACTAAACCTAAAGACTGCTCAACAAAGGGCTTCCAATATGTAAATAAAAAAGTGCCTTGGATTTTTTAACTTGAAATGACATATCGTTGTGACATATTAAGTGTTACAATCTCTGTCAAAGCCTGTGATATTAGTTAGTAACAATTTGTACAATAATGTGAATATACTTACATACCTTTTAATAAATGAACGTAAACATGACAAACTGGATCATCAATTGGCTATTTTCGTAATTCCATACAGTAAAGATAGTTCACGATCATAAGTCAATCCCGTTGACGTTTGGGACCCATCCAATCTAGTAGAAATTGGGTGGTAACTGCAGAAGCCTTAGTCCATGGTAAATTACCGGCACCATCAAAATACATCTTACATTTTATTTTTGTCAGATCGTCAGTCAAACAGGGATAAGAACCTTTAAACACTCCTCACTCTGTATACTTGCAGTCCCTAAAGGTTGAAATCTAAAAGCTATTTACCGGAAGTACCTATTTGCTCACACGAGTCTCGGGCTGGCCTGGCATTTCAACCAAAAAGACTTGAACTTATCTAAACTTCTTCATGTGTGTGTATAGTTCATATCATGAATGATGAATCTATTACAACTCCCATGCATGGCCTTGTAACGATGAACCCAAGATGCATCGAGTCTCAGCAGATACTCTCACCGATAGCCAGTACAATTCAGTACTACATTTACTTCACATAGCCAAATGCAGTGGGGGAAAAATTCAATTTACTTTATACAGAGTACTTTCTTGACCACGCTGATTCTGTGGTTGCAAGTCGGCAAATTCAAGAGGGGTTCTCTAGAGCTGTTTCCGCTTTAAGGCTCAAGCAACTCCTTTCAATAGACCTCCTGATGGATTATTTACGAGGGATGTGAAAGTCGTCTATAAAGTATGCGAGTCCCAAGCCCAGGCACTGCGTCTCCATTTCCGGTCCCGGGAGAGATGGACGATGTCTTTTTTTGAGAAAGCTTGGAGAGGAAATCCATTAAGGACTGCGGGGCTAAGCAGAGTGGAGATGCTGTTAAACGTATTCTTAGAACGTACGAGCTCTTTTGCTATTTGCTACAACATGTAAATACCAATGCACTTATACAGTTCTTACAATTACATGTACCGATTTAATGTAGGAAAAAGTAAGTACTTAAAACTTAAGGATTTGCCATTAATATTTAATCCAAAAGATTTCTATCCAGTACGGAAACTAGACCTTCAAGTTTCCAATCCTGTCTCCAGTATTCTAAGTACACATTGATACAAGACCTTAGAACAATGCAATTTTTTTGCATCATAACAAGAATGTTAGTCTCGATTCCGTTACATTGTTCAGATTAATTGGAACTAGATTAAACCCCAATTAGCACACAATAAAAAAAAGTGTAAAGATTTGAATTTTACTTCCTTTCCTCTATAGAATTAATTACAGGCTCTGATCATTAGATTGTGTACACTACAGAGAGCTACAGTATTTTCTATTCTCACGGTGCAAATTGCAAGCTACGATAGAAATGAAGAGAAATTAATTTCAGAGAACAATCTTAAACATGTACACTTCCCTGATTAGTGTGTGTAACAAGTTTTATCAGAAAATCCCACCATGAGAGAATTCCACCTGATTATTAATAATTGTAAAATATTTTTTTAAAGACAGTCTTTAGCAAGGCTATAAAGTTATAAAGACTGCATCACTCAACGTTTCCTTTCCTCTCTCAAGATCCCTGTCAATAAAACCCAGAAAAAAAGGTAGAAATTGCTTTCCAATTGCTTATTTGCAAAAGTTCCTTCCTATCCAGAAGTAATTAATTACCCCAAACTAAGCTCCCAGAGATCTTCTCACTGATTAATTAAAATCAGTCTCGGATTTCCACAGATTCACACGTATCCTCCAAATAAATACCAATAGGGAATAAATAGCACCTAGGCTCTATGACCTCGGGAATAGCAACTTATCCTACATCTCCAAGCCTATGCAATTCCTTTGAAAGTAGTGACATGCAGCTTTGTGGGACAGGATGTCTGATAACTTGAACAACTTGAATAGAAGAGGATGCCCAAGATGCAGGGAAGATGAACTGAAGAGGTCGCAAAGGAGCAATCTATTTAATGGCTTCAGGATTCCCTTTAAGCTTCTTTATAGCCCAAACTTCCTTATTTTTTTCCCCCGCGAATATGTTCAGCTAATTGTCCTAACTTCATAAAACTTTTTTTTTGTACTTACTAAAAAATTCAAAGCCCTTATTGTTCAAGACTACATGATAGCTCTACACTCTCCCATATGAATCCCAAGAGTTTCTCAGTAGACACGGAAGACACGGAGTGTATTCCAATATCCTGGACTGTAATATGTAACTGTCACTTCCATTCTAAATGCTGACTTCTTAAAAAGTCTCCCCAGTTTGCATCCTTTTGTGAAAAAAAATTGAGTCGTTATGAAAGTGATGGCATCGCATTTTTGCCATGACAGTCCCAGTTAAGTTCCGAGTAGTTCACGTTCATACCATAACCATGTACTGCCACACGCCACTGGCACATCACATGAAGTTACAATTTGATTGCCACTCCTATCCCACATCATAATAGCACACTAGAGATGAACTAAAGGAATCGGTTGGGATTTGGTCTTGAGTACAACTTGTACAGATTTGGTATAAACGGGAATATTATATGTGAGGCTTGAGGAGGTTTAAAAACAGAAAGTATTTTATCCAAAATTCTGATCACGTATTAACATTGGTAACCATCTGAACAAAGCGAACCTTTTAGACAATCCAGTCCAACTCTAACGGCTCTAAACTAGGGAATAGTACAGAGACGTTTTTTCTTATTCTACCATTTTTCCCTTTCTACTACAGATATTATATAATAGCACCCGGGTAAGGAACGAATACTTTCTCCCCTAGCGTCTTAATTTGGCCAGTTTCCAAAATTCTATTATGTCACCATGTCTTATAGGTTGGAGAGTGGGTCTATACTCTATAGGGTGTTGGAGAAATTGGTGGTGGATGGGATGCAAGCAATTTTACAAAATTTATAAGTCTTCAGCAGAGAAAGACACGGTGGTAAGTGGAACACAAAGGAGTTGACCGGGGAGAAAGTTTGCAGCTCAATGGAACCACCACCGATCTCTTTCATGATCGCAGAATTTCCATAAAACTTTCCCCAGCCTTGTGCCCTTGAAAGGATTTCTTTGTGAGCCAGGGTGAGTCGAGGTGATAGGATTCGGTATTGCTTTCTCAAACCGATTTCCTTAGCCTAGGTGAATAGGAAATAAAAGCCGTGTCTATAAACTCTGATGGTCTAAGGGAGCTGTAAGAAAGCAACTACTTCGGGCTCATTTCTCCTGATTAGTTATCAGTACTAAATAAGAATGTAAATCCTTGATAAAAATCTTTTCATCACTTTATTAAGGCTAACCATAAATTTTTTTATCATATATAACACAAAGGTTCGGGGGATAGGAATCCCTCAATCTTCGAATTCCAACGGGATGTAATACAAGTAAATCCCAACGAGACGACAAGACATGTTAATCTGAACCCACGGACGTAATACAGTGGAGATTCACTGTGACAGTTCTTATTGGAATTTACGGGGACACAATCGTAGGGACATGGGGTTCTTCCTTGTATTTCTAATATATCATGGTTCTCATCACTCAATAATTTTGTCATGTACATGATTCATGTGTATGACTTGTCATGTACAAGTAACTGGAAATCGTTATTTATTACGGTATAAAATCCTGAGAGGCTCGGGAGTATAGTAATGTGTCATCCTCGTAGCATATAGTTTCACCTGAAGACATGACACATAGTGTATGAAGAATAGCATACAAATTTCGTGTATTTTATCACTCATGGGGTTGTGCCACCAGTGGACTTTGAATGATTGCCGAGACTGAATCTAGGGATCTTACCAGAGAAGTAATCCTCTGAGCAGCGACAGCTCGCCAACCACCACAGCTGCGGCTACTAATACTGCTATTGCTTCGGGTACTGCGAGTAGAGCTACTACTTCCGTTACTACTTTCACCCAGCAAGCCCGAAGATATTCCTTGACTCAAAGAGCTGGTGGTGGTGGAGCTGAAAAGATAAAAGTCTGTACAAACATCCCCATGATTGAGTCCAGCCTGGCAACTTCGCCCACAGTCTAATACAGCTCTCAATTTTGGAAAGACATGTGGGAAACTGTGAAGGTGTTTTTCCCCTCGCTCAGATGATGACAAGGAAGTAGAGAAGGATTTTTTCGAATTGGTCAACGTAACATTTCCAGTGCTCTTGGTAATGTTTCTCGAATTTGTGGAGGTATTGACAAAGCCGGAGGGTTGGTCGTCCAAAGACTTTTTAGATACAGTCGGGATCTCTGGAATACCGGTGCTCTTTGTAAATCCGATGATTTGGTGCTTGTATCCGTCCGAGTCTGCAGTTCTTGTCAACATAGCTTTCTCCACGGATATGAGCTTGTCGTTTAATATCCGATGCTGCATTTCTCTCCTGAATGGATAAAGCGTGTATATCAAGCCCGAGTAACTGGATCATTTCTTAACTACTATGAAGAGAAAGCTTTTTCTTGAAATACTTACCTGAGTTTCCGGTGAGGCATGGAGGAAGGTAGTGAAATATCCCTGCCTGTGTGATTTTTTGACTGAACCCTGAAGTTTTCCGTTATAACTTCCAACCGCATCACAGCCGCTTGTAGGTTAACTAAATTGGAAAGTTATCATCAAGATGAGTTTTCACAAATCTCCAAAGTTGGACAAACAAGTTTGCCACAGCTCATGAAACTTTTTTTTTGTGCAACAAAATCTCAAGAGACAAAAAATTATTTCAAAACACCCCTCTGAGGAAAATAAGAATAATTTCCCCAGCCCAGAAGCCCAGGATAAGTAAAGTTTTGAAATCAAGTACAAAATATCGAAAAGAAAAGGCTCTGCCCAAAATCTCATTACCATATGATAAATTTTCCTTTTGGAAATCCTCGTGATACTCGGCCATAAAGTGATCGAATTCCTTCCGGATTTCCTTGATGTAATCGTGAAGCGTGATAGGGAGTGCAGATGAGTCTGCCAGCAGCACGATAATTTCCACAATTATTCGACCTGACAGAGCACAGAATTATCTCGATAGAGAATTTCCTTCCCTCTAATACGACCATCTACCCATTCACACCCAATATATTTAGACACAGCTAGAAAGATCTCCTCCCTCCTAGTGTTTCACACAAGAAAGAAGTAGATTACAGCTCTCCAGGGCACCGTCCCCACTTCCTATATAAGCTCAACTACCGAAACACGCCCTATGCCTTCAATCCACATACAGTAAAACTAAAAGTGAAGCAATTCCAAATTCCACCTTACCCAGTCCTTCAGCTCCTCGCAAGTCAGGATCAACAAGCTTGGCAAAGTTGTCAAAGGTATCGAAAGCCGTGTGGTACATGGGGTAGTTATAGCTCTGGAAAGAATAATATAAGGGAAATCGTTGAGGATAAGTACACCCTGGATTGAGCCCGTGTTTATCTCAAAGTCTTGAAAATAAATATATTTATACAGGGCTCTCCTCCAGCCCAAGGATCCATCCGATCTATCAACCTATCCGAATCCATATAAATCCATCCAATTACTAGAAAAGGTAAATGGATTAAGTAAGATGAAGAAAGGGGCTGGATGGATGTTAAGAGAAAGTCGAGCAGATATTTCACTCGACGGTAGCAACTCCGCTTCAGTCGATAACTCTTCTCAAGGGGCTTTCACGATCCATGTGCTTTGAGAAAGCAAAGACTAGGCCCAATGTATGTATAATGGGATCCGACATTACGACCGAGTTAGTCCGTTACACCCGGCCCTTGTGTGTTAATGCCTTGTAACAGGAACTGAGCCTTCACTCCAGAAAAATAAATTGAAGGAGCCTCAGTCCGCATTTTTGCCTAAGCCTTGTCAGTACCAATAAAATAAAAAAGCCTATAGTTCCTTTTGAACTAAAAGGTTAGGAACGGTACTTGGCAAGGTAGTTTTCTTTAATACATCAAGGCAGAGCACTGAAGGGAGCTTTCTTTGAAGAATTTCCGTATTATGTCTGCCTATGCGGATAAAACACCTGAAACCCTAAACTCCCCAGGTAGCTCGTACACATAAGTGGAGAGACTTTGTGTGAGACTTTGTGTGAAGATGCGATGAAAAAAAAAACCGAGGGTTCAAGTCCAACACAATTCCAGGATATGATCCTAGGGCTTGTGATCTAATATCCTTTTAATCCTAAAAGCTTATCCGCTCCGTATCTTCTTACCAAAGAATGTGGTTCTGGGAAGTTTTCTCCCTGTCTACAAGTAATTTTTGTAATATGATGCTCCACAAAGGAATAATGGATACTGTTACAAAGCCCTTTGTAATGTATTTCTCTCCAATAAAAATTACCTCCTCCAGGATCGGGGAATGAAATCGTTGGAGAGGGAATTTCTTGGAAATTTGAAAGACAAATAAACTAGTGTGCTTACACGATGGTTGAGTGGATCGGAGATAATAATAAATAAATAGTGGACCACGACTTACCCCAGGGGTGTTTGAAACACATAGACGGATGAAAGGAATGCCGAGGTTTCCGAGAAAAGCGAAGGCAGGCTCATCACTACTGACCGCAGATTTCCATTCCACATTCGGGTATCCCACTGGCTTTCTATCCTGGGGAAATTCGGATGAGCTACTGGAGCGCTTGATTCGGTTAATTGCCTTTCGAGCTACTTCCTTCAACAAAGGTGAGGAGAAAACCTGAAGTGTCTGGTTCCCTTGGAGGATTCGAGTCATGTCGACGTAGGCTATGGCTCTTGTCGCTATTTCAAAATGATGTTCCTGCAACCCATACCAAAAATATGGGGCTCACTTTGGGTTCATGGACCTATGGGATTTCATACCAATGCCTAGCCAATTCAGAGGACCAACTTGGTCAATAAAAAGTTGGCCACTTTTCTGTAATTCCTTTCTTATAGGGAGGTGACTATTTCTTCAAGTTTGGGCTAATCGAAACTTTTTTGTAGGGGATGGGTAATAACTGAGGATATCGTAAAATAAATTATGCCTCATTCTTACTAAAGGTATTTGTTATTACTTTTTACACCAGTTGTACTAATTACTGCATTTGAAAAGAACTCAAATCTCCTGTTTTCCAGTAAAAATTAACCGCTAGAAAATAATGTTTAAGGCGTCATATCGTCTAATGTACTCATACTGAATCCAATCATATGCCCTGACTTAAAAAGCTAGCATGTCTCAAGTACATGAATTTCGATTTTTAAGTTGCGAAATACATCAAACAGATACGACCAATAACTCACTTGCAACCAATGGGATACACCAGACGAGGCAAATAAATTCGCATCCCACGAAACGAACAAGATAGACCTCCGCGGTTTCCACCCCGTCGCCAGAGAAGATGAAAAGGCTCTTAATATTTCTGTTGTCATTGCTAATCCAATCCCAGGATCTCCAGCCCCAGATCCGGCCCACGAGTCATGGGAGCAGCCAACGATCACGTATCTGTTAAATTCATATAAATTCATTGACTCATGTCCCTAGGAACTTTCTCCGCAGCCCCTAACCCAATTACTGCCATAAATAGCAAGGCCCCACGTTTAAGGGAACTGCAAACTAATCAGTAATTGATGGACACAACACAACTCTGGCCAAGATAATTAGTCCCTCATGTTATACATGGATCATCGGGGCATGATCTTGGCCATAGGATTGACTGTTTCCCATTTCCCCGCCGATCGATAAGCGTTATGACAGACTTTAACGCAACCTGAAGAGAAAGCTGAAAGGGTTTAGACAAGTTGAAGTAAGGATAATATACAACACATTCCCCAACTATGAACTTGCGACTAATGAATAGCTTCTGTTCTCGTGGTTTAATAATATAGAGAATGTCAGGGAACATGCGTTCATACTGATCCACACTGATTAAAAGCCCTACCACACTGACTCCTGAGTGACTGAGGGACAACTAATACAAGATCATAAGGAATTACAAAAGGCTGTGACTCTGCATGGCATGGCCACGACTTGAGACTCCGAGCGAACTTTGGAATTGACAAAAGGGATTAAAAAGTTTAGGGAATAACCTTAGGAAAGTCCAAAGTTTTTGGCCAAGTACTAAAGGTACACATTAGCATTAAGAGTAATGTAATTATGCCTCAAACTGTATCACCTGTCAGACTCCATAACACCCGGGATAGCCGCCACCACATTATAAATGCTACTCGTCTTGGCTTCATTAAAGATCTTTAGATGAACCAGTCCACCACCGTCAGCTTTTCGACCTCCGAGGAAGTAAGTCGTCTTTAGCCCTCCTTGCCATTCCGGAGGTGCTTTCTCCGTTCCATCCATTACCCTGGAAAATTAAGCATGTTCGCTGTGCATAAAAAAATACGAGACCAATCTTCTCGACATATATGAGCTTCGCTCTCCGCCTCTCGCTTGGCCTCTATGATCTTTTCAACTGTTCTCTATTCTGAACGAGAAGGTAGTTCAAAGTTGAGATGGGCATTTAATTACGAATAATTACCCAGAGTCTTCTTGAACTACTGCACTTGAATTAATTATTATATACCCTTACCCCAGTAACTTCTCAGCATCTTTTGGGCTTATAGTGTGGCAGGGAATACTCCAGTTCCCCTTGTGTTTCTAAACCCAAATAATCTTTAGTGGTAAACGTCCCTTCTAAATATTGAGGGGGATTGGTTGACCAAAATTAAACCATTATCTACACACTTACCTGGAAATCATGTACTTGTCCAACAGTAAGCATCGAAGCCCTCCTGATCGCAATGCTGGGCAAAAGCGGGCCAAAATCTTCCGGGTCCGGGTAAAATATCAAGCCTCTTATTCCAAACGCCATGGCATTATTTGCCTAATAAATAAATCATAGGGATTCCTCAACAAGCTCATTCCCTCGAATTTCCCATCCCTTATAAAGTTCGTATGCATTGTGTGTTTGTATGTGTTTTTTATAAGAAATGGATGAGTGTGCAAATTATGGAATTTGAATCCATAAAATCGCCTGAGCATGAATGGCCAACTGAGCCCCTCTGAAATCCGGTCGGCTCGTTTCACAAAGAAATCCACGTCATAAATTATGTTACCGAAATCCACCGACCCGTCAATATCTAGGCGTTTTAAAGCCTAGTGATCCATTTCTCAACCTCTTTCGCGGCATTTGAGAAGCTATTCTTATTTGGGCGTTAAGCCCAGAAACTTTTCCTCGAGTGCCAAATAGATTCTGAATAGATTACACACTCACACACACACAAACACACACCGACCATCTGTATGCGTATTTGTGAGAAGACATAAAAATGGGCTTCCTTACCACATTTGATAGATGAAGACTGCCAAATCGTATCAAAGCTATCGACCCATTCAGAGTAGACTGAGATTTGCTAAGCCTTTGAAAATCTTCCAGACGACCGAAATGCCCATAGACTAACGTCCCTGTGGAGTAATAAAATGCTAAGTTTAGTAGAATAGAATCCATTTAATCATTTTAATGCCATTGGAATCCCCCCTTCCTTCAAGGTAAGTGCAAATAAGCCCCTCAGCTCTTGGCGACATTATAGGACTTTACAAGCTCTCAACTCTGAAATTATATATTTTACATCTGAGAATAAGACTGAACGGAAAAGTAGGATATAAAAATATGAGCTAGAGGTGTAATGGCCAAAAAAGAAGAAGAGAATTATCGAAATTACACCTCTGCCCATTACAAGGTTAGAAATATATTCAAATCCCCCGTCCCCAATGAGTTTATAAAATGATCCTATCCTTATGAATATTAAGGTGATTTTATTTATCGCTTTTAAGAGATGCCAGTGGTAGCTCTGGCGCAGAGGAGTTGAGAATAGTCCATTTCCAATGATGGATCTTACCATTGAAATCCGCAGGAGAGGAGAAGGCAACTATAGGGCGTGAGTTAGGGAGATTGACATCATCTCCAATCTTGGAGGTGGTAAACAACACCGTTCCATTCCCGTCCAGAATCTCCACGAAATTAAATGATTCCGTCCTAGTACACAATTTAAAACACTTTAGCATTTCATACTCACAGCCTATACTCGTAGATATACCTCCAAAACTATAGAATGTTTTTGTTAACGTGGAAAAAGCCCCTGTAGTCTTAAGTACTCTTAACAAGAACGGTGGGGCTTGTATGGGGAAGTGGATGTTATTTTATATTTTTCAAACTTGACACACAGAGAGCTATGTCATGAACCTCGGGGAAAGGATTCTTCATCTCCTTTCTCTTAGAGTACTAAAAAATATATAAATACCCTAAGGTCCTTCCTGCTTGAGCTCTGGTATTAAACCCAGTCCACTTGAGCTCAATGGGGATCTCATTTGAGTCTCAGTGATTGTAATATTTTAAGGTGAGCTGTTTTTAACCTGGGGAAAGTGCACGAGTGCTTCCTCTCTCACGTAATGTCTCCTTATGCATGATTCATGAGCTCGGCTGGAGACGAGATGGAAATTATGCGCAAACAAATTTATTGGCATGCACGGAAGAATAGCAATAACTTTTCGAGTTCATCTCACTTAAATTTTTATCCTGGAACCAATTTTCGTCATCTTCCATCTTCCCATCACCAGGAGTTGACACTGCTCCTCTTCAGCACTAACTTATAACCATTATAACCAAGCTACTTACTACTTTTCACTCTCTTGATGGCATGAGATAAAAAAACACCAAGCCCGCTTATCAATCAGTTATCAACACATCGTTTCCCCGCAAGATGTTAAAATCAACTATCCTTGCGTAGATTGCGGGAGGAGTTTATACTGGAAAAGATATAATTATATGCTAAAGGCAATTCATCACATTTCGGGTATGAGATGAGAATGGAAAGTTTTTTCTCTCCAGATATTTATCAAGCCGATAATGCAGGGTGACTGACTATGTGTGTCGGTCGTACTCATGGTCCATATTTCTAGTATAATTTTTTTATCCTCCCATCGTTCGCTACAATCTCCACTATCATGACAAAGTTTTTTTTCCCAGGAAAGTCCATAGGGTTTCTAGTTTTGAAAGCAACTCACACGCTTCACATCTTCAGACCTCTCCTTTACCAAGTATTAGAAATACAAGTTATAAAGTATGAAAAAAATACTGAAAATGTATCCCCAAATGAAAGGAGGAAAACAAAGCAAGAGTTTTGTAGAGAATAAATCAAGGAATTTTCTAAAAAATTCTTTGACGTGAATTTATTGGTGCACCCACTGAATTCATGGCTGATAGATGATTTGAATTAGCATTAAATATTGCTCCTTCCGCAGGGCAGGGTTGTAAATGAAATGCTAGTGGTGGAAGCATTAAAAATATTTTAAGTCTCATATCTAAAAGGATCCATGGTTTCCCAGCCCCCACCACCTCCTGTATCTACGCTGTACTAGTATAGCTTTAATAGAATATTTTTCTCCTGCGGAAGAGGAAGCATTAAGTCACCATCACCATTAGATGAGACTCTTTAAGTCCAAGTTGACAAGCTAATTTGTATGCAGGGAAATCTGCCATGAAAACGGTCAGAATTCACAAGCTCCAGAATCTATCTATATGAACGTGGTAGTAGAGCTGTAAAGCCCTCTCCCTATCCAAGATCTGTTGTCTGGTTCATGGTTTCCCCAAAGTCCCAAGCCAGTATCCTCCATCCTGACATTATATGCAGAATGCTGGAGGAAGGAAGTTTCCTAAGCCACTTTTAGACTTGTCTTGTGTAATACCACCACTACAAATCAAAATCAACTCTATCTCGTTCTATTTCAATTATTCTGTCCATCTTACTTTCCCACTCTGCCTTTCCTATTCAATAGGCTAAAAGTGTACTTAACCCACTCTACCTATTTTCCGCCTCTCCTTCGTCACGGTGTATAAAAACTTTCCTCATTCCTTTCTTTCATTTGTCATCAGCGTAGCTGTCTCTACTAACAAGACTTGAATAAGCTAGCGTAGCCATCCGAAAAGTCTAGCCCCTTTTGACCCTATTCTACCGTTGATTCGACCAAGTCCCTGTTACACAACTAATAACAGCCCCTTGGTAAATTAAATTCGCCCCCTCTAACTCCCCGCCCATGATTCCTGCTCAAGAGATGAAGTTCCGTGTCTCCAATACCAAGCTCATTCCCATAAGTGGAAAGAGTTCTAGAGCCAGGAGCCATTCATAATCCCTGAGGGCCTCGGATTCAGTACATTCATATAATCACTAACATTGTCTTGTAATGTTCACATTATTTATTACATCGCGGCATCGATGCCGGTCGTCAGTTGTGGACGAGAGGTGTGAATGACCCCCTCCAGTTCTACTCTGGAGCACGAGAAGATTGAGAGCTCATTTGGAAAGGTCTCGTCCGGATATGGTTTGAAAGGTCTGAGAAGAATTTTCTCCTACTTTCTATAATCCTCTCCGACCTTTCACTTCCTTATTGAATGAAATACAATCTTTCCTCAGATGGAAGAACAGAGCTACTTCATTTAGGCTATCGGTTTACTAACTCAAACCACTTCTCATCCCCTTCCAGGACTATCTTGATCTTCTAGTTTTGTGAGGATGCGATTGAATGGTGCTCAGAATCGTGAATGATTGAGAACATCGAGGAGAGAGGTTAAGGAAGTTGGCTCTTTCTATTATTCCCGTTATGTACTTTAGTGTAGTGTGAGGATTTTTTCATGTCTAGCATCTCGGGTAAGTAGTCCAGGATGTAGGAAGTTGTTGAGGATGAATATTTTTTTGAGAGCTTCCAGATGGGTGTTGGACTTTATTAAAAGTTCTCAAAGCTAATATAACGCGAGGATATTCGTGCCTTGGTGGTGGCTGTATTGTTAAATGCCAGTAGCTGCTTCGTGGCCCAAGTTTGGGGGTAAAAATCACTGATGTGACTAAGACGAGGAAATAATGATAATGAGAATGGGTGAAAAGTGTGCCTGGAGTAGTTGGTTCTGATTTGCATTTCAATGTTCAACACGAAGTATCTTCTCCTCTTCTTCTCCTGTTTTAGTTTTAATTAAACTTCCACTTGAGTTCTAAAGGGAGCTGTAACTAGGAGCATTTATGCAAGAACGGAGAGTAATGTTTGCGAGGAGGGTGCTGTAAATTTTATAGCTTGTTCCTCCAGGCTGGAGGAAGGAGCTTCCTTGTTGAAACAAAAGCTTTTAAAAGACCTCCGTAAAAGACCTTAATACGGTGGAATATTTCCCAGGGAGTTTTTGTCTCCACAGTAGGGCTATTCTTTTTGAACTCTCTCTCGGCCATGGCAAGTTCAACAATGAGAGTTTAGACGCTGAAAGAGAAGTTAGCCGATTTCACAACCGACTAGAGTAAAAGCATAATCAAAGTGGTAGTCCTAAAGCCCTGAAGTCCTCATGTAATGGCTCTTTGGCTTTGTACACTTGAAGAAACAAAGAATTTAATGAAGGGAAACTAGAGAATGGCAAAGAGTGGGTTGGATTTAAAACAGAAAGAGCTACTTATACATTCTGGGAATATCGCTGTGTATATATTTTACCAGGGCTTGAATTAAAATCGAGACTGGATTTCTTGGTAGAGAATTAATTGTTCCTTGTTTCAGAACTTCTTACTGAGGGAGAGGATTCTTAAGTCAAGATTTTAGACTCGTTGATTATTTTCTTGCACATTATCCCTTGTCGTACAACAACTATGGACCCATTTTGTATCCTAAATCTTACCATCCCAAAAACTCTTTTATAGTATATGAGGGATCTGTTAATATGTTTATCAGGTTAAAGCAAGCTTTTTAGCTATCTTTTATACTATAAAAATGTAACTGCTGCTCAATAGTATAAATCTTCATAAGATTTCTTATTCTATTATGACTTCAATTACACGACAGAAGACAACCACGATCCTTATATAATTACGATTATTTTAGTTGCGAGGGAAAATACTAACCGGCAGTGGACTTGATAGCCCATAACTTACCACCAGCTTTGCGTTTGCATATATTAAATCCCCATACACCCACTAGTACAAGATTTCATGTTTTGAAAAGTGAGTAAATCGATAGGATTAGAAATCAGGGTAGTAAAAGAGGGAACACGACTGCATTTACTTTGTTAGAAGGGTTTTATGTTGTTCCACCCGGACGGAAATCCCGTAACTTCTCCACAAATCCCGGATGGCAATCGCCATTGACCGCCCTTCCGGAGTCCCAGACCGGTGCTCTTCTTGGCTCATCCTTCTGTAAAAAAAAAAGTCAAAATGGAATTACAATTTAAACCCCAGCAACAACTTTCACCAAGGCAAATGACCACAGTAGAAGAAGCAAGTAAGAACGGAACCCTTACTTGAGGTTGTGACGAATATTCTCGGCACTGATTTGGTTGACAAGTTCATGAAAAATAAGTTCATTGTGCTCGTGGGGAGCGGAGGACCCTGTCGAAAGATCGGTGGGTGAGGAGGAATGCTTGGAATGCCGGGAGGTTGTCGGTGTCCCTCTGTCTCTAGTTCCAATTGCAAATCCAGCAATAAATCCTACTAACAAGACACCCGCCGATAGAACTAATAGTTGAGCCTAAGAACAAATACAACCAGTCACTCCTATTAACTCTGATTTATTTCATATTTATCATCCACTTGAAAACTTTTTGACTTATTCCCGAGAATAATCTCAGCCTCATGCACTTACAATCTGCTCAGAGCTAGAGATATATTTTATCCAAAGGAGAATGGGCCAGTGTTGCTTATGCATTATTTAACAAGTGTGTGTGGAGCAAGTTGACACAAAGTATCCTTAGGGAAAAGTATGTGCAATCAATGCTATTTATTATCGACCACTGAGTCACATCTAACAATCCGATAATCGGATCTAAAAGTTTGATTATGGTAGCAGATGACGAAATTCCGCTCCAACACACTCCCGTCTCTACGTACATGACAAACTCCCGAATCTATTTCCCTTTCTTTGGCTGAGTAACTTGAACACGATATGAAATTTTAATAGCACAAATTATGCAAATTTCAATGAGGTCAAACCCCTTTATCCTGAGGTTAAATAGGCAATAGACTCCATAGCTCTTTCTGCATATGCTCTGTGAAAGCATGAGCTGGAAATTTCCAACATCCTTTCTTATCCATTCCCCGTCAACATTATGAAGATAATAAAAATCCAAGCCATGATATACACAATACGGCTCCACCCATGAATCCCCAAGTGTTCCTCTGAGTGAAAATAAAATACAAATACCTATGTACATACATAACTGAATTGAGGCACACATGTGTAAATTTTTTATTATTGCAGTTCCCATTCTTGAGTTGAGTTTCCAGCTTGAATTTGATTATGCAAATTCACCGAAAAAGAACTCGGAAACTGCTACGAATCCAACAAGATTGGATTCCTTTCCTTTACAGAGAGAGAAGAAAATTTGAGTACCGACGAAGCCCTGACTGCCACTTGATGTACAGCTCACTTGATGTATCGTTCCTAGGAATACGGGGCGTAATGATAGAACTCATTTTACCTATAATTTCCTAGAACCCTACAGCTCTCTAAAATCCGTCCATAATTGTGAAAATCCCTTATTGTGCATCTTACACTAGCGCCCTGGGGTACTTCGTCCCAATTGATTTCCTATTGACTCAAAATCCTCTCCAAATACAATCAAGAGATTGCACAAGTGTTTGCCAACTTTACGCAATCCCCCAAAGTCCACGTATCCGAAATTGAAATTTATTCCGAGTACTACGAACTACAAAAACATATTAAGCTCTTCTGTCCAAAGAGTACACAACTCCTTTTCCTTTATAAAAATAATATCTAATGCCCGGAAGAAACTTAAAAGGGATTCAAATTCAAAGAATTCACCAACTACGGCGGAAATGGTGCCAATTCAAATCCACTCCAATGGACGGCGACCCACTACCGAACATTAGAAATGAAACCTACTTGACGATACAGATCGAAATTCGCCATGGTCTCTTTGTGACCTATATAATATTTTCTATGCAAAACAGCCTGACGAATTTTCCATAAAGAAATTGAAGGTATGGTGATCTCACTTTCACTTTTATTGACATTTTCCTGGAGCGTTTACCCATCTCCCGACTTCGGATGGGTGAGCTACTCGACATTACATTGGGTGGGGGGAATGTGGCATTGCTAAGGCTGTCAGTGCCACCACCGCCACCCAAGCTGCTATTTTCCTCCAGCGTCAGTTGCTCCTCCATTGTGATCTCTGTCTCATCATCATAATCCCATCTCGTGTAATCTCTCCTACCACCCATCCTCGTCCTCCTATCTCCCGATCCCAACTTCCGAAATGACCTGAAACAAGAGAGAATGTACACGGTTTACTTTTATTATTCCTATAACATTGTCGACACATGATAAGTACGCCTGGATCGAGGAGAGTGCTTTCCCTCTGGCACAAGTAGGATAAGGGATATATGGGTCGTATGAGTAAGCATTCCAAGTACAAGTAGGTAACTCGAAAGGGTACATGAGCATTTTAACTTCCACGAGAACTAGCTTTTTAGGGCTGTAGAGTAGTCTCAAGTATGGAGTAACAAGGAGGTAGCATCTACCAAACAAGGGTCTCTTAGAGTAATGAAACATTAATTTAGAATTAAGACTCGTTAGTGACATTAAGGCGTGTTACACACTTGGATTTAAGAGCCAGAATGGAAGAAATGTTCCCTCCGGCTTGTTTTTCACCCTCAGGATTTTATTTTCTACACAAGTTTGTCCAGGAAAACCCAGGAAGCTGGAACATTCTTGGAGCCTATTTCTTTCTCAAGGTCCAGAATGAAATAAATCCACCCATCCCATGCGTGACTAAATAAATTTGAATCTCTTATTTTTTTCTTTCTTTTTTAACAATCCAGAAATATACTATAAAGTACATGGGATCAAGTTTTTCAAAGCATAAAAAAATATGGTTAGCTTAAGTGTTCCCGTGTCTATTTCTTTGAGTATCTCTGTATGGGGATAAAAAACCTCTTGGCTACGAACAACTTGATCCTCTCTTTAGAGAACTTGACTTAGCATGGGACACTGACACTACTGTGATGATATATTATACAAAATTATATTTAACTATGCATATGAGCTTTCATATGTAACTGGAGAGGGGCTGAGTTATTACAGTTTTAAAATATTCAATCCATCCTCATCCACCTCTACTCAAGTACAAACTCAAGACTAACTCGTTCTATACCTCTCCACCAGTGGCCTGGGTATTAAGTCCCCCGAAATCTGCATGACTGAGCTAAGGGAGATAACTCCGTCGTTTCTAACTTATCTTCATGTACCTCCTCGGCTTCTTGTACTCCTACTTGGCTTGGCTGCACTCCAGATTAACTCTACAAAAAGGGAGAGAGAGAGAGAGAGGGTGGCTTAATGTATAGAAGCGTAATTCCATGAATCTTTGTACAATGCCAGAGTAGAGAAAGTAGTAGAGATGCAACTTTACTTTCCCACCCAGTCAAATGGAAGTCAAAGTTGGTGAAAGGAAAAAACGGAGAAGGAATAAAAAAAACTTTTTGCTGACTTGCTTCCTCTTGTGAAAAAAAACGGGAGAAACTTCCAAAGTCAATTGGAGATCTGATGTTTTCTCTAATATTCATAGACCTCTCTATAGCAATGAGCCTAGTTAATCTTAAAGGGAGCGTATTGGGATTTTATCCTCCGTCCTACTCAATTCCATAGCTTCTACCCAGATTTTTCCACACATTTTTGAGGTCACTGAGTAACTCCTTTGAGAGTCTGAGGGCTTGAATGTGCAAGGAGGCTTATCAAATTTACTTTGACCTCTGGTCATGTCTCTTCACATTAGGATAACACCCACCATTGGCACCCACTACTTCTTTGAACCACAGATAGGATTGTACTATTTCTAACAAAGGGGAATAAAATAAAATAATCTCAGTTTACTACTTCCAGAAATAAGTCATTGGCAATCCCCTTTCGTTTCATTAAGCAACTAAATCCAAAACTCAATATGTATTAACTACGTACTAGGGAAGAGGATGCAATCGATACATTTACCATGGGATACATGCACACGTGAAGTAATACTCATAAGTGCTGCAACTTCCGGGGCTCTTAGGATCATTAAATTATATTATAATGGTCGGCCCGTTGCCCTCCATCTGCCTCTCGTTTCAGAGATGTGATGCATTGCTTTTCCTGGACAAGGGAAGTCCCAAAAGCCTAGCTTGATTGACAATTGCTTATCTATTTCAGTCCACCAATCTGCATATTTGCAAACTAATCAGAGAAAGTAATCTTTCCTATCTTTCCCCATGGAGTTAGATATTAGGTTATCCATATGGTATTCTAAAAACTAATGACAAGACTAAAGTCCACCCAGCCTATATGACCTTTTCATAATCCATTTTTAGGGGTGACACGATAACGAGCTTGGACACTGCGGGTTTATTACATCCATCCTTCAATCAATTAATTCAATTTGCCCACCACGGCCCTCTCTGTTATCCATCATTTATGGGCACTTACGTCCCAGTTGTCCAGGAAAGTGCCACAAACATGAACCAGTGGAAGTCTTGTGACCTCTTAAAGTGCTCTACCACCAAAGCCATCATATTAATTACGAAGTGGAGGGATGTGCTGCGGTTTACTAATTTTCGGCTGATATTTCATGGACACTAACAATTTCAGCCTATAAACCAACTCTCTGGTCTCCTCTCTAATTCCAACAGATAGTAATCTATTATCTTGGTCAGAGTTACACAACTTGCACAACTACAACGAATAACTCCGCACAATTTCTCAGTAGAGAGTGACAAGCGTATAATTATTCAATCCTCATCCATATCTCATTCAAGCCTAAGAAGTCCCTCCACCAACTCCCGACTCTCCTCAAGCCATTCCGAGGGATATTAAGAAAATCCTCCATCTCCACTCACGTGTCAACGTAACATTAAACAAGTGGGTCAACTGACAGATCACAAATCAACAGGAGCTTTCTCTCCAGCATGACATTTATCCTCCTCTAGCTGAAGATCAGAATGCCCTGGATGGTAGGACTGAGCCTTAATTTTCACGCTTCTTGGAGAAAGCAGTAAGCACAAGGGATCTAAAGGAATGACTAGCTCATACAAAAGGCTAGAGAAAGACTTTATTTACTAAAATAAAGAGCCGTTATTGTTTGCAAAAAAAACGAAAATAGTGTACCACAGTGTGTTAAAAACAATGGGTTTCCTCAGACTTGCAAAGTTGGAAGCTCCCAAGTCAAGATCTGAGATTCAGCTCTGACGTTCCAAAAGCCACCAACTTGTCTCGGTTGAAAATTTTTACACTTGATCAATGCCCAGGGTGTAAGTTAAACTTTTGTCCATTTATTCAAGTTTGGAAGCCGTTCTCCTCTCCAGTCCTCTCTCCTTTGTTCCTGCGGTAGATAACTCAATTTGAGACTTGAAGGTGCATGATGGTTATTTGGCCTCAACTGACACTCTCAGAGTGTGAACGACTGCCTTGAGAAAGGTGGAGAAATCATGAAAGTTTTAGATCTGTGTGATAATAATATTGTGAGGAGATACGCGCTCTATTCCAGCTTTATATATTATCTCCTTATATTTAATATCCCTTCTGGTTAGTCAGAAGGAAGGGAGAGAGGAAATCCCATTCCATAATTTCATCTTATTTCTATCATCTGAGAGAAATATTTCTCATCACCCAGTCCTTCAACTTCACGTTTCTCCAAAAGGTCTTCCCTCTCTATCTCTCTGTCCTCCCTCAAGGGAGGTTAGGTTCGGAGGGGCTTCACCCGCAGTAAAATAATACACGCTGTCTTTCTAACTGCATGTCAAAACATTTATAGAAATTGCTCAGAGCCTCCAAGAGACGAGAGGGTCGGCCCTAACTTCAGCTCCGGACTCAATGGGCTTTTTGATACGGCTCAACAACAAAGGGCCGTATGCTATATGGGCAAGAAGCATGATCTCAAATTGCTTTCTTTATTTTTTTTTCTTTCAAAGCTCCAGATATTATTCACCCATCGTCTCTATAAAGATCGGAGGTGGAGATACAATAAATGCGAAGGGACGGTCGAATCCTTCAAAAGTACAATCCCAGTCCGTTTGAATTCCAATTCCCTACTAGTTCCCTCCTTTTATGGGGGCTCGTCTCTTTTGCAAGTTGGATGTACACAGTTTTATCGATTTGATCACTTTGAATCGACAGAAGAGTATCATTTTAATGTACGGAGCTTTCCGCTGATGGCAACGATTACAGTTCCCTACCCTGACAGTGTCGGCTTCCAATGAACTCTTATATGGGCTTGTAAAACTGCAATTGCAGTGCCAGAAGGTTTCCATTCCCCATGAATAACGGGATATATTATTTGAGATGGAATTATTTTTTTCTTATTACATTTTTCTGCTCCAGTAGATCTCAATTTTTTTCTCCAGACCCCTGGCTGGTTTTCTCTACGCTGCTAGTTTTTTTTCATTATTTGTCGCTGTGGATGTTACCCTAAGAATTAGGAGCTTGAATGTATACTTCTTGTATCAGATCTTTCCTCCCTGTGCTTCTTCTTGAAAGAAATTTGTACCCCTGCCTGTAGTAAATCAATTCCAAGCCTTTGCCCAGATAATGGAATAGTGAAATGCACAAGACTGGGGAAAGCTGAAAGTCTCAGATGATGATACGATATCTCTTTCCTTTCGCTTGGATACAACTGCCAACTAGATATATGCTATCTCTTAATAGCTTTAGAAGCATTGATCCAAGACTGAAATAAATATCAAAAATTCCAGGTTTCATAAAATCCTAAAATCTCCCAAGAAAGGCTCAAATTTCTCTCTCTGTGGCTATCTACTGTAGAACAAAGCGTTTATGCCTTTTACACTATAACTATTACTCTTCTCCCTTCATTAATATGCTACTAAACCGGATCTCAATCTGGAAAAAGTGGAATTCCCTAGAGGAGAAAGCGTTAGAGCCTCCTAACTGTATAAGTATCTAGAGAAATATAGTTCAGACTCAGACCAGCTAATCTAGTCAATCTTTAATGCCACAGGCGTCTCGTTTCACAACTCCAATCGCAGACATATT
Organism: Agrenia bidenticulata; assembly: GCA_034694785.1. Lineage (NCBI taxonomy): Eukaryota > Metazoa > Arthropoda > Collembola > Entomobryomorpha > Isotomidae > Agrenia > Agrenia bidenticulata. The sequence continues at coordinate 250,936 of JAQFYM010000002.1, read as the reverse complement.
AGCACAAAGATAGGGAAGCCAGATACAAAATGGAAATTAACAGCATACCGTTTGTTATTTCCAAGCCTTGAGGCTTTGCAGGTCTGAATCGGTGAAAGCTTTAAGCTATTGTCGTTGGATGTTGCTGATAGAGATTGAATAATTTCTCTCCTCGATTCTGAATTGAAAAGCGAGAGGCAGAAAAAGAGCCGTTGCACAAGCTGACAAATAGAGTTTGGAGACCAAGCTTTGAAAAACAGAATAAGTTGTTAGATTAAATTAGTACAGCTTTTCACTAATACAACTAAAAGTTTCCACCGTCTTCACTTTTCAATTTCATTCAACCAGGTCAGAGAAAGTGGAGCCAGGCGGTAAATTGTCATTTGTGAACTTTCTCCCTGTCCAAATAGTTGGCAAATATTTACCCCAACTACCACAAGACCCTGGCCAGGTGAGTGGAACAAAGTAAGAGAAAGAAAGTCAGCACAAAGGGAGCCTGTCGAGTGTCAAGTGTCGTCATACCTCTAGAAATCAATTCACCACGTTCAGATAGCAAAAATAGTGACAAGGCTTGATGCTCAAAATAAATACTTGATAGTCCCACAACAGTATCACTATTCACCACCAAAACTCCCACCTTCCTCCTCGAGTATTAATCTAATAATAATGAGAAAAAAAGTCTTTCGCCTTCAAACGAGTCACCACGGCAGGCGACAACTACACTAGAGCTTAGACCACAATCAGTTGAAATGAACCAACTTCTCCCCCTTCCTCTTGCCTATTCTATCCAGGAAAAACGCAGAGAGAGAGAGAGAGAGGAGATCAGTCAAGAGCTGAATCCAAATAGAGAGGACAGGGAAAGAAAGAAAGTCTTCTGCGTTTCTGGGCACACTTGAGCACGAGAGACAAGTCTAGTAGTCCAAGCCCTTGCTCCCTATGTCTAAAGAGTCTATTTCATATTTCCTCGCTTCCCTCCTGATAATGCAGCCTGGCTCTGAAATCGTCTCTTTGGGGAAAAGAAATTTTACGTGAAATCACAGCCCAGGAGAAGAAAGGTATCCAGGTAGGAAGAGGAATTGTAAAGTTAAGGTAATTCAGATCTAGTTTCGAACTCCCCGAGTTACGGTCTCTAGTAGGGTTTTAACAAGGCGGGGAAATGCTGCACTTGAACCTCTTGTGAGATAACAACTACAAACTAACTCGTCTCAAGATATCCGAGGAATTTTACCAATCTGATACTTTCTAGCTTATTGGAAGCTGCAGGGGGGGCGGACTTTCGAAAACAGAGTTTTCTAGCTGGGGCTACGGTCTGTGAATCTGTCCCTTGCTCGTCTCTCTATGTACAGGACTGGTTGTATTTTTTCCCTTGTCTTTGGAAGATAAGATAGAAGCTGAAAGTATGGGGAGCTAGAGAAGTTGTCTCTGAGGAAGAGTTGCCAACAAACTGCTCTTTTCGAGTCCTATTCCCTCCGTTTTTCTCAGTTCGGTATCCCATTTCTCTCTCATCGCGACTTTCTCTTCCTCTCCATAGAATATTTCAAATCTCGTCTCTTACATCCAGTCTCTTCTCCCTCCAACTGTGAGTCCCTCTGGGTATGTATGTATGGATGTATGTGTGTGTGTGTTTTTGATGTTAGGAGTCTGCTGCCTACTGGATGGACTTGAGGGATGGTTGCATAGGCGGGTAGGGACTCGAGGGGAAAGTCGTAAGTCTCCATCAAGGTTAGTTAAGGCTTGTCCGATAACTTGCGGTAGGGAATGGCAAGGGTTGTAGTTTATGCAGAGCAATTAGTAATGCTGAAGGTGAGGTGTCCGGTGTCCCCTTGTGGGTTCTGCCTCCTATGACGATGACACCATGGAGTTAGTGGGGAGACTGCTAACTGCTTTCTATTCCATGCTTTCCCCCTCCTAGGCAGTCGGCTGTGATTTTGGTGAAGTCTAAGTGTAGGTGAGTTGAATGAATGGTGAATGCTGGATTTTGAGCATTATGCATGGACGAGTTGGGCTACCCGGGTGGCTTTCTTGTAATTTTGTACGAAGGCTGGGGAGTAGGTTTTGATTATTTCTGCTCCTTCAGTGTGAGAGGAGGAAGATGGAGATTGGGCTTTGAAGTTGAAGCGAGTCTTGTGATGTGGATGGAGTTGATTTTTTACTCTTTTGTCATTTACTTCCCGATTCGGGGGTTCTTTGGCAAAGGGAGAAGTCGGGGTTGACCCACGTGTTTCTATCTTCTTAATATTTTTTATGGTTAAGACTGTTTACGTAGGTTTTAAATATTTTTATTGGAAATGGCAAGGGCTTCCTTAAGGTTCATTCGTTGTTGAAAACAAGCTTAATGGTGGACTGTAGTCAATAGAAAGCATTTTCTTTATACTTACTCATACAAGCTTGCAAATATCCGTTGGGAGGCAGAATGGGTCTGACTACTTTATTATTCATTCAATGCAGATTTGAAATCCTATTCCATGAACTATTTAGAAAAGGAGTTGGGATTTGAAACAGAAGCTCAATTAAATTAGGGATTTATTAAGAACAAGCCGTTCAAAACTGTTTGAAGTGTAACAGGCCTTTCAAGAGAATTCTCCGACCAGGTTTTTAGATTCTCAAAAAACTCAGAAATAAATAATGAGTTGTAAAGTAAGCGACTTTAATTTATTTATGAAAATGTACCCATGACTTTGAATTCTTTAGCCAATTTTTACTGCAAATATCTGAGAGTTTTACTTCTTTAGATAATTTTTTAGTTCTTCGAGTAACATTTTGTCAAAATGCTATCTTCAACTTAGCATTCAAATGTAGTTTTTCCAATAAAAATTACCTGGACGTAAACGCTTTAAATTTTTTTTGTTTCAAGTCATTAAAATTTGAATATAAGCTAATACGTTCCATTATTCTGTAACGTAAACAAAAGAGCAGCTAGCCACTTGGAAACAAAATATTAAATGACCCTGGCAGACTACTGTAAAAAAGAACTGGTGCAACAACTAATGAATTAACTATCCACTTCCCAATCATAAAACAGCGCAAATGCCACAAGAGCTCTTTAGTAGTGCCCTAAAAAATGTATGAAAGTGCACTGAAATTCCCCCAGATAATATTTCAGCGTCTATGAGTTACTAGGGCATCTTTTTAGGTGAAAAGAGACAAGAGAAAGTATAGAAAACCTACCAACTTTTTAAACAGGGTAGAATGTAGTTGTTTATGATCCGTGTAGCTACCATATTCCACTATATATGACAACAAATACGGGAAGAGAGGTCATAATATTCGGTCCGCAGTGGAGAGACTTGGCCGTAGTTTCCCCGAATTGAACTTTTGAAAATATACAAGGTTGAGAGTCTGATGTGACTATGCATATTTAAAAGACCGCATACATCCAAGTCCTATTCCCCAAATCCCTGTTGTATTATCTCTGCATCTTTTTTCGGTATTCATGCCACTTTGGCTCTTGCGCCTGGAGATTTAGGACGAAGCGACCAGAGAGAGGCTTCAGTCTCCCAATTTCCCATCCATTCCAAAACAGAGGATCTTCTAGGCTCTTTGGAGAAATGTTTATGCTCTTTGGACGATGTACGTAGTCTTTCTCTCCCTCCGAGAGTCTCATTTCAACCTTCTAATGATGACTTAAAACTTGGGATGGGTTCTCATACGAAAATTCCGAGTTAAATCTCCTGACATTTATGGAACTTATAAGCATCCCTCCTTATAATATTTTATGACGAGATACCGCGGCTCTTTGGCTGCGGTTGCCCTTTCACAACTCCCAGATTTCCCTGGCCTCCCTTAACAACCCTGAACTTATATTATTTAATCTCTGGGGTGGGTTTTCAGAGGATTTTGAATCCATCCTCATTTCCTTTAGGGTAATTCCTTTCTCCAAAAAGTCATCATTCAATTGCAGGAGAATGGCAAGTAGAGTTCTTTCAGAGTAGTTTTTCTCGTCGGGAAATTTATAGCACTTATTTTAGCCTAGGGGTTATCAACACCAATTTGCAATTCGAGTCTCCCTGCAGTTTTCTGATTATTTATGCAGGGGATTAGTTTGCAAACAACACGTTTGCAAACGGAGCAGGGAAGAAATTCGACCGACTGTATACTTAACTATGCATTTTTCTAAGCTGACCCGATCTGAGGATTAAGTATTTTGAATAGAATAATCATTTATATTTTAGAACAATACATAATAGTACAAAATATAGTTTAGGAACTTAAAATCATGAGTATATCGAAGAAAAGACTGAACTAGGATAAAAAATCGAATAACGACACTTTTATTTCACTCCGTTTTGCCTTTGTATTCGGAATACATAATAACCACGAGTGTAAAAGGAACATATAGTTAAAAGACAAGTTATCAGTCGATAGTAAACTACATTCGATGAGAAATTGACAAAATGTGTAACAAAATGAGTCAAACGCTCCGATAAGTACCTCCAGAATCCTCGGGGAAGTAATAAAAACACAGGGAAACCAGCACCAATTGAGTAATACTTCCATTCACACAGGAAGGTACCTAATTGCATCTATACTTGAGTTACTAAATAATTAGTAAACTGAGATATCGTGCAAGGACAGTTTGTAAATAGCTTTGTAGCCATCGATCCGGAACTCCTGTCCACACTTAAATATTAAATTACAATTAATACTTATTATTCCACTTCGTGTTATTGTGTAACATTATGCTGTCTGGAAAATACGGGTCGTGGAACGTAAACTTGTGTGATGGTGCAGGATTCGGATTTGTAACATGGACTAACAATTAGGATTATACGCAACGATAGAAGATCCGCAGCTTGTTCCATTTGTACGCACCTCATCAGATTTTTTACTGACGGTTCATCATGTTACGTTATTAGATTAATACCTCCGCCGGAGGGTTTGAAGTCGATATCCTGTTCAGCGCAGAAATCAGGAGTTAGTGGGAGACAATTTAAAACTTTGCATATTTCACAGTCACCGACTCCTGCAAAAAAACAGCTATGAAACACCAATGTTTTAGATTAAATAATTTTGTTTCACTCTACCCGCATAGAAAACTATCAGTAGAGTAACGAGGATGGCAAAATATCCAGACAGACATATCACAACTTCTAGCCATTTCCTATAATAATTAATTCCAAATTAGACAAGCCTCTGGTTTTAAAATTGGGAGAAATTTTGGACAGCATGACTCACCTATACGTAGAGTACTTCCCGAAAGCTATGTAGGGCATCAGAGCATGGGACAGTAAAAATCCAGCCAGGAAGCCAACAACGTGTGCAAAATTGTCGACCCATGGTAAAAAACCTATGATGAAAAGTCCTCCTATGAACAAAAATATTATATTATATCACATAAAAATGTCTCCAGTATATTATCTATGAGGTATGAAAACACTATTACAAGTGATGTCTTACCTATAACAAGAGCCATTTTCCCTAAAGCTTGCCAAGGCCTTCTTAGCATTCCCCACATGTGGAATAATTCGACGAGTAGGCAAGCCATCAGACCATATTGGCCACCTCCTGGTCCAACCTGCAGAGTTATATATACACAACGGTTAAGAAGTTAGATCATGAGTTGTGGTAATAAAAAATATGGCATTCCAATTTTCCACCAATTACCTCGGCACGATGAGGCTCCAAAAGCACGGAACCTAAATTTCCGGCGATTCCGGAACCCAAGTAGATGCAGGCAGTCCTTAATGGACCGGCTAACTTTTCTAAATCTCTTAGGATAAACCAGTGAAAAAGTAAAGTTATGAAAATATGACCTAGTCCAGCGTGTAAAAAAAGAGATGAGATCAATCGATAAATTTGGTCTGGATGATCCTCAGCTAAGAACGGGAACATGCCGCAAACATCCTGAAACAAAATAGATCAGGGAATCAAGTCTTTGAGCGTCAATTCACTCCACGTAGCACTTTAAGTCGTACTGTGTGGGTCAATTGGGAATAAGCCAAAATGCCGCATACCTGCAGACACGAAACTTGAGAGCAAAGGGATGCTTCTTCATGAAAGTATCCATTCACAAATCGGCAGTACTCCCGAGTCGTGATAAGACATTTTGCGTGGATCCCGATGCAGCACGGGTGACCTATGACCTCACAAACCTATCAACATTCAAGATATAAGTTAACACTTTTCCTCTTTCATCCATGCCATAAATATTTCGGAGGCTATTACCATGTGCTCAGCAGTCTTGTCCTTTGTGGCTACTCCACTAAGCCCTCGAGTCTTTCTGCAGATCGGCCACTTAGTTATATCATCTGGCCACTCATAAGGTGCGATGGATGCGGGTGCTTCACAGTATCTGGTGGAAAAATATTTATCGCTTTAGTAAAGGCCAATAAACTACTAAATAATTCCATGCCAAGAATTTAAACGGAATTACTTGGGATCCAATCCACAAACTGATCCAGAAATTCGTCCACCCGGCCCGTCGTCTCTTGTCCACTTCTTCCATGTCGATAGAAGGTTCTAGAATTTAAGAATCAAATGTTGGTAATCGGATGTACCCTAATTATTACCAAAAATACTACATGATAACCTTAACTTATTCATTAGTTGGAATTGCAAAATAATAATTTAGGAAATACACTCCAAAAATCTACCAACACAGAATTTTTTGCATACAAATAGTTAAGGACTTAAATTGTAAGGTCTGGTTTGCTATTTCGCTAATAGTTTCTACACAACACCAATCTCTACTACACACTTGTATTACATAAATGAACTTACAGAGCGGCTAACTCCTTTGATCTGGACGTATGCATGTAACAAATTTAGACCGTTAAACATGTATTGGATTTGCAAGAATTAGCATAAAAAAATTATCCTTACCGAGCATTCGTTTCGAGATGATTGTACGCAGCCAGAATTATCGTTCCGGATGCAGCACGCAGTTTGTCTTTCACGATCCCTAGTTTCTACAATTCTTCGATAAATCGCATCATCACGTCTCATGCATGGAGCATATTTTGCGCCTAAGTGTATGAGATCCCCCTAAGATTGAAAAACATTTAAAGCTTAGCATAAAGATTCGAATTGAGGAATGGATTTTGATATTTTTGAAAAGTGAGTGATTGTCTACCGCTGAAGGTCCAATCCAGAAGTTTGCCGGCTGAATGACCTCCATTTGCTGCAGGCTGAGTGAAGTGACTAGTACTAACGAAGACTTGCGATGAAGGTCCAGCCCCACAGGAGCGATCCCATATGAAATCATCGTTACGACTAAAATTATGATTTGAACGATTGAGATCCAGTAGGTGAAGTACGGGCGGAAGTCGTCATATTCGTCAATTAAAGCTAATTTAGAAACGGTGCTTGTTGGTTGTCGAAGTCCTTGTCGAAATTGCTGTCGCTCTGAGTTGTCCAGGACTTTGCTCAAAAGCTGTGCAGGAATTCGATTTGAAACTGGCATGCCCCCAGCCGCAGGATAGTTACGAGCTATCCTCCAATGCAGTCCACGACTGTAACAAAAGTAAACACACAGTGAGTTTGAAGGTGCACTCAATTGCGTAAGTAAAACTTCCAGTCACGCTCGCCCGTTCAAGATCAAAATAATTCCTCTCACCCTGGAGGCTGAAGATGATGAGTAGAATTTCTTATATTTTCTTCGAGGTCGTCAAAGAACAATTCTTGTGGAGAAATTGTAGCACTTGGGGGCAGTTCTGCTAAAGTATTAGGACTCAAAGAACGACTTCTCGTTCTATCTCTGGACATTTGGCTGGCTAAAGGAACTCGTCCAGGAGTTGCGGACGCTGCACCGGGGCTGGTATCCGATCCACACCCTGCACCAGCTGCAACTCGTTGACCAGTTCGACCAAATCTTATTGACTAGGAATCAAAACAAAATCAGTACTCAACCCTTAAGCAAAATATCAGAAACTCACCCAAAATATCCATCGAATTAGATTCCAGTAAATTACGAAGACATGATCCTTCTTCCTTGTCCGTCGACTTCTCCCCGTACCCCTTCCCGCAGTAGTCACAGGTCTTTGATCTAACGTTGGAATTCTACCATCCTGTTGGTCATGTCCTGGGTGGATACCTCCATAGCCAGGATGACCCGTTGGAGATTGGTAAGGACTTGGCGGTGGCATGGAGTCAACATTTCGTTCAGAGTATCGTCTCGACGCAAATCTTTTCCTCCTTGATAACCATTCTTCCTTAAGCTCCGTAGTTTCATCCAGTCCAAAGAATGTCTTGGTCTCCCCCCTAATGTACTTGCGGACGACAGCCCATTTCGAAACCCTTTGATTTTGGAGATTATTGAGTGCGTTGTGTGATGGTCCTTGAGGCTGTGGACCCATGTTACCACCAGGGTTGTAGTGGTGACTTTGACTATAAGCTGGAGGTAGTCCACTCCCAGTGTTTTTATTTGACCCCCGACTACTGCCAGGGCCCATTTGACCACCTCCGGAACTACTGCTTGGTCCACCCATGCCTCCGTTGTGGAAACTTCTCCTGGGTGATGGCTGGATATTCCCAGAAGATCTCCTGTTGTTAGTATAAGGATTACCATTTTCATTCGTCAAAAAGTCTACTAATTGGTTTATCTGGTCAAAGTCTATTTGCTCTACTGAGATTATATCGTTGGGGGAAAATACTGAGTCGTCGCTTTTTTCACTAACTTTGTCAGCGTCATAATTATAAGGGTTTAGAATGGAGAGATCTGAAAATACTATTGGGTTAAGGGGAACTTCTTCCTCCTCTATTATTGGACTTGTAACTGGAGACACTGGAGTTATCTGATTTTTACTCATCGTTCATATTTTATTAAATTAGTTGGCTAAAATGCTATTTACTTATTTAGTTGGCTAGTTCTAACTTTCAGTACTTTTGCTAAATAAATTTCAAGAAAATTTATCCAGCATCGAGAAATCAAATTTAAATTCCAGTCTCCAGAGTGGATGTGGAGGGTTCTCAAAAGCTCTTATTTACATTACATGGAGAATCTGACTCGGGGCATTTGTTGAGTATTGTTGAAATGGAACTACATGATAAAGACCGACTCTCCACATCTTCCAGGAAATATTACTTGAATAATATTTACAACTGATAATATATTGATATCCATGCAATGCAGTTGACTTTGAGTTTTTTATAAGCAATAAGAGAATAAATAAAGGAGATTGAAATTAAAACATACATAAATCCATACCATGGATTACTGGAAGGGTATTCGTTTGCATGTCGGACGACGCAAGTTGGAAGGAGATCTGGAACACCTCCAGATAATGGAGCAGGGGGAGGAGAGTTTCCAGGGGGGCTCGTAGCTCCCAAACTGATCCGTCGACTTTCTGATCCTGAACTGACTAGAGACCATTGTTCGGGAAGTTGGGAGGTCATCACAGCTTTATCTGACATTTCTACCACAGGCTTAGGATTTTCTAGAATTGTCGTCGCCTTAAATTTTGCTTTGTTAGGGGTGACGGATGACAGCGGGTCTTTACTGCTTCCAAGCTCTATTGTTGTTTTCACCAGGCTTGATCCGATTGTACCATCGTTCTGAGAGGACCTTTGATTCTGCAGTTGCTGCGACTGAAGATCAGGAGTGAATTTTATCCTGAAATAATCATTGTATAGTAATTAATTAAAACACTGTTCATATTCCTGTTCATAAAATTGCAGAAATTGTTTTAAATTTCTGAAGGGCTTACATAAACCTTGGCTGCGCTCCTCCTGAAGAAAGCGTCACAGAGCTCCCAACAACAGAACCACCAGATTCATTTAAAGCTCCACTTGTACCCCCAGTAATGGAATTAGCGGCTGCAGCAGCACCGGCCACATTTCCGCTATTGTCCAATCGGATAAGCGAAATGGATCGGTCTATAAAATGATGGTTTTGTGGAGAGGAAGATCTTTGTAAGGAAGCTGTATTTGAGCCGAGTTGTAAGGCAGAGGAGGAGTATATTCTGGGCTCATCTAATCTAAGTATACTCGAACTTTGACATCCAGGACCTCCTGTCATACCCACCGCAACCCCCATAACTTGACCAACTCCACCCATCTGTCCAACACCCACTCCATAAGCGCGAAGGCTTCCCGACGATGGTCCTGGCCCTGTGGTGTGCTGATGCTGTCCTGAAGCCACTTGGGACAGCCCTGGGTGATGATAACTCGATTGTTGGGCCGGGGTGTCATAAATTTTCCCTTCAGACTCAGGAGGGAATCCTCTACTAGTGGAATGTCGTGGGTGTCTCGTAAGAGTTGATGTGTAGTATATATCACTTCTAGGATCAGCGTAAGGATTCGCCTCTGCCCCGTAGTAAGTCGTAAACGGGTGATTACTGCTTCGTCGACTGTAGCAAGATCTGTTAAGCGTTGCACAAGCTGGAACATCCCTGAAATTTGCAAGAAAAAATCTCGTGTCATGAAAACATTACTTCTGTCCATTGCATCTCTTGAAAAAAGTCGAAAGACATCGTAACCTATATTTACCTATACTGAAGAGGGGGATGAGGAATTGTGTTAAAATGTGAAGGTGACGGATGAAGTGGAATGGGTGGAGGTGGTGGATGATAGAATTGGTGACAACATGGGGGTGGCTGAGGTTGGTACTCCACCATGCTTCGTGAATTTGTCCCATATGTAGGGGTCCTTGTGTAGCTCCTGCCTTGTGGAAGATTGTAAGGTGAAGGGTCACCCATAGTGGAAGGGGAGGAGGAATGATGACCCCGACTGGGGGAGTATTCTCTTGTGTATCTATACCGTGCTCCATTTCCACTACGACTTGTGTAAAAGCTTCCATATTCCTCTTCGTCCGAAGGTTTCATTGTCTCATCAATTGGCAGGTTTTGAATAAGTACATCTATGGAAGCATGTACTTTCACTCACTTTTTATATTCAATCAAGTATTCCTTCAGAATTTTCTTTCAAAACTCTAAAAATGAATATTTACTTTGTGCCTTTCACCGTTCACTTCCTAATCCATCTTAGAAAGTGAATCCCCTCTTCCTTCAACATTTAGAGTATTGGACATGACTTTGAAGAGTGAATTTTAAAACTCTACTAATCCCAATAGTTCCATCACTGCGGTCAAATGAATTCAGATTTTTTTTATCGACTTGACCAGGAGGGGAAATATTATTCATAAGGAGGCCAGCCGCAGGGATCAATACTTAATGCCATCAAACACCCCGACTTTTGTCGTTTGAACAGGATTTCACACGTTTTACTGTCAACTGGGACTGACTTTGGACTTTGTAAAGTGATGTTGCTAGTCGTAATGTATTCCCGTTATTTTCTGTGGACCGAAGACCTTGTGGGGGGAAGTCAGAGGTAAGAAGGCATGTATGGCATTACGTATGATGCAGCTAAAGATACAGAATTTCATAGGTGGATCAGCATTACTGGAACTTTGCACTAGAAAACCTTAATTCACACCATTGGGTCCTTGAAAGTAAGGAGACACTGGTTGTAGTAGCTTTCATGGTTAAGTCACATTTAGATCTAAATCAGACAGGAGTTGGTCTTGTTGCACATCTTACGCTTACGACTACCCACTTTGGATCTCATTTTGGATTCTGGCCGACTTCACTGGAATGGAAGCCCAGCGTTTTTGTATTGAATTTAGGAGGAAATGATGACACAAGGGAGACAGGTGAGAACTATTGGGAACTAAGGGCCACTGTATCCACTATGCAGATCAGATATTGAATTCTAAGTGGTTCGAGGATGCAATAATATTCTTCGGGTGTAGAAGTAATGATGGTGGTGGTGGTATTGGTGGTATATATCACACTGCCCTCAATTACTCCTTCATTCCAACTTTTCTCATTAGACCTGCTGCATTAAAGTTGCAGTAAGCCATTCCCAGTTTTTACTTTACTACTTTAAACCCTTTAAACTGGCACGAAATCACCCTCACAGTCCCAACCACTGATGTCCCCCAAGTATTTTTTTTCTAGTTTTCCTGGAATCGGGCAGTCTTAAATTCTGCAATAGCAGTTCCACAACGGGCCATATGTAGGGAGAATATAAAGTTGGTGGTTACAAATGTACTAGATGAAATGTAGGGTAGGGTACTAGAGAATAGTGCTACGAACCATACATACCAGCCTTCTACTTCATGTTTCATGCTTTCTCGGGGCTGATAATAATGTTATACCGACGTCTATACCTTGGTCTCTATGTATGTGTGTGTGCACTGAGGGTCCCTTAATACATAGTTTCGGATTCGTGAGGTAGTAGTAGCAGTAGCTTCCTTAGTTCGGTTATAGGACGGACTATAGTTTATAAAAAAAGTTGTTCACCCCGAATTGAGGATTTCTCATGCTCCCACCAGAATATCGATCCGTTCCGAAGTTCCCGAGTCCTCGGTTTTTCTTCCTGGTTTCCCCCCGTCGAATCCGTCCCAAAGGCAAGACCCAGACCCCAACTTTTTACACGACTGGAGAACTAACTAAACTTCACAACTGCGTCTGTCTCGACGAAGCGAACTGTTCATACTTTTGAGAAGGACGAGATGTACAAATAAGTCGAACCGAGAAAGCATTTAGCATCTAGAGAGTATATCTCTCTACTCTATCAACCCTTTTTCTTATAGCTAAAAGTTTGAGCTACAGAGACTGGAAAGATGCAGTTCCCTTGAAACAACATTGAAGATGACGGAGATATTCATGGGGTTTGTTAGCAGTACCCAGAAGTAGACAAAGCAAGCCAGGGCAGTATAACCGATGGGGAATCGCTTTTCTAGGCCCACATTGCTCACGTAAAAGTTTATGGGCATTTTGACACCTAATAATAAGGCTCTCTCTCCTCCTTCTTCTGGATAACATTTATAGAACATCTCACCGCTCAAGAATTTATGAATCGAATTTATGACTGGAGGCGAGTTTATGATCACTTAATCTATTTATCTACATCCTCATCTCCTGAACGTTGTATGATTACAAATCAAGGTTTGTTAATAGAGATCTGTTTATCGACATCGGTATCACTCGGGCATATTTTTTGCAAAGAAACGTTTTGTGTCACTTGAGTTAAACCAGCTTTTAATGGAGTCTGAGTATTTTCCAAGTAGTCCTTTGAGTACACTATAATAACGGCAACAGGAATTTATGACTTTATTCACTTATGCTATAAATGAAGATCACACTGTACCTTAATTACTTACGTTTATTGACACTTAATATCATTAGTGGAACCCAGATTTTCTATTCTGAAACCTGGATTTGTGACTAGTATGCAAATGTGATACGTGTGATAAGGCTTTTGTGTGTCACTTTTAAGCCAGTGTCCCTTGACCCCTTTCTCACCTGTATGCAAATTTATCTGCCCCCTTGCCCCATTCGTTTTCGAGTGCCCTCGTGTGAAGCCAAGTGGGCCGTGTTCAAGTGTGCCCTCGTCCTACACGACCCATTCTAATAAAACTCGAGGTACCGAAATGGCAAGGATTTTAAAATCATAATGACCATATTGTGCAATTCTTTAGCATTCGCGAATTCTATATCCTTATTTGCAGCATAAGAATACGAAAGAAACTTTTTTATTTACAGTTTCTCATGTGAGTGTAGCACATTACCCTGAGTTTTCTGACATAGAGTAAGAGAAACAAAAACAAAGGTTAGAGACAAGGCCGGGAATGTTTAAATTTGTATTAACGACGACATTTTCCCCAAAATTAGAAAGAAAGTAAACTTAGGTGGTGAGGAATTTAAATTTTAATTGTATTTAAACGCTCTAAACGGGATTTAATTGTATTTAAATTACTGCAACAAGTAGCAGGTACAAGCATAAGTATTAAAAGTCTTGCTGCACTCGTCAAGTTTATCGAGATTTGATATTTTGAATTGTTAAGTTAGAAAGGGTTAAAAAAAGTAGCTGCTTCAAAATGGGGAAAGGATTCAATAACTACATGTGTAAAAAGTTCTTCCATCCAGCTTCCAGAGACAATTTGAAGAGAGTATGGATGGCTGAACAAAAGACGGAAGCATACAAAAAGAAGCAGGAGGAATTGCGAGTTCAGTATGAGAAAGAACAAGATCTCTACAATAACAAGTAAGTTTTGTATTATCATAATTGTAAATATTACGTATTGCATTGTTGTAGACGATGGGATCTTGATAGGAATATTAATGATGCAAATGATTTCGGGAGCAATTTAAATCTAACCTGACTTGACTTTTTTTACAGAGCCCTGTTGAGTAAAGAAAGCAAGGACAAGCTGAGCGTGAATTTTTTGTACGAGCCCCCACCTGGAATGAAACGAGAACGAGAAAAAGAAACTGGAGAGCCCGAGTATAAGTTTGAATGGCAACGGAAATACAATGCCCCGAGAGAAGAGTAAGTATGTTTTACAAAGTGGATGAATTATATATTTCAACATCATAATGTACAGGTTCAAGGCTGTCAGCTTTCTTATCCAATGTCAATGTACCTGAAGTAAACCTTATTGCTGAAAAATAATACAACTGTATCTAACAATTATATAATTACTTTTTCAGTTATTGCAAAGGAGATGAAGAAATCCGGGACCAGCCGTTTGGTATACAAGTAAGAAATGTCAGGTGCATAAGATGTCACAAATGGGGACACATAAATACAGGTAAAAATTATAAACTGTATACATATTCAAACTATGGATCATTGTATGGAATGAGGTGACTGACAAAAATTTAACGTTGTCACTTAGATCGAGAATGTGCACTTCGAGGGCAGTCTAATGACGTCGAAGGTCTTGAGATGGATCCTTTAATGCTTATGCATAAAATGAGAGAGGAAGGCCTTGCAATCAAGCACAGTGCTTTGGGTGTCAGGCAAAATGCTCCTGGAGCTAATCAGGTTAATAGGCATTTGAATTTGATGATAAAGCCTAACATCTGCAATTAATTAGTTTTAATGACATAGTGTTTGTTGAATCATACAGGAATTAGTTGATGAAGAGTCTGGAGCTGAGGAGGAAAATCCAAACCTTATTCTAAGACAGGAAAATCCCGAACAGGCTTTCCTTGAAAAGTTATCAACGAAGCAGAAAAAGAAGTTGTTAAGGTTTGTAACCTAATTTTTACATATTGCTATCCGTGTCTGGTATTTTGACAGGATTACAAGTATTATAAAATAAAGTATTCAAATGAGAAACAACTAACCAGCAGTGTTTAATTTTTTTAATTTAGAAAGCTTGAGAAGATGGCAAAAGAAAAAAAGAAGAAGAAAAAGAAGATGAAACATTCGAGCTCTAAAAAGCATAAGAAATCCAAAGCCTCAGAATCCAGTAGTAGCAGCAGCAGTTCTTCTGAATCCGACGATGATAGTTCATCAAAACAGAAGAAAGAAAAAAAGAAATCGAAACAAAATGTACATTCTGTACCGGAATCTAAAACAGAGATAACTGTAAGAAGTGATCGTTATTCTCGTGGAAATCACGATAACCCAAAAGAGAGACGACCAATGGATATTTCCAATGGTCGGAGAGATAGAAGCGTGGACCGGCAAAGAGAACGAGATGAAAAGCAGAAAAAGAGATACGAGGATGAAGATGATGCTTATGCGAAAAGCTCCTACCGCCGTCGGAAGAAGGGTCTCGAAGAAATCCCTTACTCAAGACCCGCTACGTCATCGCGTCGACGAAGTCGCAGTCGCAGTTAAATAATTTAATCGAAACATATTAAATACTATTACATTTAATTAAAAAATAATTTTTTTGATCTTGCATCCAACGATTGTTTAATAAACAATAAAAATGTATAATGCATTTTTAAACTTATCTTGTGGTATATTATTATCTTAAGTAAGAATTCGAATCCACATTTTCATAGCCAGCGTGTATTAGTTACATTTAAATATAAAATACCATCATACAATTCACAAATTTCATAACTGTTGGAATTTATCGGGTTGGGTCAGCCCCCACGGGCAAATTCTTTAATCGATTTGCGCCATAGCGTGCGATTGATTCTGATCTCAAAAATCTTCCAGACTTGACAACTTAAGATAGAGAATACATTACATTGCATTCATAGTTGATAGCAAGATTGTGTGTGATACATATCATTTTGAGAAAGATGATATTACCAAGCCTAAAAAGCCTGAATCTAATCTGCGGGATTATTCCAAGAAAATGCAAACGACATGTGAAAGCCATGTAACTTTGTTTCGCTAGGTGTTGGTGGCATCAATCCATGTAATTGCTACTTACGCGTAATTTTCCACCACCGAGCTACTCGAAACTCTAAACATTCGTCTTAAATTACAGCATAACGAGGAAATAAAAATAGCTCTGCCCAACCAAACACTTCTTACAATACCAGCTACTCCAGCTGAAAAAGGGAGTTAATAGAAAATAAAATTTATAGGATATTTAATGGTCCTTAGGTAAGGGTAAAAGGGAGGCGGTCCGTGAATTCATGAATTCGCAGAAGCTTCAAAAAACGTTCTGTAGACCCTTCGTCTCTCCCTTCTTCATTCTTTATCCTATGTGAGAAATTTTACTGACCAAAGGATCTCGGGTAAGGGATACAAAGATTCATGTTTTTCCCAGTGTTTTTGCTAATAAGTTATTACTAGGTACTTTCCGCTCTCCGTCCCACTTATTTATAATTCTATTCCTTCTTCCTGCTCTTGTAGTAGGAGAGTCGTTAATTTTAGAGATACTATAGGTTCCTGCTCCTCTCCGGATTCGGTAAGGAGGTAGTAGATCCCGTCCCTAATTTTTGAGAAACGAACAAGGATGTTACGCAATGTCTTTTCAAGTGATATAGGATAGCTCTCAGGCTCACTTAAGAAAATGAAGTTATTTTAGAGGCGACGTAATAACTTACTCTAGCTAGGAGAAAATCATTAAGGGCAGTTTTAGGAAGTTGTAGCCGCGTGTAGATATGTATGTAGTGCTTTACTTTATAGACGACCAGCTCTGAGCTGTGTGGATTTTTTTAAGGTTCCATGAGATTCTTGACTCTGGATAGTTATGTCATAGTCATGGTCATAGTAGGCTGTAACTCGTATCTGGTAGCTCGAGACTGTGGACTGGAGGCTGAAATTCGGAGAAAAATACGCCTTTCTTTACAAAAAAACGTTGGAAATGATGGGGGAAAGTGGAAATAGGCTTGGGTCTCTATTCAAGGCTGTTGATTCTCTACTTATCGCCTGACATTGTATCGTGATGTTGATGTATTTTATTCTAGGAAAAACTATTGGGCTTTATCCCTAGCTTTGAGAGAAAGAAAACTGCCATTTATACATGATTATTGCCATTATCCTTGATTCTATCTGGCTTTAGATGAACAAAAAACAAGAATATTATAGCCTCTCTACTGGCTTCTCTGAATGCATCTCTCATGCATGCCCTAGCCTTTTTACAACACTTTTGGAGTTTCACGTACAAAATTGGAATTGGCATGACCGACAGGCTAGACTGTCGACTAAGACTTTCCCATTATGGAATCTGTCCATGTAGGACACAGCAAGTCCTTTGAAGAGGACGAAATACAGACTTGCTTTAAGGCTACGAGTTTCCCGATAAAGATAAAACTCTTTGTTAACGAAATCTAGTTGAAAATATGAGGAGATCTGCAGATTGAATTGCATTTCATGTCTTGTGAAAATTCTTCGTCCCTGTCGCCGTTTACGTCCATGTATTATGCACTATTCGACGTGGACGTGCTAGACAACCTTACTCCGTCAATGTTGGTCGTTGGATACAGAAGCTCATTGAATGTGTATGAGGAGCTTAGCTACATGGGAAAACAGTATAAATCTGGTAATTCTTCTAGTTTTGTGAGTTTAACTGACTCTAAACCTGGTAAACTTGAGAGACCATTTCTTCGCCTCCGAAACAGGCCATGTAACTAACTTAACTGCTCTCTCAGTTCTACGATATCTGATATATCTCGTTTGTAAGAGATAGATCCATCGTCTGACAACGGTAATACATAGATACATACATGGTAGAAGAAGTAGTAGTAGTAGTAGTAAGTGTTGGTGGTGGTGGAGTTTTATCAGAACATTATACGAATGACTTACAATGCGAAAAGAAGTACGTATATGTAGAGAGAAGAGTCTTGAGCTAAGCAAACCTGAAGACGCCGGCACACAGGCTTAGCGTTACTAAATTCAAGATTCACACCATCAGTGAAGTCACTCAGAGTCGGTTAGTTGCTATTCTAAGACAGTGTGGTACTTGCCCACTTGTGCCAGTCTCATCATCATCATCATCATCAGGAGGTCTTTGAGTCTTTGATACTCAATCTCCACTACAGATTACCCACTGCCCGTTCAAGGTCTGAAAATGATACTTGGAAGGAATGCAGGTTATGTGTTAATTGCCCTGAGGAATCCTCACACCGAAATAGAACAAGTGAATTACTAGAGTTGGTTGAAGATACCCACATCATACACATACTTCTTTGACACACCTCACATTATTTACCAGAGTGAAGCACACTGGAAGATGTGAGAAATTGTTTGAAATTTTTGATTCAAGAGTCAAAACACGCAAGGTGGTCAGTAAGGTTCACCTTCGGGATACTCGAGAATGCATGAAATCAGGAGTGAACTTATGGATTTGAAATCGTCAAGACATAGCACTACCTCGTCCTCGTTTGGAAGTGTTTGGAGATTCAAAGCAGGGTTTATGGTCCCTGTGCTATTGGCAGTGCTCCTCCTTATTATGTGTGTTCCAGAAAGGTGCTTGGGGAAAGTGGGGAGTGATGAGAAAGAGGACAGTTCCTCCGCTGGAGTTGGAGAGTCTGCTGAGGATGACCCTGAATTGGAAATGGCAGAGTACTTGGACGATGAAGTTCGCTTTGTCACTGAAGACGACTTCATGTACGAGGAAGACAGATCTCACTATGGGGACTTCAATCAGGTTTCCTTCCTCTCCTACTCTATCATCTGCTATTTGTTTATTATTTGATACCTCATCTCCAATGCACTGCAGACAGAATTAGCGTCTCTCAAGTCAAAAGACTCGACTAGGCGAGTTAAGCATAAGCAGGCAAAGCCTTTCAGATGTTCAAAGGGTTTTCTAATAACAGCCAAAATAAGAAGCAGTGAGTAGGAGTCAAAGCTCTTTAATGTAATTGATTTGATTCTGACAGCAAGTCCATTGGCAGATTAGTGTACTCATGAAATTCGGCAGAGGGGAATTGAATGGGATTATACATCTTGTGAAGTTGGTGATACGTCTTGATTCTTTTTAGCGAAAGGAGAATTTATAGCACCAGAGCCGGTCTCATCTTGGGAGTAGGGAGTTTATAAACGTAGGGAATATATGGGACTATATGGTGCAGAGAATTGCAGTGAACCTTTCCAAAACCAATTTTCTCCTATCTTATCCTTCAGAAATGTCAAGAATTAGAAAAAAAAAATCCAAGAACAAGTTCTCTATCCTCCGTCACACCTAATCTGCTGTCAATGTCTACTAATTTACTGTCATTACGCATACAAATTTATAACCTGTATACGAAGGCCTTAGATAATGTTTTGATTTTGCAACGACGATCAAGAGGGTATAACCCACTTGGGAAATCAGATTGGATTTTTTGCAAGTTAGATTTTGTCCCAAATTCTTCCCAAGAAATACTAATGAGATTTTTTTAACCTTTCAAGCCTCCAAAGTCCAATGCTGAAAACTCAATAGAATATTCCAGCCTCGAGTACCCCCCTAGCCTTTTATAATACGCTACACACGACTTACCATATTTCATCAAGATGTACAAATCAGTGAAACTCTTTTTATACACTGTTTCCAGTTTTCATTCGAATTCTAATTCAAAAAGTACTACATTCCAGAGAATTTGAATTCTTACTCTAAACAGTACGTGAGATACGTAGAATTCCTAAGACCCTCTGATGAAGAGATGTTTAAAAAAAATCTAATTGTCACGAAGGGGGACATTTATTTTTTCTTCAAATGTCACATTCCACTTCTTCCTCGACACTGAACACGAAGTTTCAATTATTTTTTTAAATTCCCAACATCATAAATCGAAGCATCTATTTTTTTAGTTCCCATCTTACACCTAAAAAAATTAGTCCTGACATACCAAGTGCAAGGAGTGTTATCATCCCAAATTAACTTTCCCCACATGGCCCATACGATTCTACCTTGTCCATGCACACTCCCTTCATTTACATTTCCGTAAACACCACTGTTAATAACCCCTCAATTTTTTTACCTGTCAGTAGACCTAATGAAACGTAATCAAGTCAGACAGGGAGAGGAATATATGAGCTCCTAAAAAATATTCCTCCACACCAGCAACCAGGGGAAATGGACAGGCCTGGAATATGGGGATATTACGACTTACGACTGAGAAGGATGGGTGAGAGAATTCGGAGGCTGAAATGACTTTGGCTGATGAAAGCGTGGAAATAAAAGCGCCCCAACTTTTATTTCATTATTTGATGTGGAGATTATTTTTTCAGCTTCATTTCATACTTCCAAAGCTCCATCCATTTAGAAGATAGTTGATGATTCTCATTTCATTAGACGAGTCGGTAGATTTAACTTATTAACGAAGAGTGAAACAAGAGTTATGGCTTTATTAAAATAGCCAAATGCCACCCTCTCTCCGTTTCATTATTATAATGTAAGAGGAGGAAGGATGGTCCTCTTCGTTTCATTCATGCTCTAGGGCTCTTCATCTTTCTTTAATATCAACTTTTAAAACCACTCCAGTCAGCGATACCCTTCCGGCCGGCTTGGCTTCTCAAACGGGATATGAGATGATATAAAACATTTTTATACCCGGGCAGAATAAGGACTTTTTTTGTGTAATCCCGTTACAAAGACTAGTAAGATAGAGACCGTGGTAATTTTGATATTATTTGCATGATAATAAAGAAGGCGACACATTGATCATTACATTACAGTCGGTTCGAGACAGAGCCCCGTTCTGTTCCAATGCTCTCTTTTTTAGAGAGGAAATTTATGCTCCATAGTTGAGACAATGAAATCTCGGAAATTAATGGATAGACTGGAGTTTAGCATTTGAATTAAAACTCAAAAGTTGAATTGAATTTTAAATAGATTACCTGCACTTAACAAGGCTCAAGTTGTTTTTCCTTGGCTAATCTTATTTTTATTAATCTTGTTGATACAGCCAGGAGTGATGATCATTGATTAGAATCGGTAATAAAACTAAGCTCCTTAAGTAAAAACCTTATGCAGACATATCAGATCAAGTGTGAGAAGAAGTGAGTGTGTACGAATTCAGTTTTGTCTTACAAAAGTGTTTAGCCCAGAGGGAAAAGTGTCAGAATTTGTTAATCAATCAGCACTTGTGCACAGCTTAACTCACGATAGTCATTCAGTGTTGAACGGAAGCCAAAGAAAGCAGTTGAGAGACAAGAGTAATAAATCGACAAGGATTTACGACTAATGACTGCTCTCATAAATTAATGATCCGAGAATGTTGTAAGCGTCCCATCCTAAAAGTAGTTAGCATGGGTTAGGGTCCCGAACACTTTCCCTCCCTTGTTTTGACATCTTGATGACGGAATTGGTTCATAGATCTGGGATGCATTAATTTTTTTTTTGCATCAAAGTAGACTAATATTTTTGAAAGGTTGGTCGTGTTCTCAGACAAGGTGGATCTATTTTCCGAATACCTTGGAATCATCATGCAGAAAGCACTAGCTGGGAGTTCATGCTTTGGCAGGAATAACATGGATGTTGTCCCTCTGAATTAAATTGAAAAAAAGTGGCGATAAGATTTCTAAATCCCCACTACCCAAAACATGGCTGATTTAATATAGCTAATATTTTGTTAACAACTCCAAACATGTTAGATAATCACAGGCTTAGCCATCATGTCGCTGGGGTCTGCATATGGAAAGAGAGGATATGTCCTTCTTAAAATACAAGTTAGTTACTTGTTGTGTGTTACCTTGCAGTTGCTGGGAATACATTTTTTAATACAGTTATAATGAGCTAGGCTAACTTTCAACACATTGCTGCACTGCACCCACCAGTCTCACTTGGCGTGTGGGTTAGACTAATGGTAATGAAGTAACTGAAAAATTGGTCTAATGCTAATGGTTCTTGAGCCCGTGACAAAAATTTAAATTACATGACAAAGTGCCGTCCAACACGACTTTTAATCTCTCGGGACTCATTGCAAGGTCTGCTCGTACATACTATTTCTATTGCGAATAAATAGCATAAAATAGCAGAGTGAGTGGTTGGATGGGTTCATGGACTCGCTTATTGCCTAGAGGAAACTGAGTTTAAAATATAGTCGGTTTTTAACTTTTTTAATTGCTCTAAAATTTGGATCTTGTATGGTGATTGATGATTTAAATTTGTTGGGAATTTAACGATAGTTGAAAGTGTTTTTTCAATGTTTTTTCTGCAATTCTTTATCCTTCCAATCTAGTAGTTAGAATTAGGAAACTCGGAATCTCTAAATATCTTAGCTGCTTTGGTGTGACAGGATAATCCATGGGTACAATTACAAAGCTATGCAACCGTAACGATTTTAAGTGTCTTATTCTTGAGGTCCATTTGACTCATGGTGTGCCGAATCCCGAGCATTTATGATCCAGGGCCATTCTATGTAGAATACAGATATCTACGGAGATGTAGTGTCGAGCAGTGATAAAATACTCTCTTCCTATGTTTACCAGACTATAATGGTCTTAAAAACGAAAGATTAATTATGTTTCTCCCAGCAGCGACAAGCTCAACTGGTCGTTTATGTATTTTAACTGATATTCTAGATGGGTTTTTGGTAATTTGTGGTTTCAGGGTGTCAGAGGGGGCAGCAATAGGATCAATCATCAGTACGAAAGGTGTCCACCCCTTCCTGAACCTTCTGCTGTGGCATCTTCAGGCCTTTGTGAAGCTAAAATATGTCAACGTGACGACGAGTGTAGTACGGACGGGACTGTGATTTGTTGCTACAACGGATGCATTTACTCCTGTCTACCCAAGGTTAATCCCCCTGTAGGTGAGCAATGTCAAGTCAACTACTCTATTTTAAACCCGCCCTATTCTAACAGGCTGAAATGTTTGAATACCGTGACTCACGGTCCGTGAGTATAAATGAGTAGGCATTAGAAGGACGTGTATATGAATGATATGAAAAGAGTGAAATCTCTCTAAAATCTTATGATCAGTGAGGGCACATCCCCTCTCTCATCATTGCCATGTGTCCGTGCATAACTGAGAGAGAGATGTCTGTTTCTTTAGACTTTAAGGATTCCGAGCACCTACAGCTTTTCTGCGAAACGAATTATTAGACAGTTCAGCCCCTGTCAGATACGCGTTAGGAGCAGACTTCTTTCATTGTGACATGATGACTCACATGACAAGCAACCGCAAAGGCTCCACCTGTAAAAACAGCTTATCTTAAATTCTTGAGGGAAGTAAAATCTTATGTTTTCCCCTTTTACTCTGTCTGCATGGACATGTCTCAATTAAAGTGAAGAAGCTTGAAGATATGACATGAGATTTCCTTACTCCAACGTATGGTATTAAAAGTAGTATCTCTTACTAAGCCTGTAATCCTGATTGATTGGCAATTTGGAGTATTTCTAGAGTTCGATTGCCCTTAAAATGTCAATGTTGGCTTGAAAGTACTTGGGAGTTTAGGAATGTGACAAACGATCGCGTATAACTTGAATAGAAGACATAGATTGGACAAGATAGGGTCTGTGAACTTTTTGCATAAACATTGTTTTTGTGGATAACCTTGCGTAAGTGATGGTAATCTTGGAGTTTATAGCTCTCAAGGAGTATAATTTGTGTGTCCTGTTTCTTACAGCATTTGACTGGGTGGAGGAGACGGATCTGAAGGATATTTCAAAAGACCAGGAAAATGCCAGAAATGGTGGTGGTGTGAGTCCTAGCCCGAAAACTTTACTCAATGCTGAACTCAGTCCTGAGACAATCGCACTTCCGGGAGGATGTCTACTCAATTCTAAGCAATATGAAGATCTCATCATGTTTCGCAAATTTGAACACATCAAGTCATGGTAGTGTTTTAAAATCTTGATTATTGATTGCACAGAATGCTTACCCGGTTTGAAATATGAAATGATGAAATGTTCACATAACTTTTTCAGTTCTTGCTCTAAGGGAGAAGTTTTCTGCGAAATCAATCACGAGGACGCGGTTCTGAAGGGCTGAAGCTACATTTATGATTCGTAAATTATTTGTGTTCCATTGAAAGTTGTTACATTGAAATGTCATGAAATTCTTATTTCAGAAGAGAGAAGAAAATCATCATTAAACAATTTTCGAGGCTTTACTTACGCAACATAATGTTGTCCATAAACAAAATCAAATTAATAACTTTAAAATAATTAGGTTTCAAACACCTTGTCAGCAATTTTAAACTAATGTATGCAGACTTTATGCATCTTTTGAATGCCTACACTGGGTTTTGAGAAAATTTAAAACATAATTTTAATAATAGATATGTTTTCGCAACGTGTAGTACAGAAATGTAATTTTTGTGCGGAGCCATTAATTTATGTACATTAGTCAATATTTAGATATTCATAGGAATGTATTAATATCTGTTAATATTAGTGAAGTCTATTTGTTTATCTGAGGGCTATGGAATAATTTTATAATCTTGGATTGTATCCCAGCTTTTGTAATAATGAAATGTATGTATTATAGTCTGTGTTCAAGGAGATATTCAAACTGAAAGGAATTTACAAACTTCATGTCGATTCAAATGAAACTCAGAGTTTTCGACACAAGTTAAATTCCTATTTGATTTGAAAGAGTCTTTACTGTAAACGAACTTTGAAAGGCTTTATAATTAATAGTAACGATGTAACGAATGAAAAGAATTAGCCAAATCGCTCCAGAGCTTGGTCCATGACATATTCCAGAGTTTAAGCCACTAGTGACTAGGGCATTAACGCAGTACTCTTTGTTCTACAACACTCGCTATTCAACTTAGAATTCATCAACGTCATTGTTATTCCAAATGATTTCGTTAGCCTAAGCATTTATTAGCTTAAGTTTAACCTTTATTCAGCAAAGACGATAATTAATAGAGTAAGCGTAGGAGGCAAATGCAACGGGAAAAAAATGTGCTTCATGTTCATAATAGTAAGTTTATCCTTTTTGTAACACAACTCAAAATCATGCCATTTTGGCATCGTTTACGTAGGAAGGGACGGATGCATTTTGCATTGGAGTTCTGGGGGTTAAATCTGAATGAACTCCTTGAGCCAAAACTAATCTTGCCGCGGTACTTATCTGCTGAAATCATAACAAATCGTAAATCTTCAATATTTGCTTGAACTTAACTATTATGGGAGGCAGTTGTAGACAAGGTGGTATATTTTTGGTTGCATTTGTGGGTGAAGGAAGTTTTATGAGGACGGTTCATGTATTTGTAGTTATTCTAACCCTGCATTTATTGCCCTGTTATTTGCAGAAACTTGTAAAAAGAGAAGTGCAGAAATGTCTTGTGCTAAAAACATGTGTCATAAATTTTGAGCGCAGGGTGGAACAATCGATGAATAAATGGACACACTTCAAAATATTCATTTGAATAACAGAATTTCTTCTTTTTATTGATATTTACA
The DNA here is from genome assembly GCA_034694785.1 of Agrenia bidenticulata. NCBI lineage: Eukaryota > Metazoa > Arthropoda > Collembola > Entomobryomorpha > Isotomidae > Agrenia > Agrenia bidenticulata. The sequence continues at coordinate 225,478 of JAQFYM010000002.1, read as the reverse complement.
ACAATAAAGTCAATTTTTAAAACAAGATGTGAAACAATCAAAGCCTAGATTTTAGCAGGGACAAAAAAGTCCATAGAATGAAGAGGTAGGCTATAGTTTATGAAAACATAAATAGGTTTTAAATTTGAAAACATTATTTAATAGTGGTAAGCTGGAGCAGCATAAGCTGGGGAAGCATAGGCTGGGGAAGCGTAGGCTGGGGAAGCATAGGCAGCTCGGACAACTTGGGGAACGGCATGTACAGCGTGCACGGCCTTGGCAACGACTTGTGGGGCAGCGGCAGATCGCTCAACAACAGCGTTGAAGCCATGGACATCATCAGCGGTGTAGGTGACAGTTCGGACTGAACCGTCTGGCTCGACAAGGGAGTATTGTCCTCGGACAACATCTCCGTCTCGGCTTTCAGTAGCGGTCTTGGAGTCCCCGGTGAGGGCATCGGACACGGAGTATCCGTAGTTGTACTGTGGGTGGGGGTCATATGGCTCTGGTTGAACGGCAACAGCTAGTCACAATAAATACAATTAGCACTCTTTCTAATTAATAACTCTTGTCACAAACTCTCCAAAAAATGAGAGACTTACTCTTGGCGACTCCATAAGCGAGAGCTGGGGCTTGAGCGTAGGCAAGAGCGGGGGCTCCGTAGGAGATGGCTCCTCCGTAGGCCATTCCGCAGACAGCTAAGAAAACGGTAATCTGTGGTAACCGAAAAAATAAAGATTATTATTAGATTCAGATGCAGTCACAATAGACTCGATGCTATGTAATGAATATATTGCTATTATTAGTGAGTAGCAAGTGATATTAAAAATCTACCTTGATCATTTTGATGATTTGATAGGACTTGAAGTTGCTATTGGAAGAATAGAATGAGAAGTGAATGATATTGGTTTGGAACAGTCGGCTTTTATACTTTGATATTGAATGTGAGTGTGACATTGATCATTGACTGAGGTTTGATGATTTAGGTATGAGGCCGAAGGTATCATCGCTGGGATCCGAGCCGCTTCTACTCGTTCTCTACAGCATTGTGGACAGCCTGAGAAGTTGTTTCAAAAACGAAAGGTGTGAAGCACAACTACATGGAGTTAGAGGTTCTCTGAAGGCTGCCGTATCGTAGTATCCACTGTCTTAGCTCGTGTAATGATTACTGTGGGAGAGCCGAGCATTAATTTTAGAAGGGAGCTCACTTCGTCTCGTTTTGCTCATGGTTTTATTAATAAGTTAATAAGTATTGATCTAATTTCCCATATAAGTCATAAGGGATGATGTGAGTTTTTTTTTATTATTTAAAGAAAGTGTTTCTTATTACAGCATCATCATATACAAGTCCAATGCGATTTGTGTAAACGTACACACCGTGTGTCTGGGTTGTGCTATGATTAGCATTTCAGGTTTGAGTATCAATGGACCATATCAACATGACTTTGAAGGATCTATAATCGGGCAGGGCAGACAGCTTTTTTTTATTGTCCAAGAACCCCTGCACTATATCTGTCACTTGGTGTGAGATTCTTTTGTTTGGTATTCAAATTGACATAAAACTAGGCGTGAATATTGGCTCGATTCGATAAATTTCTTACAAATTTCCAATTTACACATACTAATATTTGGACAGGGTGAGCTGCATTGGATTAATTGAGAAAACATTATCGCATTGAGTATCAGGTTGCATCACTTGAACTTGCTCCCATTAATTGTTGCTAACCTTTGTTCGTGTGAGACGTGTACAGGGTCCTCAGTGCCATTGGCTTTTGTCTCTCTTAATCGTCTTGGACTTACATTTACTAGATTTACCTCTCCAATTATTTCACCATCAAAGTATCAATCATCTCAATTGTTGAATGGGCCGAGCTATTATAGGTGATTTGGAGGGTCTAAATTTATGTTGATTTCTTAATTTATACAATCAATCGACAATCAACCCCTGGCTTGCACCCTGTAGTCAAACCCCAAGACACAAGATTGATAGCTTTATTTATAAACGGGATGAAAAGCTACCGCTGTTCTCAGGTCACTATTTGTTGAGACATCGAATGCTTTTGTATTATTCGTCGTTCACAAGTTGAGCAAAGCACTTGAATGAGTCAAGTCGTTTTTCCTTCCAACTTTTGGCTAGCTAAAGATTTGTTTGCAGATTGGTACAGTTTTTCAGGGGATTTGACAGCATGGGTAACGAGTTTAATACTTTATCGAGTTTAGTGAGGGAGGTAGATCACAATTTCTAAATCAATTGTGTGTATATAGATTTGATCAAGTAATATAATTTAGCCGTATGTGTGTGCAAAGTCAGTTTTACTGAGAGCTTCTTTCACAATTTCAGTCAATTTAATCAATCCTGATTTGAAGAGCCAAGTATTGAGTACAAAAAGGGTGCAGGGTAAATAAATGTGTTCAATTATTGGACATCGATATGAAGGTGCAGTTACTGCACGATCGTCTGATGCATTAGATGCTCATATTAGCAAACAGTAAGAATAAAAATAGCATAAATAATAAAGGATTTTTTTAATTGAAACTGAATTTTGATCTCGCAATATTTTGATTAATTTGCATATCAAATTATTATTTGGATTATCTACGCAGGATTTAGATAAGTTTAGTTTGTTTTTTGTAGGATTCAAACGGTTTAGCGACTTTTCATCAGATACAACGATCTCAGACTGACATTGCATCAGCATTTCAGCTAAGTCAGAATGCAAATCATCAGATTCAAGATTATCAGATTATTCAAATTATCAGATAGGACATTTCAGCAGATACAAAAATCTCCAAAATGTAAATTAAGGGGGTGAAGCGACATATATGCCTGCGACATTTATGCCTGGCGACAAATATGCCTGCGACATGTATGCATGTAAAAAAATTTCAAAGCGACAAATATCCCTCAAAATATTTTCATTGAAAAATCTGATTACAGTCGAGTGATCCCTCAGAACTTGCAAACCGAGTAGAATTGGCCAAAAAGTTTATAAATTCATGGTAAAACTTTAGTAGCAGGGTTGGCAGGTTAAATTTTATTAAGACATACAATATGGCCAAGTAAGTATGTATGCCAAGTAAATGTAAAATGAAAGATGAAAATTTGAAATTTCAAGGAAGTTTTTTAGTGAAAAAAAGAAGTCCAGAAAACATGGACATTGAAATCACGTAATTAAGTTGAATATCAAAGTGTATTCAAATGTAAAAAATCTCCCCAACTTCCTGGGGTTTTCATCATTCAAACTTTTCACTTTTAATCTTTTAAATTTTTTCATTTTTACAAGGGCCTTGAAAAGTAAACTTGTATTATATTGCATTTTTCAATTTTTTTTAAACTTTTCAAATTTTTAGTTTTTCATGAAAAATATTAATTTTATTGAAAAGATGCCATCATTTGAAAAAAAAGTGAAAAATTAAAGATTCATTTTTTGAAAAGATGCTCACCTGTTTAGTAGTCAATATTTCGTGCAATGTTTGAACGTTTGACTTGTCCCCATCGTTTTATTGACATTATTAAATTCGGTGTGAGATTTTTAAAAATTCTTATTTTTTATAGGCATAAATGTGGAAGACATTAATGTCTCCAGGCATAAATGTCGTAGGCATCATTGTTGCACAATGAATTAAGGGTATCCTAATTTCGGAGCTTGAAGGCTGCGTGAACAAGCTCAAAAACAAAATCAAAATTAAATGACAAATAATAAATGACTTTTGTACAAAAAAAATAAATATATCAAATGTCTTTTGATTATGTGTCCTGCCTGATGAAGTGTCCAGTATGAGTGGGCCTGAGGAAATTGGTGTTGGAGCATATGGACTCTTATGAATTGTCTTTTCCGATCATTTTGCTATCTGATAAAAAAAATCTGATGAAAACGCTGGGTACCGATTCAAACTGTCTCACTGTCTGTTTTAGTTTAGGAACGTGTTGTAAAAATTAATTACATGGCTTATGTTATTCAAAAAAAAAAACGAACTAGTATTTACAATTTTCAGAGACTTATTGATTCATGTTGTTAGTGTGTGAATTTTAGTAGCTTGAAATCGATTGATTTGAAAATAACGGACATGATTATAAACACGGATGACATGGTTATGAAATGCGAGTCTACAATACTGTAATTCTGTGAGACGGTTAACTATCATGTATTTCTAACGATCTTATTATCAATGACCAATTTTTAAAGGGCATTTAAATCTAATTATCTGTAGGACAAAGTAAATGCACTCAATGATTGTGCGGTGGTCGTGGTCACAAACTTAATTAACTGTGATGAACGTGAGCAATGATCTTGACTGTGGTATCAAACTAAGGCATGTTAAAATTAGAACAATTGCTTCTGCAGACAATGTAGTAAAGGTAACAAAATATAGAATCTCACACTTAGTTTTAATTCAGTTCAATTCTATTTGTCATAAAATTTTATTTTGAGTAGCTTATTATAGACGGCATACCATTTTAAGCGATGATATTCAAATTGTATCTAAAATTTATTTAGTTTTTGTGCCAGAAGTAATTTCTGTGAACGTTATTTTTATGGTATATATATGTCTTCGGGAGACGGTCGGTTGTGTTTGCCAATATCTTCGGCAATAGTTGTGACTATGCTGAGGTCAGAATTTCATATTTTGGAGATAAGACAAGGAAAATATTGTGAAGATTCTGTCGAATTAATAGAAAGTATTTAGTTGAAACACTTGAATAGTGAATATATTATTTAATAGCTTCAACCACTGATTTTCCAAGATCAAAAATGGTGAGAAAAAATTATGATAATTTAACATCGTCACACAGAATATCTATCCTGCTATCTTTTATGGTTAGATGAGGTAAAATCCTGACCTCGTTGGCCGACTACTTGACTCACAGGTATTTAGAGTTTGGTAATTTTAAGTCTCTTTTAATAGCTAAAAATCTTGGGAAAATATTCTGCAATTAAAATTCGTACTCCTTAATTCAAGATTAAATTACAAATTGGTCGAGATAAACATTTACCAACTGTGAAAAGGGATGGCTCTGCTGTTCCATAGCTCTAACTAATCGTAAACAATCATCACTTCCTAGCCAAGTTAATCATGAACTCTATTCATCCTTCTTGATATCAATAATAATTTGGAATTAGGTAATGCTATCATCTTATTATCTTAGTAAGAGATAACAAGGGCTCAGTCAAAAAGCCCATGTTCTAATTAAACGGCCAATTTGGGCCAGAAATCAGTTTACTTTGACCGATCATCAGGAAATGCATATCCCATATAGAAAGCGAACTCGATCGACAATAGACCACCAAAAATACTGGTTCTTCAACTCTATAATCGCTCACATCGTTTACAATGATTACAGCTCGTGTGATATAATATTACACCAAGCACAGGAATGCAAAATGTTCTCAGCACCTTGCAGTTTGAGTGGACTCTTTAATTATACCTTCCACGTACAGGGCAAAGGATCTCAGCCCCTCAGCCTTCTGCTTCCGTCCGATTAATTAATGCGTATCACTCTAGGCAATGAAGTTCCCATTAATTGGTTTATTGCTTTAAATGCTAAATTAGGTTACCAGGTAATGAACAAGAATTGCATGACATCCTTTTTCGAAGGGATGATCTCTTCTCCTAATTTGAGCCTCCCATTCCCCATCCTTCTCAACCCTCAAGCATCAGGTCAGGATCTGAGACCCCAGTCGAGCAGTCGCCTGAATAATCGAAATTGACGAGTAAACTAAAGGAATAGTGCCACGCGTCCAGATAATTCTTGACCACTTAACAAATGGAATGAAACGAGTGCCTCCTCAAATTCATTGTTCCCTTTTTCATTTCTCATACTTTGTCTTCCTTGATACAGCAGTTAGTACAATCTTTACGACTCATTTCTCCAAGCATTAAGGTTCTGACAGGCGAGGAAGTGTGTACTATTCGTGATTTTTTTAAAACCTTCTGAGAGATCCCAACATGTCAAGTTTCCTCGCTCCAGGGACATTTCTTGGGGATGGAAAGTACCTTCTGGGGAAGAAACTTGGATCTGGATCCCACGGGGATGTGTATTTTGGAAAGGACGTCCATTCCGAGGAGGTACGAGATATTTTTATATTTGTTTGAATTTATTCTTTTTGGAAAATTGCGTGAGAGTATAAGAGCATGCTTGAGGATTGATTTAGGAGATAGCAATAAAACTGGAAAGCTGGGATGTAGAGCAGATCTGTCTCTCCCATGAAAACAACGTGTACAAAGTCCTGGAAGGAGGCCCTGGATTTCCAAAGAGCAGGTTCAAAACAACAGAAAAACATTTAACATTTCCCATGCAACATTACTCGCTTGATCACAATTTACAGTGGTATCATATTTTTCTGTGTATGTTTATCAAACTCATAGGTGGTTCGGACAAGAAAAGCGGCATAGTGCAATGGTCATAGACCTACTCGGCCCTTCACTCCAAGCCTTGTTCTCGACCTGTGGAAATAGATTTAGTCTCAAGACTGTCGTTCTGCTCGCAGATCAATTGATAGGTGAATAACCGATTGATCAGATAAATGAAATCGGGACCAATAACTGGACTAGGTCTTGGATGCTAATTGGTTTTAAACTTCCTTTATAGATCGGGTGGAATTCCTACATGAAAAACATTTTATTCATCGAAGTATTAAGCCTGAGAACTTTTCAATTGGAAGGAGTGATGCATCTGCCGTAAGATTTTTTTTAAGCTTCAATAATTACTCAACACTTAATGTAGATATAAGGTTGAGTAAAAAATTGTACTAGATCTACATGATTGACTTTGGAAATGCGAAACGGTACTTGACGAGATCGGGAGAGCACATCAAATGCAAGGTGTACAACGAGCTAGGACTAGCAAACTGCCATTCCCGTCATCAATCTATTGGAGCTCTTCAACGAATGGAAAGAAGGTGTCAATCTAACAATTCCTCCATTCTTTAATAATTGGAATTACTGAGTGATTGTAAAAACAATTTTCAGCCGTCGGGATGATCTAGAATCCCTTGGGTACATGCTGGTCTACTTCTTGCAAGGCAAGCTCCCGTGGGACCATGTCATGGATGATCCAGTGGCCCTGAAGAATATCAAAATGGGCACTTCCATAGAAGACATGTGTGATGTATACTGCAATTCAATCGACTGATAACACTGCCTTGGTTATATCAAATTTTATTTTAAACATTTTCTTACAGGGTTGTCCATCCGAGTTTTGTGAATACATGAAGTACGTCCGGGGGTTGACATTCGAAGAGAAGCCAAATTATGAGTTTGTGCGGCAGGTATTTAGAAAACTTTCGGAACGATTGGGATTCAAATACGATGGAAAGTTTGATTGGGTGCGGGTGTCAGAGCAGAAACAAAAAGATGAAACCACCTTCACATCCTCGGGAGTTGATGCTCTGAAAGTTCAAGAACGATAACGATAATTAAATAGGATTTTAAACGGGTAAATGTTGATCACTGCTTGTCTAAACGATTAGAAACATATTTCGAGTCTGCATGTCGAATACAAACGGGATATTTAAATCCTATCTGTGTACAATATCTTATTACAATAAAGTTTTGTGACCAAAAGTTTTATACCATAGACCTAAGCATTTGTAAATTGTGATCCCCACACTTGTACTGTTTTGCAGACCCTCCACCAAGGACTTGTAGGCTGAGTTCCTTGATTGCTTGTATAATTTCCCGTATTATTTATCCATTTTTCTTGGACTAAAACAAATAGCCTCTAGAAAGGTAATTTATTGGCTACAGGATATTTAAATGCAAGAAATAATGGACATGTCGTCAATTACAAGTCTTAGAACACTAGGCATACTAATTTATTTTTTAGTGCACATATTCTGTAATGTTCATGGAAATCCAAGATGACTAATCCCATAAAACAGCATCCCATAAACATGCTAAATTATTACAATAAACAAGCTTCATCTGTAAATTAATAAATTCATACATTAGTGACTCGTACTGGCACTGTTGAACCTGACAAGCATTTTTTGCTAACAACTTAAGACACATGAAATCAGTCAAAAACAACAGACTAAACACCATATCTTTTTAAAATGTAGTAAATAAGCCATAAATTAAAGATTTTACGACTCACAATTGACTGTCAACTCTTCGTATCGGTTTCATTCCTAGAGCATTCCAACAAAAGCGGAGCCAATTGTTCTGAAAAGACTTGATCAATCCCTTGCTGCTGCATATTATGTGACTCTCCCAGCCTTATGGTGATGTAACCTTATACCAACAGCAGCGTCTCAGACATCCTCAACTCTGAGAACAGGCATGGAGAAACTGTTCCTTAGTTCAGCTTCAATCCAGATATTCATGACCGGTCAATTTTATAGCTTATCTCTTCTGCCACACAGCCTTGCTAGATCGTACATCCTCACAAAAAGGAATGTTGTTTTAGGTTTGCACACAAAAAAAGCCAGCATGTGTACAAAGATGAGTCTATTTATTATTGCATTGCACAACACATGGTCTTGTTAAAGTATTACTCGAGTCTTTATGAGTTTTTGCTACTTTGTAAATGAAATAGTGAAAAGAAATAAAGTATGAGGAAGATTTAGAGCATATTGAGATTTGAGACTAAGAATTGCAATCTACAATAGCTTGCCATAGTTCTAGCCACACTAGATACAAGCTGCTGAAACGAGATCTAAATCTTCAAAGAGAACAGTCAGACACTATGAACTAGGTAGGTTATGCCGACTTATGTATATCTCAGTCAGTGTTGAGGAGTCGAACGGGATAAGAAACTGAACCAAGACCAACGTAAAGGATATTAAGCCTTTACCCATCTCCTTAAGTATTTTAGTATCAGTCCAACCAAGCAACGAGAAGGAATTAAAACTCATTTTCCCCCTATTTTCCCCCGAGATTACATTATCCTTGAAATTTCAAAGAACACTAAAAACCACATGATAAGCCCTTGAATTCTCACTACCATAATACTACAGACCAGATATATTTACATAGCCCTCCCCGCTACAAAGTACAGAGATACTATCAAGGTGCCGAGAAAATGTTTTTGGCAATTAACCAGATGTCTATTAGTTGAGGAATCGCCGACAAGGCAGTTGTAGTTTCTAAGATAATGAACAAGGTAAAGCACTTTAGGTATCGTGATAAGCCCAGCTCATTTAGAAAACAAGGGAGCTGGAAGTTGAACCCTAATTTTAGTTTCCTTGTACTCCATGTGATAATTTCCCTGACACTCTTGGCCACTGCAAGCCCAGTTTATGGAAAAGTGCTAACGAGTCAGAAATATTATGTGAATAAAAGAGCGGAGGACGAGGAGTCTAAAAGTTTCCATGAGATTTTTGATGAATACTACGAAGACTCCTTTGAAGATCTCCTGGTACATAATTTCGTGGAGGAGTACGATTCGGATGGTCAAGTCAGATTTATAACGGAAGATGATGTAGAGGAAAGCTTCAAAGATGAGGGAGAGGTATGTTTATCAAAAGTAATACTTTGTAGGGAGATGAGTAAGTCTTGGGACTGATTGGAAATTAGGAGGAGATTGCCAGATTGGCTACATTCAGTTTGAGAAATCATTTTTAAGGTTAGGCTTGGGATTATCAGGGAGTCAGGATGTTGAAGGAGTGAGGCGTTTTTGTATTATCAAAAAATATGAATACTAGTTGAGCACATATGTTCATTAAAATTCTCAATTGATGTTTATGACTCTCTAGAGACTTAATCTCCTGATTTATATGGTGACAAATGCAATTTAAAGTTTAAGAAAAAAAATCTAATTACCACTGTCCGAAGATCGAGCTAGGTCAGGGGTGGAGAATTTATGAGACATTTATTGGGCTCATTTTTCCTCCTCCAATACTAATAAATATTGAAATTGAGGTATGTCATGGGATTTTGAATTTATTTGAAATTTTCGAATTGAAAATAAATCTTTTCTAAACAGGCTGTACTTTGTCAAAGATGAAATATATAGAATGCTTTTGCTATTAAAGTACTTTCATTATTTTAAAATTGAATTTTTCTACTACAAAGAACTACTAAAATATGCTATGGACTATATGAACGAAATGGTAAGATATATCCTGTCATTCCTGTCCATTTTGCTTAAATATTTGCAATAAGCACAGTTTGCGCTGCTCTCTATTATTAGCCGACTGAGCCAACAATTCTTGGTTTCAGAATCGAATCTCCCAAAGGTGAAACAGTCGCCTTAGCGGACTTTTTAAGCGAAATCGACAAAACACGTTGGAAGAACATTGGGAAAATGTATTTTACAAGAAATTTTTAAATGGTTCAATAACCGAGTGCCTTGCGGGGTTGATTTATACTTGCTGTTATTGCTCTCCAAAATCGAAAGCGATAAATCTAATTTCCAATGGCTGAATCCAGCCTTCTTGTTCTAGCAACTTGGGCCAACTTAGTCTCACAAGATCATTACAGAAAAGGGTTATCGCAAAAACTTCACTCAAGACGACACGAGAAGGAATCTTGAATCAGTTCCTACTGCTCTTGTGGCACAAATAAACCGTTCAGAACGCATCCAACAAAGTAGCGCAGATAAGACAGGTCACTTCAATTTTCAATTGCCGTTTGAGTTTCGAATATTCAAAATTTAATGGAATTCTGCCGCTTGCATGCAATTTTAATAGAATGTTAACTGCATCTATCGCATGCCGTGTTCTCCTATAATCTTACTCAGCACAAACTACTCCACCGTTGCATGTACGAAGTAGCTATTATTTTCGTAAAATTTTAATGAAACTTAAAAAGACCCGGAAGGGTCCACCCGATTGTGTCCATCTTCAATCTTGGCATCCGCTAGGAGATACTAAGAGGATATTTGAAGCAGATATCTTAAAAGTCGACTTGTTCGAAAGTTATCGTCTGGACGGACGAACGGACGGAAGGACACACGAACATTTACATAAAGTAGCAGCGCTGCTCAATAATGCAGGAACTCTATATGAATGCTCATCTACTTCTAATAATAATCTCTTTAAAAAGTTTTGAAAAGTAACATGTTTTTCTAATCGCCTCAAGATTTTTATGAGATAGGGTTCGCTCATTGAATTTTGCAAATCCTTCAACCCAGCATTAGAGGAAACCTATAAAGATTTGCAACCTAAATTATAGGTATGGATAAAGTCGTTCCAATTTGAGCCCCAGCTTTGGATTATTGACTGGATTTCTTGCCTAGTCCTTTGGTCTTATCGGAGCATGTAAAAATGTTGTTTAGGCTGATAGAGATTTTTACTCATAGCTACTCCTTAAGTGTAGTAAATTGAGATTGAGAATGTAAGCAAAGGCCAATAATCACGACTTTTTTGCATGCTAATTGTAGCAATAGAGTCTGATTCAGTATTCGAATTTATGCATGACATATAAGTCAAGCCAAATAAGATGCAGATATGAACACACCTACTTTATGTTTCCTTATTTCTGGATCATTATAGGGAACTCAGTGGTGATAGTAATATCAGTCATTTGTACTCATCTTCTTGGGCATGTAATTTAGTTAAGAAGGTCTACTCAGTCCGCGTAGGTTCTTCATAGTTAACCAAGTCGGAGAGGTTGGCTGTGATCGTCATCTGAATTTTTATTTGTGCATGAGCTATCTCATACGAGATGATAGGAAGAATTCTTAGCTAGATAGATTACTGCTAATGAACAGTTCAGATATTTGCGGTTTCTGGAGGTTTTGTTTTAATCTAAGATTTTCAAGTGCAACTTTTAAGCATTTAAATTGAATACATTCGTTCAATCAACTTCAAACGCGGCATTTCTTTACGCTATAAGCAAATGCGTTTCTTGCATTGTATTTTATTTCCTCAACGAGATTCGAGTTCTCTCTGCATAACAAAAAGTGCTAGTCCCAATATGGTTGCTCGTCATTTTTATTTTATATTTGAAATTGGTTTTGTAGTAATAATTACATCACAAATGGATGCATGGTCTCTACATGGTTGAATAAATATATTCTAAAAAGGTTCTTTGTACTCTTGGAACTTAAATCTTCCAGGAACATAAGACTTAAATAAACAATAATGGACTTATATTGAAATGGAGCCAAAGATATAAAACTATTACAGCAAGGAAGTTTAGTTCATTCCAACAAATCTTCATAAACTAAATTAGAACCATCTCCATTTGAACATTATTGCAGGGTCACAATTTTAATTAGACATAAAGCTTCGACACGAATTAAGTTAAAAAATTTATTTGTCGCATCAGTCAGATTTTTATTATGCATTTTAGATTCGGATGTTTATGATTCAGAAATTCAGACTCTGCCAACTTTAATTTTTATAAGCTCTGCATACAAAAATTGGGATTCGAATGTCAGGGACTATTTTCGTAAAGACTCGATAAAGTTATGATATAATCTTGTTGTTTGCTTTAAGGAGTTCCCTGCAAGAGGGGCACGTGTAGCCCATATAGATCCGAGATGCCCTGACCTTCCACAACCTTCCAAACTTAGCAAAAACCTTTGCCAGGCTAAGTCTTGCCTAACTGACGAAGACTGTATGAAGAAATCGAATCTGCAATCCTCCTTTGCCACTGTGTGCTGCTTTAATGGATGTGTGCATTCATGCTTGCCAAAAATCGATCCTCCTAAAGGTACAAACTTCGTTATGTCGTGATAACTTAATATCTGCACTTTTATGTTTCCAGTTAAATCGGTTCTGCTGTATACCGTCAAATATAAAGCATGGAGAAAATAAAATTCTTAAGTAGCTCACATGGTGATCGTTAGAAGGCTTATCGTAAATTTTCAATGTACACGAACTATGAACAGTCTCCGACTTGGCAAAAGATATTCCTTAATTGAATAAAACGATCCTTTGTCCAATAAAATCTGACCAAATTCAATGAAAAAGTGATAATCCCCAGGTTGTTTAGTTTGTTCATTGTCCTGGATGTCTTTCTGCATCTCTGACCAATACTGCAGATGCAGACAAAGAACTCTAGATACCTAAAACGTACAGAAAACTATAGTGTTGTTTTTATATAAAAACTTTTAAAGGCTATTGCTGTTTGTTTAGCTCATTGTCTCCAGGGCTTTCATCATCTTTTGTTCTTTAATAAGGATTTTCCTTTTCAGAGCTGGTTCTGGTTTACTAGCCACGGAGAAGATATTATTATTTGCCAACGCTACAAAAGATTTATCCATGTACTTAGATAGCCTAAGGAAGACTATAAATGAATGAAAATTACTTAAAAAATCCAACGACCAAGTTGTCTCAAATGTACTTACTCGTTTTATGACTCTTTTGTAGCCTTGACTTTCGACCCGTGACTTAATGTACTTGGCATGTATTTTACATATGAAATATTATAATGAGTACGCTCAAGAGGAATCCACTAAAATTCCCTGAACTCAAGTATAATATATTCTCTTGTACTAATTTCTAACAGCATTTGACTGGATTGAAGACACTGAGCTGATACTTAGTAATAACACAAATGGAACAATGGGCAATGATGCTGGTCCTTCAACCCTCAATCCAAAGGCACTTCTTACAGAAGAAATGACTGCTGACAAAATTAGCTTGCCTGGAGGCTGCGTCATTACTCAGATACAGTTGGACGAGCTGAAGCTTTTCAGAAAATATGATCACGTGGAAATTTGGTGAGCTTTTTTATTACTCAGAGTCAATACGCTGCTGTTATTAAGTCCTTTTATTTACTTACAATAAATAAGCTCCTCTTTTATTAAATTCTAGTACCTGCCTGAATCGAGAAGTTGTGTGCCAAATAAACCCCAGAGTTGCCATAAAATCCGATGAATTACAAGGATCAAAGCTTCCAATCTGATCCTGATGGCTTTCGAATATTGAAGACACTTGTGATGTGATAGCACATATACTGGAAGAGCAACAGTGAGCGAATGTGATACTCATCCATAAAGAATGGAATTCTTCATTAAATCATTCATTATGGGATGGTCTTGGTACTCAAATCTGTTTAAATTAAAAAAGCTTCGGGTTTCAAATGCATTTATGGTAGGCCATGAGTGACGCTAGTCTGTGAGATAAAGAATCTTCATCACGACCTGGAAACAAGGACAATCCGATCATGGCCTGGATCATTAAGTTGTCGTCAGTGTGCGGGTATGATCGCTAAATGCTCGCTTAAAGCCGTTTACTCAGCAATTAAATTTTTTCAATTTAATTTACTTTTAATTTTTGCAAGACTTTCCTTGAAACTTGTAAACTTTACGGTATGGAAACATTCCTCTTTAATACACCCTTGTATTTGTATTGGCTATTAATTCTGATCATCTCTGTTATTTTCTTACCTTCTTCCCTGTTGAAAAACAAACTTACAAGGATTGGTTGTTCTAATTCTTACTGTGCCCCATTAAAAGTTATAAAGAGATCTTTTGAACGGCTCACGTCAACAATAGTATTATACTTTGAAAAGCGAAAATATTAATCTGTCAGTTTAGTAAAAAAATATATATATAGAGATTACATCCTCAAGTTTGGCTAAAACCTTTACGAACGCAACAACTGCATTGCTCAATAAACTGCTTTCAGAAGTTCAGGATTTTTCTTTTCTAGGCTATTTCAATATCTATTATTATTATGGAAATACTCAATATTACAAATACTGAATTGGAAATTTATACAAATATTATGAATATTTCAACAAGACCATTACGTGTTGTAGAGTAATAGCTAAATAAACGTTTTTACACAAAGCATAATGTTCTCAACCCTCCTCATTCGGACATTAAAACTATAGGATGAAGATCGTCTTAGGAAATAAATATGAAATCTATTGCAAGCACCCGAGCTTGAGTTCGCGTCGTAAAAATTGGTTCTCCTAAATTCGTAAGTTTGAAAATCCATTTAACAAGAACTCTGATAGTAATATGGAGTTTGAAAACTTGATGACACAGGCCAAGATTACATTATCCTTAAGTCCCTGTAGAGACCAAAACACTTTGCCTAAGGGATTGACCTCACTCACAGCCTGTTCATTGTCCACCATGAAATGGGGATAGCTAGGAATGGAATGAATGAGCTTATACCGCATGATACTCTCAACAATTAATTTCGGTCGAGAGATTTCTGAATAATTTGCATAGCTGTACTTTCAGCACCTCAGCCGTCACCAAACAAGCTTTGTTCTGACACTCAGGCTTAACTAACGCAGATTTATGTTCAAATATTTATAAAGAAATGAATAAAAAATTCATTGGAAAAGAGTAAAAAGTAATTGTTAGTATTTTAAAATTATTTGCCTTTTAAGTACAAAAAAACGAGTTGGCCAGCCAGTGACTGAGAACATTAGGATTTACCATATCATCACAGAGTGATTCTACTAAAACGAGTTGATCAAGATAGCCAACACACTAACTCTTTGATCATTATCCTCAAATGAAGCCTTTTATAAAGCAGACCTTGAAGGCAGTGTACAACATGATATTCAAATCTTATGTGAACTCCTCATAAAACCGACAATTGCTTTTAATACGAATTAAAAATGGAGGCTTTTAAGAGATCTTAAGAGGAGAAAAGGCTTAAAATTTCATCTCTCAAGAGGAAATTATCCACCAGACAACACCTTTTCTATGTGAATCCACAAATTACAAATCTTTGAGGATTACGCCCTTTAATTAGCAGTGGACGAAGGAAGGTAGGAAGCCAATCATCATTCCTTTGCTGTGTCAATGCATACAGCTTGTGAATAAATCCTTACCACTGCCAGAGTGGAGCATCACATTATCCTGCCCCAAGGAACTTTTTTCCTCGTAATTATGGATCTAACGAATTCGATTTTCTGAGTTAGTTATGACCATAAAAAGGCTTTTCCCTTTGAGCAAGAATCACAAAAATTCATTCAACCGATTCTTTGCCTTGAAATCAGAAAAATGAATGATGAGAAAATTGTTTGCATTTTTATTTGGATTTAGCATAGCATGCAAACTTTCAAAGATAATCGTATGCCAAGAGTTGTGTGTGTCTACAAGCGGCGTGCACCATGTTAGGCCCTCCAGTCAAATGATAAAGAGCAGAAGTGATTGATTCAACAGTTTATTTTAATGAGTCAGCAGATTCTAATTGATGAGCCCGTCATCCATACAACAACCCTCGTGGATTATTATAGGCTCATCTTATTAAAAAAACATTTCATGTGCATTGTACGAGCTGGCTAAGAGCACGTAATTGTACAGCCGTCTACAGTTGAGGTGCACACATCTTCTGGGCATTCTTCATGAGTCTCGAGACACTTCTAATGCTAAGTAGTAGGTTTATTTATGCCGGTAAGACTATGGATGCATCTATGCAAGGATGATTTCAGCTGGGGACAGAGCCACCATGCACCACGTGTCAAGTGGATTAGATCATTAGAGTGTCTCCTCTGGTTCTAATCTTTCGCCCCATCAGCAGATAGGGATTTTCACGAGCATCCTTTTTAGCACAATTGAGGAGGTGTCAAGTTGTCAGTTTAAACCGAATTCATATCCAGCAGTCAAACAGACCTGTGGGTTCGCAAGCTAGAAGTGCTTGGGAACGTAGACAAATGAGTTTGAGGATCCAAGAAGTGATTTAACTCTTGATTTACTCAGGATCCGGTCCCTCCATCCTTTCAGTCCTTGCTCACGTACAGCCAATTTATTAAACGCTCCGGTCGGGATTTAATTCGTTTATGGATAAATAAAGACAGGAACTTGACGGGAGGGGTTGATAGGCGAGCTGAGGGGAGTAGGAGTGAACTTGAGGTTAAACTATGCGAAGCAGTGGAGGAATCATAAGTAGGAATCGTAGGGTAGACTCAGCTCAGACTGCAGACTCTAAAAAGAACAAGTGAAATGAATTTCTTGGAAGTAGAGTCGGTGCCAAGTGATCGTTTTCAGCATCCATGTAGTCAATAGCTTACAAGTTGAATTTGACATTACTTTTTCCAACTCGTGTGTGTAGGGAGTCTGAAAAGCGCAGAAAGAGCTTTGATCTGGAATTTGGCATGTAGACGAGATTGAAGATCAAAGATAAGAGAGTTTTGTACTTTTGTCGGAATCTCGGAATTCCTTTGAATTGTTGGATGGGTGACAGCGTGACAGATTGTGACATGAATTCTGGACGTAGTCGCAGATTTTTTGCATACATGGGTGCCCTAGAGCAAGTGAGCTGTTATTGCCAACTAAACAAAGGCTAGTACCGATGGGGGATTGCTTATTATATATTTTTTAATGAACTGAGCGAATCATGAGGCCGATATTCATAAAGGAACTCAAGAGAACTGTTTTGAAGCTATTGTTGCCGTGCGAATTTGCCTCAACACTCAGGTTGACTATGAACTAACGCTAGTGAGAGACACAACAACTTTCCCTCCTCCCTTTTACATACGGCAATATTTTAAACTTAACTTTACACTTACGTGTAATGGCTTTCCAACTCGAGTCCCACTCCAATAAAATCTACACACAGTACTTAAGCGGTATTTTCCGGGAGGAACTCATCCTAATCCAATCCGAATGGAAGAATCTGTTGGAGAGTTGTCAATTGTCATATCTGATCTTGAGTTAAGAGAACATCCCTCTGCTTGTCTTATAAAATGATAGACCCTTAGTTTTTAAAAAAATACAAGCTCACCCACAGCCAAAATGCCAAAAAACAGTCCTCATCTAAACTCATTAGGCATGTAGTCTCATTTCAAATTCGATCACGAATTCCCTGCAACTCTCTCTCAGTAT
This sequence comes from Agrenia bidenticulata, assembly GCA_034694785.1. Lineage (NCBI taxonomy): Eukaryota > Metazoa > Arthropoda > Collembola > Entomobryomorpha > Isotomidae > Agrenia > Agrenia bidenticulata. The sequence continues at coordinate 207,810 of JAQFYM010000002.1, read as the reverse complement.
TTTTATTTCATTTTGTGACATTTTATGAGTAGAAAACCCGAAGGATAAATCTGATGAAAATGCCGTAAATAATTGAGCATTGGAAAAGACACACCGGTGCAGCAGTCAGAATTGAATTGAAAAGAGCATTTCCTCCGCTCGTGCTCTCCCCAGTAGTCTCTCATCTTTGCTGAACGTCTTTTTGGCAATGAATGGCCAATATGAGGGCCAAGTGAAGTCAACCCAGGAAAACTAATGACGACATAAACTAAAGGATGACGAAGTGGAGAAAGCTTCTTGAGGGGAAAAGTAAAAATCCGTAATTTATCTTTTCCTGTTGACTGCCCTAGCCTTTAGGAAAACTAAGGGAGAGCGGAAAGAGCGAAATTCCCATCGGGTTCTTAAATTCCATTTCGTGGTGAGCTTTTGGCCACAACTTCATACCGTCTGCTCGGGCTTAGCATTTTTCTCTCTCCCTCTGGGCTTCGAACCCGTATTTATTTGGACAATAAAAATGTTTGCAAATTGTCGAGTTACTATCCCTTAGCCCTTTCTCTTCATATATAGTCAATAGCTGAGCACAAGTAGGAAATACTTGTCTATGTATGCTGCATAGTAACAGCCAAAGCTTTTTACCGACTCCATTTCCCTCAGGAATTCTTTGGTGGACCTAAGCTTGGTGAATTCCTTAGGAGGACCCTTGAATTTTTCCCTTGCCCATTTCCGAGGCTTTCCTCTAGTCCATTTTAGACACGATTTACTTTTTTCTCCTTCAAATATTCAGTAGGCTGGAATGTTAACAAGCAATGGAGAAATTGCTTAAATGTCTATACTCATTGTTACATTCTAATAAGGTTCCTTGGATGTGCAGAAATATTTACAGAGAAACTCCTCCAGTTTCCAGAGAATTCCTCCCTTTATAATACGAAGCTGGGTGTTTAAGTTTGTCTGACAAATTAATTCAATTGTGATCATAGCATTGTCGTTTGAAGTACTTTAAGAAATCTTTTCAAGTTTCGGATGCGTTTGTTTTACAATTTAAATACACGAAGACATAAATCACCGACCTTTTGTTTATTGTAATTTTAAATAAATTCCATCATAATCTAAGGACTTCATGATCCTCCATTAAAGCTTGGGACAATAAAAAAAATTACTAGATTGTTAAGAAATATTTATTCATTGAAATCATGCGATTGCACAACTACTCAGATTCTTACCACAAAACGACAACGCTGGCTAAAGTCGATTATAATAAACTTTGCTGAGACCGGTGATTATATTTGCAAGTATTATGTCTATATATGTATATGTTGAAATTAATACAGAGTTTAGTTAGAAAAATATCTTAGTTACAAATATCACTTCCAACCTTTCAGAGCATTTGTTTATAGCAACAATATCTGCGTGGATCCTGTCTAGTTATCTTTTAAATATTCTTCATAGAAAAGAGTTTAAGTTGTGAGTGTTTTCCATGTAAATCCGTTAGTGTACCCGCATTGAGAGAATTCGGAGATCCCGGTGAAGAATTCATGAGGTTCTGTACTGTGGAATTCGGTAAGTAAAAAATTCTCTACCAAATACCCACATCCCCATACGGACATGGACCAACATGAAAGGGACATTTCGAGTTGACCAATGTCATAATGTCATATTTTTTTTAAGCAAATAGGAATATAACTTTGTTTCTGCCGTGTGTGGTGAAAGGGAGCACCAGTACTGAAAATATGTTGTCCTTGGGGCATGTCTGAGGAAATCATAATTTGGCAAAAACATTTCTCATCATATCACGACGATCGTAGGGAAAAGTTCATTTCCTCAAATCAGCTCTTTCTTTTGAAAAATCCAAGGGAGCCAAATCTATTGAAACTTGGCCAATTTTCTGATATCCGGATCATTTGATCACTTATGCTCTTCTCTGCTTGGAGGGCTTGAAAGTAGCTTGGAAAGTAGAACAAGAATAAGCTTAGACCCTCATCCCCCTTGCAGTATTTATCATCCTTGGAGATGATAGGAATCAGTCCAAACTCTTGTACTCGATTCCTTGACTCTTCAAGCCCGGCCTGTTTATTGTTCGGGACAACAAGTTTGTAGAGAGTTACGATGACTCATTAGTATTAAAGATGTTACACACTAGTTTACTTTTGCAAAAGTCCAAGGGCCTTTCTCCACTGAGGTGTAGAGGGAGAAAGATGTAATAGAAATAGTTTCCCCCTCCATATTTTCTTCTACTCGCTTTCCTCAGGAAGGAGTGGACTTTGGAGAACAGCGGATGCTGCATCTAGAGCTCTTGTCAAACTTGCGATTCTTTGAGAGGCCACTGTGTGCCAGTCGTGACAGATGGTAGTGTCCACGCCATAAGTGCCAATCCCGGTTGGAAATGCGTCAGGATCACGATTTCGGAGTCTCCGGTCTCTCGATCTTATCCGCCTACTTCGAATAATATTTCTTCTGTTCTTCCCATGTGAGTTCATCCCACTTCCACTACTGCTTAAGCTAATGTCTCCGATTTCCTTAATTTCAGATTGACGCTTTCCCTCCTGCTTTCTTCTTCCGCACTCAAGGGCTTCCTTTAGCTTGGGAAAGTAGTGATCAAATGAGGCGGACGTATTATTGGAAATAGACCCATTAATCCAAATCTCCTCCATTTCTGAGCTAAAGCCCAGCACTTGGTGCTTGTAAACATCAGAGTTCCGGGATAAAAAGGTCCGATCCACCTCCATCAATTTATCGTTAATTATCCGGTGCAGAAGGGCCTTCCTGCTGTAAGATTAATTGAGGTTTATTCAAATAACGGAGACCATTTGACAGGGAATAATAACTCTTTCAGTATCAAACTCACTTAGTTTTCATAGCATGAGCCAAAGGAGGTGGAGACGGCAGACTGTCGTACTCAGGATTGATCACTGTCCGATTATGCATTTCCGTTCGGAAGTTATCTCCAATAACTTCCAATCTCATCACCGCTGCTTGGAGATAGGCTAGAGATAAAATTAAGACTTCAATTTGTGTCCATCAAGGATTCGAAAAATGCTCAAACTGTAGTATAAAAAAAACTCATTATAATTTATTTAAGTAAGGATGAACTACTTGTACTAGTAGTTTCCCATCAGCCCAAATCTGAACGTGAGGATATGGGATAAAAGTAAATGAAGAATAAAGACCCCTTTCATGCATCCCGTTCCCATAAAAGCAGAAGAGATTGTAAGACCCAGTGGATTTTCAGAGTATAAAAGCAAGCGTAGAGACAGACAACCAGGAATCATTGAGGTCTCAGGAGATTCCTCGCAAGTTTCCTCTGAAAAAATCCTAAGCACGGTTAAACGTAGAACTCAGCACAGAATAAAATTCCTTTGATAGTGTGGAGAAAGTAATAAAGACTTGGGTACTCAAATCCATGCAAATATTATACCATCTCCCATCAAGCAAAGTAGGTAGTACAAGTAATACACCAAACCCGTCTACTAGCATCTGCTTGTACATACAAAAGCAACCAAGGACTTACTTACTGCAGAGACTAAAACTAAAAAAAGATTCCTCCGAGTAATAGAACGGAGATTGAAGCTTTATAATGGGATGCTCTTCTCCTGAATTTCACAAGGCAAGAGGCATTATAATCCTCGTGCTTGTAGTACAACCCAAGGAGAACATTTATTGAGTTCTGATTGCAAAGAAGAAAGATATACGAGGACGATGAAGGATCTGATAGCTCTGCATGAGAAATGTAGTTACGATAAAAGCATTTCATGCAAATGAGCTTCGGTAATATACTGACATGACACTAACTCCGATACTAGAGCTGTACTATACACACTGAACTCAATGCAAGGTATGGAGGAATCTATACGAATCACGAAGTAGAGGGGAGAAATCTGTCAACCAGAAATTATATTGGTATCAAAGTAAGTGCTCAAAAGTATTCTCTCTCTAGTATGACACTAGTGTTAAATAGATATATATATCCCTGGAAGGATCTCCATGAGTCTTTGGAACTCGGAAACTCATGTGTATGATTGGAAGCTCGTGAAAAATTCATGGGGAAATGTAGGTGAATTAGATTCAGGTGATGAGAGATAAAAGGCTGGGGGGGGATGTTATAAAAAGGCTATTAGGGTATTACTTGCTGTTCCCTATTATTATGCTTGTACACACTGAGGGGGTTGTGTGGAGTCTTAAGGAGTTGGAGGAGATGATTGCTGTTTGTGCCTTTGAGCCTGAGAAAGGGACGGGGAGTTGTGAGCGATAAGAGAGACAAAGGGTTTAAGGGAGTATTATTAAGACGTGAGGGTAGGAGACAAAATTTCATTTTCACCGATCGATAAATTGGCTTTGTGCAAATCCTGCTGGTAATGGGCCATAAAACTTCCAAATCCCTTTTGAATCTCCATCACATAATCCTCCACGTTTATCGGCAGAACTGATGAATCCGCCAAGAGGACAATCATTTCCGAGATTATTTTCCCTGTAATTGATTATCATTTTAATATTTCCACTCTATAAATATCCTTATTGAGATGGGCTGAAGCGTAAGCTTGCTAATGTACTTATAGTAAGTAGTAGTAGTAGTAAGTATCCTCCTCTTGAAATCGAATCTATCCTACCATACATCCTAATCGAGGGACTCGAGTCCAAAAGATATTTCCTAGCTTTGCCATTTCCGGGTATTAAAAGGATCCGCTAAGGGAGATCACATGGGAGTTTTGGCTACGTCAACGAAATAACTTTTTGCAACTCTGAGAGAGTCAAGGCTCTTAAATTTGTGTCATTGTAGTCCAGATAAATTTCCCTTGAAGCTATATGCTCCATATATATACTCCTTGGCCTATAAATATTCTATTAATTATTCCCCTTGATTTCATACATCGTTACACATCATTAGTGTTCGAGTTTAATGAGGGCAAGTGCTTACGGGGCGTAAAATTCATTACTGGTATATAATAACAAGGTTTAAATAAGATTGAAAAACTTATTAGCTATCTAAGAGTTACGGTTCAGATTAATAAGGCGAGAGTTGTGTTCAATTTAGATTCATGAGTTCATGACTCACCCCGTGTAACCGATTAAATATTCTGATAGCTTCCTTCGCACATTTTAACGTGATAAATGGGAGATATTAACCACCTACGACCTACAGATAAATCTCTTCTCGGAAGAATCATCTTAAAAGTTCAAGGGAAACTTCTTCCGTGTTTACTCCGTTCATTTATTGACGCGTCTTCCTGGCCCGACAGGCCGAAAACGTCTTCGTACATACAAAGTTAAATAGCCAAGCCCTTCGGTAAGGAGCATCGAGCACCCCACCACCACCACTCCCAATGCCTGAAGAAACAAACTTTAACGACTTCACAGTCAGCTTACCTAAACTTTCAGCCCCTTTCATACTCGGATCCACGGAATTGACGAAGTTTTCAAAGTTTTGATAGGTGTCAAACGATGTATGGAACAAAGGATAATCATAGCCCTAAGAGAAAAACAGAAAACTTTGTCAAAAGCATGTGGAACGCATGAGACCGTATAATTAGTACAGAGTCCAAATTATACTGCGTAAGCGCTTGTGTAAATTTCCCCAATCTAGAGGGTAGAGCGATGATGGGCATTTCAAGTTAGGGCGAAATTTATTAAAGCCTACGTTTCTTTATTCTTTGACAGGAATGGAGTACAAAGCGAAGCACTCCGGGTAGATCGGTAATTAGCAACGCTTTTATGAATTATCGAATCCAAATCCTGCTAACTGAAGGCTTCAGAGCTTCTTTATGTCCCTGTAACTTGATTACAGGAAAACGGAGACATTTATTTAGCAAAATCCTGGATAGGATTCGCCTTTCATCCATCTCCATTCATTTGCAACTCCCTTTGGCTCATCGGCTCCAGGAAAGTCGACAAGGTTTGTCAATCTTTTATATCTGAGCTCACTGAACCTAAGGCTCCAGGTCCACAGGCTAAATTTCCATTGAATGGATGAGTGAGTTAGTTTGAGCTGAAGAATAAATGTACTTCTTCTTGTAAGGCTTGTGACCTCCTCTTGTAATTGGTGAAAGGTGGAGAAAGTGTTCTAGTAAAAAAGAGAAAAAACTTTGATATCAAGTTACCTTAGGGCTGTTGGAGAGACAAATTCGGATGAAAGGGATTCCGAGATTTCCCAAGAAGGCGAAGGAAGGCTCATCAGAGGTCACGACGGACGAAAAGTAAATTGGAGTTCCATCCTTCCTCTTACCACCCCCATCACCGCCTCCGTCTCCAGGTATATTAAATTGACTCAGTGAGTCAACATGTAAGACTCTAGAAATTGCTTTCCTCGCCACCTCCCAGAGTATAGGTGACGAATGTACATGAAACGTCTCATTACCTCGGAGGACTCGGGACAGGTCGATGTAAGCAATGGTACGTGTTGAAATCTCAAAATGGTGCTCCTAACAACCAGGATAATAACCAACAGTCGAGATCAGAGTAAACACAAAGCAATACAATACACGAACACTTATGACCATCCCATTTTTACATATGGACATGGGACTTTCAGTCTGCTCAGTCAGCTTTCCCGTGTACTCAACTCAGGCATGGATTAAATTCATTTCCCACACTACTCTATATAGAACTGAGCCCATTAAAAATCGTGTAAAGACTCGGTTCTAATGGAGAACTCACAGGTCGGATTAAGGTACAGGATCTAAAGGACTCATCAGTATTCTGCTCACCTGCAGCCAATGTGAAACACCTGAAGAGGCATACAAACTCGCATCCCATGAAACGAAGAGGATTGATCTCCGAGGTTTCCATCCCTTTTGCACAGCAGTGGAGAAACTTTGGGCAATTTCGGAGAGCAAGGCTAATCCCATCCCGGGCTCACCAGCTCCATAGCTCCAAGAATCATGAGAGCAGCCCACGATCACGTACCTATTACAGAGGGAAGGAATCACAGCTTGAACACTGAGCATTAAATTGATTCAATGTTCAATTGAGCTCTTTAGACAATCTCTTTGTAAATAAAATAAATCGAAAATTGCCAACGAATCGAATTCCTAAATCCAAAATGTGTATTTGATAAAATAAAAAAATATCACAGAATAAATAAAATACATTGAAATTTCACCCGGGTCTCCCACCATCCTACATTACATGATCCTACCATGGAAGCGTCTATAGTCTGGACTTATGAAATGACTCCATAACCTTCCTTAATAGATATAAATGCAGGATAAACACATCAAAGACGGAGTTTAGGAGTTGAAATTCCCCAAGAAGCTAGGAATAATAGGGAGGAAAGGCCAAGTCGATTTCAAATTCAATTCACGTGTACTTGAAAAGAAAAAAACCTTACTGTATGTATATGCACTACTAGTACTCTGTATCAATCGTTGATCGTATGTAGCTCCAGCCTAACCGGTATTCCATTACTTGAGCTCTTCCATCTTGGTAACTTCAAAAAGAATATGTTTTGAATCATCTCCAAGCTATAAGTCTATTCTGTAGGCGGAACTCGCGTCTGGAATGAACTCAAAACTGGCTGAATTTAATAAATCTCTAGTTTCACATACCATAGGTATTTTTTTTTATGATTGCGTAGAAACGCATCAACATAGCCGTCGTGATGGATCAAACCCTTTTATTCCGTTACTCGGACTAACAAGAAGCTGGTTATGATTATAATTCCCACTCCATTTCATACTCCTGATATTTAAGTATAGCTACGACATGCAATAGCCGACTATTTCTTCAGAATCCTACTTCCCTTTCCCAGGCTCTTCTACCTACTGTTTTCAGACCTATAAATAAGCTACCATGACCCTTTACATTGCTCATATAACACCCCTTCTATACGCGACAGTAGGAAGCGGAAATGGCACAAGTTATGAGAATAGTATGAAAGTGCAGGATATTCCTAGTACAATACGCTGTCGCTGTATCACATCTTTCAAATATTTTACCTTTTCAGATTTTCAAGCCAAAGATACAGTCTTCGTCCTTGGCTATACCGTAGTGAATAAGGAATGAGGAGAATGTGTTCAAATGGATGGAAGGTGATGGGCTTTAGAAAGCAGGGGAATAACATTTAGAGATAACCAGGAAATAATACAGGAAATAAGGGACAAAAGAAATATCTCTGCTTTCTCTCCATGTATTTTCTCCAGATGCCCTACCAACGAGGAAATTCAACTTGGGACGATTCCCACATAAACTGCCACTGCCTACCCGCCCTTTTCTTCTTGAGATGTGTTGTCGGAGCTGTTACTTGAGCTTGGACAGTATTGGAGACATGGAAGTCAACAACCCTTGGTCATCGTATCGTCTATAGATTCATCAACCCTGCTGCAGCTCTACTGCTCCTGGAGCTCCACATTCTTTGATTCCATCACTCTCGAAAAATACAATGCCTTCTTCCTGTTCCAAGAGTTCTTAATCTTTTGGTCCCTTTCACCATTTCCTCTCCTACATACCTAGTACATGCATTGTGTCACAATGTGCCAAGAGTTATCTTGGTCTAGACTCATTGACCCAAGCTGGCTCCTACACACTGTGAGAGAGTTAGGTCATATGGAATGAATAAAGTACAATAATAATAAAGCTTGTGTGACAGTAAACCTTGGTCTTCCCCCCTCTTGTATGTCACTTCATTCCAGGAAGAAAATAGAGGTCTAACGAAAGGGAAAAGAGCCAATAATCCACATGGCTTAGTATACAGCGCAGAGTCCTCATGCAGGTGTATCTTTTACCATCGACATTATGAGGGACAAGCCTCGGCTTTCATTTTAATATGGCCCGTGTCTGCAAAGTTACAGAAAAAACTCGTCCCCACTGACCGTGTAGGCCAAACAGTAGAAAGAGGACGGGGGAGAGATACAAGGTAGCAACAGCGAATTAACCTTTCGCTCTTTCGGACCAAGGTATTGAGATACGGATCAAACGGAAAGGCACAGAGCTCTGTATTATCTTCTAACTCCCAGGAATTGTTCAAGAGGCTTAGTGTTAATGTAAGATTCAGGGATGAAAGGGACGGATATTCTTGATACGAAATGAGAGAAGCCTATGCTAGGTACTATGTAGGTTTTTCTATGTATGTTCTATGGAAGCTTTGTTTTCTCTTGATTCTTCTTTGGAGAAGAAAATTTGAGAATAAAGTGAAAGCAAGTGAGATGAATGAGGAGAGACATGAAGGGGGAGACAAAAAAAATCAGTATGGAAGGAATGAAAGGGCAAAGAGACACAGACTTGTAGGGTTACCCGCGGTGAAATACATTTTTCTCACCTGTCAGACTCCCAGGCGCCAGGAATGGCTGCAACGACGTTGAAGATTGAAGAAGAACGAGGCTCGTTAAATATACGAAGACGAATTGGAACTGGACCACCGTGTTTTGACGAGCTTGAGGAATACGACGAGGAAGGGTACTGGACAGACTGGCCCAAGTAGTAGGTCGTCTCAAGTCCTCCTTGCCATTCTGCTGGGGCCATTTTGCTCCAACTGCCTTGCTTCATTGACCTAAGGGTGAAGGAGGGATAATTTACAGAGTATTGGTTCAGAGGGTAATAGTAGATAAAAATGTTATCATCCCATAACATAAGTGTGGGCAGAGGGTGGTGGGGTTCACTTGTATCAACTGACCATTTCCTTTGAATTGAAAGCTTTAGGGAACTTAGAAACAAGTAAAAGTGGCATTCCCACATTATGACTATTGTTATTACCCCTCAAGCCTTGCTAGGGCTATCAGCTATTTTTAAAAGGTGGCATCGTTCTCAACGAACTATCTGCTAAAGTTTCTTTCTCAAGAATTTGGACTCCGGGGCTTAGAGGTCTGAACCAATGACGTCTAGTATGAGATGAGGGGCTTCGTGTTGTCACGTAAAAGGTAGGCTTAATAAAATGTGACCGAGAAGCGTGTACAATAATGTTTAATTTCCGAAACTCAGCCTCACTTTGTCGGTAATAATTACAATTCTCACAGATGGAAGGACCTTCTAAATAGCAGACATTCATAACTAATGAGTTCTCAGACGTTCCACCGCTGCATTTCATATTTGTGCTTTTCTAAGCTCATCAGCAAGCAGAGGGTTGAGCAAGAAGATACATTTTGAATTTAATTATTGCCTAGGGCCAGAGTGATGTGAGCCAGTTGGTAAATACGTTTCGTATTTATTATAATCACTCCCCTGTCTGTCGGCCCTGTTTCTCACATTGTTATTTGTTAATAAGGTAGTGAAAGCCTTTAAGGCTCTTTTTTAACAAGAGGGGTACATATAAATGAAGATATTATACACGATATTGAAGCATACCTTATGAGCTGCTCAGCATCACTGTAGCTTATTGTGTGTGCAGGGATGATGACCTTGCTTTTGTGCTTCTGTTTGGATATAAAAGTTAATTAAAATTTAACAATCTTATGATTACATTTCAGGGCCATTAAAAATTAAAGACAAGTTTACACATGTACATATGGGACTAATGGAAGTTTCAAGTTGTCCGGAGCAGTCTTTTCCAGTTATAGAAAGACTAGTGGATAAACTACTTCCCAAATTAACCACTTAGTACTACGTAACGAGGCTTAAAGGTCTAATCCAGTACGAATAACATCTTAAACTTACTTGATACTCATGTATTTGGCCAAGCGTTAATAGAGAACTTCGTCGAATGGCACTTGGAGGAAGTTGTGGACCATAATCCTTCGGGTCTGGATAGAACAATAAAGCTCTAATCCCCAAAGCGGATGCTACTGCGGCCTAGATACAATTAATGTAAATTAGGGAAGAAGAAAATGAATATTGGACAAAAGGTAGGGGTGCTAGATACAAGGGTCCCTTTGTTGGAAATCGAGAGGGAAACAGAGTAGGACTTACTACTTTCGATGGATGAGGCCCACCAAAGCGTATTAATGCTATGGATCGATTCAAAGCGATTTTGGAACTCCTGAGAAAGTCGAAGTCATCGGGACGGCCGTAGTGGCCATAAATAAGTGTCCCTGTGGAGTCATCATCCATAAACTTTAGCTCTTTTCATCATTTTTATGTCATTGACATAGAATCGGGTATAAAAAATAAGTTTCTACCCTTCTTCTCACATTTCACGCCCATATATTCTATATCCACACCGGGGAAAAATCTCTTGCCATCTTCGAACTGAAAGGGCATATTTATACTACAGATATGGAACACGAAACAACTTGGAAGAACTATAGACACGTAACTATATGTACTTGGTCCGTGCTTTCCCCACCCTGAGCATTTATATGCATGTCATGCAAAGTTGTGACAACAACCTTCCGCCGCCTACAAAGGAACGTCTCTCCGTACTATTGCTGTGACAGCCTAAGCCTCTCTCCAGTTCACAAAACACCAGAACACTCTCCACATCCCTCTTTTGTAGGTTAGGAGGGATGTTATGGTGATGTGTTCAATGTCCAAGGGTTTGTTGTAGTAGTTGTGCCTAAAATATGCAGTTTGCATCAAGGCCTCTAGTTCTCACACTCGGAGCATAAAACAGTAAGCTCCATTCAGCCTGATGACTTTTACTTGAGTACAATGAGGAAGCCCACTGGGATCTGACATATTTCCATACGCCTGACTCCTCCATGTAAATACCAGAGCCTTTTACTAAATCGAATAACTTTGCACTTTCTCTTCAATAGTTAATTCAAAAGAGAGTTGTTACAGGAGAGAGTTATGGAGAACGGAAATACGAAAGGGATTTAATGGACCTGTGTTTTTAAATCGCATTCCCATCCTATTTTCACAATCTATTTTCTCCCTCTAATGTTCAGTCTGCATAAATATTTGAAAATACGCGTGTTTCGAAATCCCAATCCTACTCATCTCCATTTGATTTGGGAGTACAGCAGTGTTCTTACAATCCTTTGGGGTGCCGTTATTAAAATCAGCAGCCTAGTTTAACTGGCTAAATTTTTGAAAAAACTTTGTTTACAGCTTGGCAAAAGAATTTCTAAGCTAATTTATGACCTATTAGAGGGAGAACTTATCATAATTTTCCGATTTGGCCTATAAAATAACGCAAATGGGCTTTGTGATGATTTTTCAATTTGTGACAATTCTTAAAAAATTTATCTCCATATACGCCTCGTATAGACTGGGCCATGTAGAGGCTTTTTTTAATGGTGGGAGGAATAAAATAGATCCATTACAGAAGATTAGAAACAAGTCCAAAAACTTGTACGACTCCTCTTGAACTGTGAGAGATAAATTACAGTTCCCTTTTGATAGCCTTCACCCACGTACATCAATGCAGGGTAGTTTGATACGGTGATGGTTGATAAATGGCACGGTCAGCCAGTCGGAATGATCCAACCTCGTCTACCTCACTGTATTATTTAGTCCCCGGGTATCTATTTTCCTAGTCCTCCTCTCCCGTGTGAAAAAGACCTGTCGATGAGTCTGGGAGCATAAGAGCTACTTACAGAGTGTGGTATCATTAATGACTAAGTGCCAATTAGTCAGATACACAGAAGAGGATGGTGGACCGTTTAATTTATATATGCTTCTCCACTCCGTTCAATTAACCACACAACTCATTCCTCCGGTTTACTACGATTCAGGCCTTGTCGTTAATCCCGTTGATATCTGTATGAAGTATGCTGCTAATAATATATGACTCGGTTCGCTCTTGGAACGTGAAAGGATGATGATTAGATATATATTTTTTTTTGTGGGAACAGAGTTGCACTCATTCCACACAGTGGCGAATAATACACGAGGGAGTCACGGGTTTGTAGAGGGAATAAAAAATATAAACGATACTTAAGGTGAACACGGTTCGAGATAGAATGTTACCATTAAGATCCGCAGCAGGAGAGAAGGCAATGATTGGACGGGCATTTGGGAGATTGACATCATCCCCAACCTGAGAGGTCGTGAAGACCACCGACCCATTTCTATCCAACACGTCGGCATAGCTGAATCCATTGGCCCTGGAATTTTAATTAGCTTCTTTAGTTATTTGCAATCATTTCCTCAAAATTTAATCATTCCATTACACGTTGGCATAACCTTTCATCAAATAATGAAACCTTTTAGCCCCGATGGGAGCAAGTCGTTCTACCAAACTCCCAACTAAGGACTAGCGTGCAGATCTAATGCATGTAATTTAGATTACCACAGGCGAACCGCAATTTCACAACCACGTCGATCTCATAAGGTAATTTAACATACTCTGCTAGAAACCTATATTTGTAATTGGAATATGTTAGTACAGCTAGTTACTATTGAATTCATGTGGTAAGTACTCCCGACACGGTCTTTTAATTGATACCCAGCTTTCATTTTCATAGGATGGCTAGTTAGCAAGTAACTTGTTTGACCTTTGATCACTTTATCTTGACCTGCGTGATCTTGATGGTTGGTGAAAGTATTATTACATGAGTTACGTTTGTGCTTAACTCGTTCCATTACGAAAGCTGGGAGACACACTTAGGAATCGACACTAAAATTTCCATCCTAGTTCCCCAGCGTCCTCATAAGTTGAAAGAGCCATTCCAAATTCTAATAAAAGAAATATCTAGCCCAGCATGTTTGCAAAAAAATACGCTCCACATCTTGGAAATCAATGGCAGGGAATTGACAGTTGATGGAGGGAAAAAAGTTTTGTCTTATTTTATTGCTTACCCAACTCGTTCTTTACAAATCCAAGAGCTGTACTCGGCAGTCGAAAAAGCTCTACATACTACCCACCAGCACAACTCTAAGCCTTTTTATATCTGAATCAGGTATTGTAACAGTGGACGAGAAGTTTATAGAATCTACTCTGAAGAACCATGGGAAATCCTACGAGCAGGAAGGACCAGTCTTTGTGAGCCTATTCCAAGCATTTCAAAGGTAACAAGACTCAATTCAGTGAAGAAAAAAACGAGACAGTCAATTTGAAGTGAGCCAACTCAATTCGCCCAAATTCCATTCTCTAAATACAGTCCAATTCCATTCTACTTTCTCCGTCCCATATTTTGCTCGAGAAACATCATACCAGAGCCAATCAGTGCTTTGCATTTTTAAAAGATTACACTTTACTTCCCCTCACTGGCCTCTGCAGTAGAATCTACTACTAAAAAGAACCTAAAGTCCTTATCACGGATCCCCAATACGGGATACTGAATCCATTAAATTAAACCGGGCTACCTTGTGCGTTTCAAATGAAGATGTGCTCTTTTTTATTTGCAAAAGTAGCATCACAAACCAAAACCAAGTCTCCATGCTCAATCTAAATCCCCGGGTTGTTGTCTGTCAGTTTTTTTCGGTGAAAATTTAAATCCTTCCCATACCAAGACCGACTTTACGGGGGTAAATGAATTATTCGTGCAAAAAGAAAGTTACGCTCCGAGTTCCCCGACTAACATCTCTTCCTGCTATAATTCTACCCGGATCTCTAATGCTATGAAAATCCCAAATATCCTTCCTCCGACCTTACATGACATAACACTACGTAGTAATCACTAGTTCAAATTGCTTTATGGAACGTGAGATGCTTCGGAAGGGAGAGCTTGTCCACGTGATTCTTGACTCATTGTACCGAGCTACTTAAACTTTGGCTATAGACCTCGATTTCTTAATATACTTGATTTGCCATTGACCAAATCTCTTTTAAAAGATTACTTCCCCACTCTCAGAACTCAGAACTAGGGCTTCGACCGTTCCATAACTTTATACTCAGTATTACTTAGTCAGCAATTGGCACTTGCTTTCATTAATCATCAGCGTGGGCTAAAATTACAGCTATATGCTTTTTTGATACACCAAACTTTGAGGTAGTAAGTGCTCAGCAGCTATCCAGCTGTCTTGCGATTGATCCGCGTAAGTGTTGATAGCACATTCTCGGAATAAGTAGCCTGGGCTTCAAATTAGTTCCAACCCATTGTGAAAGCCGATAAGAGATCTGGACAAACTGTTATACTTCCCTATTGTATGTACATGTATAGTGAGGAGAGAGCTATTGTCTATTGTCCTCCTCCCACCCCCAGTATCAACCTCTTCGGAGAAACACTTCTCAAGTCTTTTGTCCCATGGTCTAATTTAGATTTCGATTATCCTCATGTTTCTCATCTCATTCTCTTCCTCTCGTCTCTCGGCCCCTCACTGTGAGAGAGATCATTTTGCACTAACATCCATCGTATTTTGCCACACGTTCCAAACCCTTCCACACCCTAGTCATCGCCTTGTCCAACTGTCCCTTGTGTGTACAAAAAAAGAGATCCTGTTCAAGGATATACCTCATACATGGCCGTTAGTATCTGAATCGCTTTTAGTCTCAGTGTCTCACACTCGCCGATCCACTAACCAAGGCATTTGGTCCACACCCCAGTCTCAACTCTGCACGATATGAATCAGTCTGAAATGCGAGAGTGGCAGCGTCTCAGAACGGTGTAATAGAAGACGGGAAGACAAGGAGGAATCTGGTAATATAATGCATATAAATTGATATCGTTTTTAGAGATCCACTTCACCCTCCCTTTCAAATCCAGTCCATTTCGAAATAGCAGGGAAGAAGTCCTACTACTCTAGAGAAGCTATGCCTATATCAGCTGAGGAGTGTACATAACACCGAGGAACGGAGAGCCCATCATCTCGTGTTCTATTTTCCATCCTCTGGCCTATTTTATTTATCAAAGTCTGACAGGCAGCCGGTAATGTACATAACAGCTAACAGCTTCCATGTACCATCGGTTCGTAAGACAAGGCTGGGAAGGAAGCTGAAGACAGTGAACCAGAACGGAAAGTGGAAAGCAGTAGTAGCTTTCATTGATGTCCATATATAGTAGACAAGTAGACACTTGAAACACCACCAACACATTTACTTTCTCTCCCTCTCTCTTTCTATTCTCCGTACAGAATGACAGACTAATGTAGCCAGGGAGTGAAAGTCAAAAGAATTACTCTACTTCCTTTAGTTGAGAAGTCTATTTAAAAATGACTCGCTTTTGTGGTAAGCAATAGAAGTACCCACTGGAAAGGGCCGGATCATCTTAATTGGTGGAACTACACTTGAAAAATCATATTGCACCGGGGGGAAATAGAAAGCGAGCTATTAAGGGACAAATTTAAGAGGGGGATTTGTAATTTAAGTCAACAGAGGACAAAGTATTAGTCTCTTAATGTCACGCATGACTTGGAAGTGTCAGGAAGAAAAAAATCTCAAGGATACAAGACCAACACTTTGTGACACGGAGTTGTTCAGGAGCTGAGGGTGGGCCTAAATTTAGCTATATTATTTATAATGAGTGCTGAGATGGTAAAAAATCTGCTGTCGCTTTCGGGACTAGAGGGGAATTGGTTGTGAGAAGCAAAGTCAAGAAAAGCAACTTCCTAGGAGTAAATCTTTGGGTAATCTAAAATGAAAGTATGTGGAGCAGGAATAAATTGCAGAGGCCATAAAAAGGGAATAGCAGTACAAGTTGTGCAAAACCTACTTTGTAAGCAATGTTTTGTGTTGTTCAACTCTGACAGACAAGCCGTAACTCCTCCACAAGTCCCTTATGGCCAAGGCCATTGATTTCCCCTCCGGTGTCCCAGCACTGTGTACCTCTTGGCTCATTCTTCTGCAGAGGAGTGGAGAGGACGGAAACATCATGAAATAGGAAAGACAATTATTATTAAATTAAATTACGTCCTCCTACACGGCCTTCAAGTCCTCAAGTCCTGGAGGAACTTGCTCATACAAACCAAGATGAAGGTGAAAGCTCAAAGCTCAAAGCATTTTGTTTACAACCCCTTTCACTTCATCACTTATCTTCTCCCTGGAACTCAGGCTCGCTCCCCCACAGTTCCTGCTCCAAAGGGACAGCTTAAAAATATCATCACCCTCGTTTAGCTAGGGACAAGAGGACACTACCTCCTAGGGAATCACTGGGGATCCAGCAACGGAGAAAACAATTAATTTCCGGTTTCTCAAGGCCAAAGATGCAAATGACAGGATTTGAATCGAAATTAGGGTAAATGGACCGAGGGAAAAATCTCTTTCATCTTGACAATTTCCTCTACTTGACTTGGTATGAAAAAAAATAGATGAGAAGGTGTTTGGGGGAAGTTGAATCAAAAACATGAATTGAATATCAATCTTCTTTTTTTTTCATGCTTAGATCAACACGTGCCAACTAGAGTGAGCTCATTTTCTATTCAAGTGTGACAAGTAACACAAGCTTAAAAATTTCAAATATGACAAGATGATGAGGATAAGTTGTCAAGGAAGGATATGATTTAAGAGTGTATGGCGTGGAGTTGCTTTGAGCTCGTGCTTAAAACATTCTCCCATTTAGTTAATGGCTTTCGTACTTGAGGTTGTGACGAATATTGTCGGCACTGATTTCACTGAGAACTTTATAGAATGAAGGCTCATTAGTTTCATGAGAAGACCACATTGATGGGATTGGGGATGAGTTGGGATTGGGAGCGTTGTTATTTGATAATGGATCTGCTATGTCTTCCAAGTCCATCCTCTGTTGTTCTTGGTTCTCTGGAGCTACTACTGTCGAGTTGTTGGTCTTGTTGAAATCTCGAACTCCAATGCTAAATCCTACAATGAATCCCACTAGCAAGACCACAGCTGAAAGGCATAAAAGCTGCACCTGCACAAAATACAAATAAAAGTAATGCCAAGGCACACATTAGACCCGTTTGTTCTTTCGTCAAGGTGAGCTTTGATCATTAGTTTCTAATCTTCTTTGTACGCAGCTCAGCCCTGGAAGTACATTAGCTAATTGCACGGGAGCAGTACACATTATTAAAACTAAGTTGTAAAAAGGACGGCCTAATTCTCTATTTCTTTCCTATTTTGGTACACACTTCATCTTTTCCTTCGTTACAAGTTACGACGACGTACAATCTACAACTAAGTCTATCAATAGATTCATAAAAACAAAGATCATCTTTTACTATAGTCAAAGCTATGAGCTCTTTTTCTATGCAATTAAAGCAAATATACTCCAAGCCCTAGTCAATTCAAAAACATTAGATTCTTATGACACTTTTGAGCTCATTCTGATCAGTAAAGCTAAGGCATTAGCCATTACTACAAAGTCGATCCACTTACTTTCTCTTTGATCCCATTTCTCCGATAACCCTTCTTCCTCTGAATATGCGAAGCTATCAGTGTGACGTTTGGCTGAGAAAAGGTGGTGGTACTCGTTGGTGTGTCCCGGCCTTGGTCGTAGCCATGATCCTCCAAAGTCAGTTGTTCCTCCATACTGATCTCCGTCTCATCTTCATAATCCCACCTCTTGTACTCTTTCTTCCCCATCGTCTCTCTCCTCCTGCTCCTTTAATCTTCGAGTCTCCAAGGGTGGAAATCTGCAGAAAGGAGGAAGGGAATTTAATTACCTCAGGATTGCATATAAATAATTTATCTCACTTAAGCCTACAGCTGTAATCGAACTTTTTGCTACTCCCCTTGCTAATTGCTTAAGAGGGACTTTGCAGTGTGTAAAAGAGGATTAGCTTCACAGTTCACGAAAAAGTTTCCCTAATATGCTCCCTGACTTTCTAATTCAATGACATGCTATGAAGCTAGTGAAGCTATAGTGTTGACTATGAAGACTTCAGCCCCACTCCGTTCAACTACACATTCTAAAGAAGTAAACCCCCTTGAGGACAACTGTAAATACACTTTAAGCCACAAAAGAAAAAAACTCTTAGTTGTTATTTAAGGACACATTCAGCTTCCCTCGTCACGTACCGAATTCCCAACCATCTTCGGCCCATTTCATGTGTACCCCCGTGTTCCTTCAAGGCACACTTGCATTGGGGCTAACTATCTGTACTGGGCAACCTTCTTCATAGTCCGCACCAACTTTCCAAGATTCTTCACCTTTTAAGACTTTTATACATCAGCTCTCTCTCTCTCTCTCTCTCTCTCTATTGCTGGCTACTTTCCAAGAAAGAGCTTTAAGTTACTTTCTCTTATTCGTTTAGGAGATTTCTTTTCTTGTTATAAGTTTCCATCATTGCTCACATATAGATGAAGAGAGCCTGGAAGTGCAATCGATTATTCTTTTATCCCGAACATAGACCTTTTCAAGAAACCCTTGACCGATTGGACTTTGGACATTTCCCCCTTTAACTCTCACCACCCCATTTGTCTTCTGGACTGTATTAGTCTAAGTGTTGTAATTTTTGTGAGGACCTACACTGAGCAAACACCGATGCTTATGTTCAACCCCGGCTTTATTACTACTTGTGGAGGGATTAGTGATTTTATTAAATTCAAATACTTCCCATCCTCCCAGTTACCCAATTTCCGAACAGTATGGACAATATTTGAACAAATATTTGAGGCTGCTTGACTTAAGCAATTCCGTGTTTGCTGGGGTATTTTTCACAACAAAGGTATTGATGGTTTAATTTACCTTGGGGATTAATAATTCAAAGCTGGACAGAGTGCGTGCAGAAGGTTGATGATACTTTGGCATTTTCAGGAGTATCAGAATCGTTGGATATATTTTTCTCAAGTGGATTAATTGTTTATGAAGTTCTACCTTTGGCTTTGAAATTCCTTTATTATTATTATATTCAATGTGTGGACGTTATGCATGGCTATTACTTTCTCCTCTCGTCGGTTATTCGTGTGTCATAAACGCCATGCTACTACTGGTTGCGTTTTATGGCTCTTAAAATTATTCCTGCTAAACACGCAAGAGAAAAGGGAGTTGGCCAACAGGGGCTGGTGTGTTTTATATTATTGTGTCTAATGTGTAATGAATGTGCAGTTATTTGCACTGACAGCATAAAATTTCTAAATAGTTACTTATTCTCTCGGCATGTTGTCTAATAGCCTCTGCTCTGGATTATCCATGCCTGTCTACTTCAGCAGTATTTTTATCATTGGATTTTTTTTGCATGCACAGTTATAGTGCAAAATTAATTCCCCTTGGAAAGGCTCTCTAAAACCTACATTCAAGATGCACGCCATTATTGCGTTATCTACTTCAGCTAGGTCCAGAGTCTCACTCAGAGGAGTCCCAAAAAGCTAAGTTAACGTTCTATTGATTATTTATCTGGGAATTTTGGGATCGATACAAAATACTTGAGGATATTTATGTTTTTTAAATAATTGAAATCATTTTCTACTATGAAATTAAGAAGTTTCAATTGGGATAGTATGGACGCTTCTCAGAGAATTTTTCATATATAAAATATACTCTTAAGCATGGCAGATGAAATCATCCCCCATGTAAATTATAACTAATGCCAACATCTCAAATTAGAATAAAATATTTCTTTGCCTACAACATAAATGCGACTTTCAGTCAACTTTACTTTGTCGTTGTGAAAGTTTAGTAATTTCAGTGTTCTTGGTATATAAATAGACACTGGCAACGAATATATCCAAAACAACTTCTTACTATATATCAGTTCCAAGCCCAAAAATACCCTGTGCTTTGAATTACGTTAAATAAGCTGCAACAAAGCGATTTTTTTTAAATCGAAGACACAATCAACTAAATGATAACCTCATAATGTTCCAAAATACGGACAAAATAAGAAAGGAACTAATTTTTATAGAAAATCATCCCGACTTGTCTTCCCCTCCGATTATAACCACCCTCTGTTCAGTCTCCGGCCAAGTCAATGTCAACATCAAGCTCGAGATGGGATGTCGACTTCGACTTGAATTTCCATTCAAGAGAGAGAGAAGGGAATGGCATGTGGACGAAATAGGACGGTAATTTCCCTAAGATACTTGGATACCACTCTTACCACCACCACCACAAACCACCAGTGAAACAGACAGACAAATTGCTCGCACTTTCTTACATGAAAGAAGCACCTTTGTATAAGATCTTGTCCCTTTCCTACTCGTAGAATAATATGGGGAGTGGGATTATTATAATGATGACTTTTTCTTTCAAAGATCCTCCCTCAAGATGTCTGTTGGAGGAGTGAAAAGTGAAGATATCTTATATTATCTCTAATACTTGAATTCACAATTCCCCATCCCAAGGAATCCACCACTTATTACTAAGTAGCTCGAGCTGTGAACAGGCTACATTAAGATAGATAGGCCTTCCAGGGTCTCACAATTTCTGAATAACAAGGGGGACGATGATAATATTATTTTATTGCTCTAGAGTACTCTCCAAGGTACAATTTTTAGATTGTGTCTAAACGTCTGAATTTTCGTTGGACAGGAGTTGGGGACGGAGGGATTGTAACTAGCTATCGATTACATGTGTTAGAAAACTTGTGAATATTAGTAGTTCATTTTATTGGCCACCCTGTACGTGTTGATAGTATGTGAGGGGCTATATGTGGGATGTAAGTGTAGTAGATGGGACAATGCAAGTTTCTTTCTTCTTCTAAAAGGTATGACTAAATGGGGGAGAAATTGGGGAAAGTTTGACAATAAAATAGTCTGATGATGACTTCTATGGGATTTTTTCCTTAAAAAAAAGAAACGACTCAATTTCTCATGTCTTATCTGTCCGTTGGAATTTGGAAATGTTGGAATCAAGTTGTCTCTTTGGTGTAATTAAGACTTCTCAAGGACTTTGCTACTGTAATAATTTCAATTGCCCTGGCATATTAAACTCGGAAGGATTCAAATTGGGATTTACGACGCTTGAGACGTTTTCAAGAGCGAGTTGCTCAAAGTTTTTGGGTAGAACGTGGGGCTGCAAAATTCCAATACAAATGGAGCAGGTGTTCTGGAATACTTGAACACTTGAAGAAGATCTTGAAACCATGTGATCAAAACTTTCTTAGCGGATGCAAGTGGACTTGGAGGGTTTCAGAGCAGAATAAATACAAGTAGATGCGGAAACATAAACTTGAAGGAATTTTGTTTGTCTGCAAAGTTTAGAAAATATTTATTAGTTGAAACACTTGTTTAGCTTTTAGTCTCCGATTGCTATGAAAAAATCCCTCATCCCGTGTAGAAGTTACGTTGGTGGTTTTCAAAATCAACCTCTGGTATTCATTTTTCATGCACTAGACTCAATTTCATCTCGATGTAAGACAGAAGCCGTATTTTCATTAAATGGTAATGAACCACGTAGACGCAGAGAATAGAATAAGTAAAAGAGGATCCTAGGGTCTGCCAATATAACTATGGGGTGTGGCTTAGCATATAAGCTTGAAGGTGGAGGATGGAAACCGAAATTCATTTCCTATTTCCTGAGATTTTCTGAGATCTCCATGAGAGAAAATCCAATTATTGGTTCCTCTTCCAAGATTAAATTGAGAAGATGCTCCACCTTTGATCCCACGGAAAAGAACAACAACCGCAAGAGTCCAAACCCCTACTTACTACTTACTACTTGAGACAGATTTCTCTCTTTCCGACCAGACTTATTGGGAAAAAGAAAGAGAATTTTTATCATGTCCCTCTAACATATAACATCCAATATGCTTTTCATAACTACAATCAAGCTGCTTGATTCTCAGACCCGAGAATCCTTAATAAAATATCCACAAAGTACCATAAAGTCCTTCCCAACTTCCGTCAAAACAAAAAGCAAAATAAATTGAGAACTAGACTCAACTAGACGGGGAACTGCATTTAATTAAAATACAATCATCTCCTCGTTAATTGACAGCTCTGTATAGCAACTAACAGCCTCGGGAAGCTAATAAAAAGCTCCAATTTCTCCCCTATCTGAACAACAAACGCAGTTTGCAGTGCAGTGTTGTAAATTCTCTGGAGTCAACTGTACCTACCTGGTGAGGCTGGAAGGCTGTCTTGGATAAAATATAGACTAAATTGCTTTTAAGGCTAATGAAATTCCCCTAGAATGGATTAAAGATTGTCCTCTGAGGTCAGAGGGAAAAAATCCAAGGATGAGTCCAAAGAGCTTTAGGGAAAAGGGAATGGTTAGTCGGAGTAGAATTAAGTGAGAGGCTTATGAGGTCAGGCACGGCCTAAATGCTCTGCTCAGAAAAGAAAAAGAGCTTATGGAAGGTTTGCTATAGATTTGCCATTCTCTGACCTAAACAGTACAGAGGATCGCCAAAGATACTTGCGTCTAGATAGGCCCTTAAAACGTGCTACATTCAACATTGGGCTTGGTAAATAAAGCTCCCTTATCCCATTTTCTATTCTCGAGATATCACAGAGTTTTATGACTCAATAAGCTTATCAACCTATTTCCAACCTGTCTATCTCAAATACTCTTGAATGTTGAGGAGACCTTTTCATTCCTTTTACACGACGTACTACACTCGCTTAGACATGACGGTAAAAGTTGTAGCTTTATTTAGATACACACAGAGTTCATTTACTTTTATGATCCGGGGTTTCTCAAATCCATCCCAAATTCTTTGATCTGAAGGGGAGAAAGTAGTCAAGATTTTTAAATCCCTTACCATCAGATGTGAAGTGTAGATTGCATTGTAGGTTCCCACTATTCATACAAACATTTACTGCTCAATTTTCTTAAAATCCGAGCCCTATAGTTGCATCCAGTTTATTTTTAAAAGTAGAGGGGAATAGTTCGAAATATCGAGTCGTAATAACAAGGCGCGTTGGAACTTTTAAATTCAAATTGAAACAAACTGGAAAAGTTAAATAAGTTTACCTAAGGTGTTATGATGCGATTGAAGCCGACAAAGCTCAAGCTGGATGTCACCAGATTCGCTCATATTTTAGTTTTCAGTCCGTGCGGATTCCCTACAGTAAATGGCCAGACAGTGTGGCCCTAAGCTCGACTCTCCTTTGAATTTTTTCTTCTTCAACACTGTCCTTTGAAAAGGAGGAATGGTTAAACTCATTCATGCCATGATGGATGGGAAAGCCGCGGTGCTGGAAGCCCAACTTTAAGACTTCTTAAGTCAACGAGAGGATGGAAGTGACAGATTCTTACTGCCACAATAATATTATACTATAGCACGTCTCATATACAATCTCCCTTGAAGTATACAAAGATGGGCTGACACTGACACTACCATCCCCCAACATGAATTGGGATAATGCCTCGGCTATACAAATGTGAAATGCACCCAATCTGAATTACCTAAATGAAAAAAGCCCATGGATTTCTTGACGATAACTTTCTCTGGTTTCCTGGAATTCCGAGTGCAGTCAGTAGGGGCATTTCTCCCTCTGTCTGCTTTCATTCATTCTCAGACGACTTTCTCTCAACCTTGCGTGTGTTGAACTTTCTCCGTGTTCAAGTCGAAGATTTGGACGCGGTTGTCTTGGAATGCCCCACAGGATCTGATGGAACAATCACCTGCTTATTCTTACAAAATTCACTGTATCTCAACCTCCCTATTGAGTTGTTCTTTCCCCTTTGAGTGCAACTTATGTTGATAACTTGTATGAAGGTGTTTGGTACTGGTAACAAATAAGGAAATTGTGAATTTTGCTAATTAGTTGGGTACTTTTTGTTACCCCGCAAAGTCTTATGGGGTACAGTGCACCGTTTCTTTCAATGGGGAAGCGGCAAGGTTGTAGGTTGGTGTTGACATGTGGTTGAGTTTAGAGATTCATGATTCATTAAAAGTGCTTTGACATGGTAAACGTTAAGTGCTTTGACATGGTAAACGTTGTAAATTGTGCTTATTGTGGTGTGATTTTAAGCGGTTTATCAATTAGTTAAATACGAGAAATAAATTGATGTTAGCTATTTAAAAGGAAGATCCGCATGGGAAATAGTTTCTTACTTGTAAAGCGTTTCAAGTTTGAGAAATAAGAATGAGGCCGGAGGAAGTGTGCAATAAAGTGGAAAAACTTAACCCCCCTCCATTCGTTACGACTCTAATTTCATCGGGGCAGACTCGGAGGTAAATATTTACAATTTAATTCAGACTGTTTACATTCCACTATAAAATCTCCAGCAATAAAACAGCCTCTCTCTTCGTCTCGTCAGTGTTTCCCTTTCCGAGTATCGCCATCAAACAAGTGTAAAGTATTATGAATGATAAATTCTAGGGACTTTCGTAAATATGGCTGTTCACTGTTGATTATGAATTCACCCATAACTCATAAGATCAAGCCCCACCTGAGGCTGGCATCATCAAACATGCTAATCCTGAACCTAATTATTCCCCGTATTTATTTTAATTAGCCTGTGCGATGAGACGATTCCGGAGTCAACTTAATTGCTAGTCGACACGGACGCTTCATTTCCAAATTCATTCGTTCATCTCTAATTAATTCAATAATTTCATTTCCAATGTCACATGTTGTAATATATATTATTTACAGATTGACATTCAACACCTGGTCTAAGCTGACAAAGTCCAAACTTGCCGAGAAGAGCCGGATTGTAAAGAATGAAGTGGATCTGCTCAAAGGGTACATTGAGAGGAAAGGGACGCAGTTGAGACTGGAGAAAGCGCTGTTGTTAACCAACCGAATTCACAAACTGGGGACAAGGTGGCTAACGAACAGATTCTTGCATGAGTTCACCTTGTTCAACGAAGGAGTTCAACTTTCACTTCAATCTACAATCGCAACCAAGACGAAGAAGGATTCTGGGGGGAAAGAGGAAGCGGCTGGTAATGGTGGCATTCGACTTCCCAGTCGTCAGTGGGCTAATTGGATTATCTATCTGACACTCAGGGACACTCTCATCCTCGCTAAAGTAAGTAAGCCACCTTCATTTCTCTATTAATTAATCTCGCACATCAAGGACGGCTTCGGAGAAGGAGAACTTCGTCAACTAAAATTCCAGGGAAATCCCGTTTGTAATTGGATTCGGTTGGTTTGATGGCCTGCTCCTTCGTGGAACTAATTCTACAATAAATACAGTTTTTGGTCGTCGGTTCATTATTAATAGTCAGCAATAATTTCATTTGAGCAAAGTAGTAATCATAATTTGATGTATTTTTGGAGCGTGCAGAGGAGAAGAAAAAAAATGCATCGAGTCGTAGAATGTAGATAGGTAATACTGATGAAGTTTTAACATTTTCAGATTAAATATGAATGTGAAAGGACTGTGAAGTTCTGGCTGGGTCTTATCAGTTCGTCTCATCATGCGGCTGATTCATTAGTTGTGGTGGGGATCCTCTCAAGAATTTGGTATGTTGACGTATTTTTATTATGCACAGAGTAGTACGTTTTTTATGTGTACCGGAGATGAAACAGAATTGACGATGGTCTATCGTTTTTCTATCGATGGGATTTTAAAGGTACGAGAGCAGTTCTATGGTAGAAGATTTCATTACGGTAATGTATCCAACCTTTTGTAAATTATCTATTCATCTGGAGCCAACGAAAGCGGAAAATTGGCTGAAGGATTTCGAAACTCCAGAGGACTTGAGCTCATGGCAGGAAATGGTTTTGGGATTCCCTTTTATCCCTGCGAGACTAAGGTTCGTATGATCAGCAGTATTTGTCCTTTTCATTAGCCAGTTTGAGGTTGGTTTATTTACCAGCTCGGCTTATATTCTTTGTGTATTTCAGTCGAGGCATGGAGGAATTAGGGAAATCCGGCTCAAAGAAAGCGAAAATGGATACTGTTCTTAGTGGAGTATTTAAATCTGAGTCAAATGAAAGCCGAGCTTCACAAGGAACCGAACGTGAGACTTCCATCCCTTCAACTTCCGCTGGTAGGAACGAATCTGAAGATGAAGAAGATTTGGGTGTCCCAGTTATTTTGTGTCCTAAGAAACCTAGGAAGAGAAAGAAGTCCTCTCGCGTTAAGTTGGATCCGAGATGGACGAGATTTTTTAAGGACCACAGAGAGAAGCTTAAGATTAAAACAGGACGAAAACAGTTCGTCGTTAGAATTCGTAAGTATCTGGAAAGCGAAACACATGAGGAGAAAATTGTACGCTTGAAGAAATTTCGAAAGTGTATTCAATCTGATAATTATGAAAAAATGATGGAACTGGCTCTCAGTTTCCAGAATTTTTTAGCAGGGAATGAATAGTTTTAGTTTTGGAATTTTTTCATTATATTTTAATTTAGAATTTGTAAGGGACTTTCATTTTCGTAATGTATTCAACTTTTGAGCTCTCCGGACAAGATCGTTGATATTGATCGCTATAACTTTGGAAGTCTTCGCGAGAATAAATCATAATTTTGGAAGGCATCCAAAAGTAAAACCTATGCGTTATTATCATGAGGAGATATATTGAAGTTTTGAGTGAGAGTGAAAGGGCAGCTTGGAATACCCAGAATACCCCGTGGTTACCCTTTCTCATAAAGCTAAAGCTTTCCAGCAGTGTGAAACTTTCAACGTTCCAACTTTTCCCAATAGTACACATAACCTTCACCTTAGTATTAAATAGTAACGAGTTAAGCTTGGCAAAGAAGGATGCATAAAGAAATAGCAAGCTGTCTTCCATATTATTCCCTTTCAACTTCATGCACAATACTGCGAGATAATATTATTATGATTTTATGCGTTGAAGGTAACAGTGAGTGAGGTAGGAATTCCCAATGGAAATGTTTATTATGAAAACATTAGGAATATCTTCGAAACATTTCCAAGGATCAAAAGTATAGAAGTGTACGGCAATGTTCCATCCCTAAGTTAGTTTAATCAAGGAAACGTAGTTGGTTTAATCATATTAAGGAGAAAAGTTGTTCTTTATGTACCTTCCCTTCTCAAGTTTGGCCAACTCGAATGAAGGATGACTAGCGTAAGTAAGTACACAAAAAGCCCAAAGATTGTTCAAGTGCCAGAACAAACTAACCAAGTGACGAGGATAGACCCAAAAGTCAAATCAAACTATAAGTGAGCGTAAACTAAAGGACAGGAGGACCAGAAAGTTCAAGTTACTCAAGTCTTTCCTCTTTAACATTATTGTCTCAAATAGAAAAAGTTTCCGCCATCCCATTCACCATTTCTTCCGTCAACTAGTTTCGATTTTCCCTAAATTATAATTTCCAGAAAACACTCAACTCGGCCATATGTGAGACTGGAGGGAGAGTTAACGAGACTCCTAATCAATTCCACCGTCATCTGAATTTAACTATGTCTATTTACAAGCCCTGAATTCTCGGGCTCAGTTCTTAATTCGGAGAAAGCAATTTACCATTACGCACATAGGCGATTTAATTTGCCGGCTGGCTTGAGAATACTTGAGATTGAGAATACCAACTAATATGATTAAGAAATTTGATACTCACAATCCGTTGATTTTCGCGGATGCTGGGCTTTAATCAATTTTTCCCTTATATTTGCGAATAGTTGACTGTTTCCTCGCATCAAGTTAGAGTGGGTGTGTATATTGCCTCTTCATTAACTGCCCATTAAATTAGATGGACTTGTGACTTTCCTATCACATCCTTTCTGATTTGATTGCCTTACGACTTAGACCATTTCACCAGTAAAATATAAAGCTACGCGGTCCCAACATTAACACTGTTTATACGGCACAATCTATAATAGTACAAAGTTTTCCTCGCCCTAGCCAATTTGTAAATTTAGAGTCAATTTCTGTCTTGTATCAAATTGAGGACAAGGAACCACTCAAAAGCTCATAAAGTTCAGTTTCAAGACGAGACGAGTCATTTATAACAAAAGTCCATATAGGCTGTCACCAATTTCCTATTAATATTCAGAGTAGATTTCAAAAGTACAACTACAAAGGACTCCGACCAGCATAAAATGCAAATATCTCTCGTCGCGTCGGAACAAAGTAGATTCCCCGTATCGTGGATC
The DNA here is from genome assembly GCA_034694785.1 of Agrenia bidenticulata. Taxonomy (NCBI): domain Eukaryota; kingdom Metazoa; phylum Arthropoda; class Collembola; order Entomobryomorpha; family Isotomidae; genus Agrenia; species Agrenia bidenticulata. The sequence continues at coordinate 179,299 of JAQFYM010000002.1, read as the reverse complement.
GAGTATCTCGTCAAGTGTCCCAAACAGACGCTATCTTGTTCTTTCGTCACTTGGTCCATTCATCTCCGGGGTCAGAGGAAGGATAGAAATTATTTTCTATATTTGAGAACGGCGGAAATATGGGAGAACCCTACGGACACACAGGAGCTCCTAAGTTCATGAAAGAATCATATGATAAAATTCCGCTTTCATGTTCAACTTCCGGCTGTTCATTTAATTTCTCCTCACGTTCAACCATTTCATGTCTGTTTCTTTCCTCCGAATTGACTCCCGTGAAGTGGCTTAGCCTTCATACAAATAAAACTCTCCACTCCTAAACTCATAATGAATTCTTTGTGTACTAGTGGTGGTGGGACTGGCTCTCCAGCTACGGCTGCAATCGTTGCAGTCCATTCGGCTCCGTGCAGAGAAGATGGAAATTGAATCATTATTTATTATACCAGGGGATCAGCAGGCAGAGGCAGCGGGGGCGGAGATTCATTTCTCATGTGCTTGTTCACTTTTTTCTTCGTTTTCCCCATTTTTCCATACTTTTTACATCGACTATTTTATTTTTATTCCTTCTGCGTTCCTCGTTATGCAACTACCATATCCGAATGTATGGAAACTGGAGGTAGGTATACATGCGGTGTAAAATTCTTTACGGATTTTCTCCCTGTTAATTCCTTCCACAAATGGTTAAAAAGCGTGCGGCACTTAAAATAATGAATCCACTTTCTCCTCCTCAAAGACTTCTAACCTGATATCTTTGGAATATAAAGAAAGAAGGGGGAGGGTTGGAGTCACCTTGAAATTCTGCGTTTCGATCTTCAAGACGGATCCCAATGGGACTTTGGGAGACTGGTGAATAAATATTTTTCTATTTTCTTAGCCATCCACCTCTGCCCAAAATCCCCTCATCTTTACCCACTCTATTTATCACTTGTATTCCATTTCATTTCCGACTTACCCCATGTTTTTACCATAAGAGTAACTGAAACCACCAATCTTGCCCTTCAAGTGAAAGTACTGTAATGCTTTCTTTGGAATTAGCACCTACCCTTGCCGCCTTGTTAGTTTGTAAAGTCCTCAAGGAAACTCCTCGAGGCTCTCGAGTCGGTACATTTTTCAGTGCCTGTGCTTAAGAAAATGAAAGGAAGTGGTTTCTCCAAAGCAAATGATATAGACGATCGATTCATCTTCAGATTCTTCAGAATTTCGAATCAAGACATAAGATAGTAGGAAAGGAAGAAATGGTGATGGGTGATGGTGATGATGGTATGTATGGTGATAGAATAAATAAAGTGAAATGGATGTGCAGAAAGCCAACATGGATGGAGGTGCGGAGAAAAGCCGCAAATCAACGTAAAGCAAAGTCAATAGAAATATTTCACAGCTCCACTTTCCCAAGGGGTCTTTGACGAGTGGAAAAGCAGTTGGGATGATTATATTCAAGATATACCGATTCCTTAGGACTAGGACTAGCAATGCGGGTGTAATATACCATGTGCTGAGTGTTAAGCCATCGGATTTCAAAATGATTCATTCCTATCTACCCTATGGAGGATATGAAACTGTTTCCTCATGATATAAGCAAGAGGGGTTACTTCCACTCAGTACATGAGGATCTATACTTGATTTCCATTTTAGACGACACACACCCAAGCTAATGTTTGCCTTTGGAGTTTTCCTCTGTTCTCTTTATATTTGGGTCTGTCTCTCAAACGGCTAAAAGGCTTTTATCTGAAATTGATAGCTTTATTCAGTCAAGGCAAACATTTGGAAACGATTGAGGTAGCGGCGGAAAGGTAGGTGGTATTTTTCGGGGGATTTCTATTTTGTATGTATAGCTGGAGGAATTCATGAAGATCTTTTTCTTCCGAAATTAAATGAAGAGGAACAAATGTAAAGAAAATGGGGCTGAGAAAAAGTTTTCATATACTTGTCAACTGAATCCGTGTTTATGACAACTTTTTTGATCATCTATCTGGAGTAGGCTGGAGTGAGAAAGTGTGTAGGAAATTACAAGAGGGGTTTAATATGTAATAATTATATCTGTGTACACGATAACATTTTTATACATCTATCATCTTGCACGGCGGATTTTTATGTTTCAGACAAGTTGTACAGTTTTATTCCTTACCTTCAGGGACTGGAACTGGTGCTGACACAAATAGAGCTGAGTAATGTCTGGAGACAGGTAAAAAGTTGTAGCAACGGCTGCCAGGCTTAATCACAAGTTTTTGAAATATTCTTCTTCTAATCGGATGTGCTGGCTTGGACTCGCGTTGCAATTGCAGACAGCGAGGGCTCGTTGAGATGAAATAAAAATCTTGCAATAATGAGCACTCAAGTCTAAATGCTCTGTAACAACTTTAACAAGTTAGTCTTCTGGAGAGTTCAGCTACAGTTGAAAGTACAAGAGAGCTCAGGTAAAGTCACTCGTCCCCCGAAACTGGGAACTCTGACTGAACTGTTTCTAGACTGGAATTAAAAGCGATTCAAATAGTCCATTTGCCTTGGCTAAAGTTGAGTTTTAGTAATCGAAAAGAAAACAAGCTCCCCACCACAATTTCATAGACCAGAGGAGTCCAAGGCTGTTAAAATTATAGAATTCCGCTCACGTTGAAGTATTTCATGCCACATTCACTTGGCTCTAAAGTCTAGGTCTTTTCTTCCTGAGCTTTCACCTTCCTCTTGTACTTCAATCTTGATAAAAGGGCAGTTTATCAAGTCCCATTATTGGCCCATGAGCCAATAATACTTACTACCACTCGGACTAGAATTTCACTGAGAGACTGTAGCTTACAAGCTGGGTGGGCAGGTTGCTAGGAGTAGAACTAGTATGAATACAAGTCTTGAGTCCAGAAAGGAAGAAAGGTAAAATGCTCTTGAATCTCTCAAAAATTGGAGAAAAAAACTCGTGGTTTGCTTTGTACGTAACGCAGTAGGTCTGTCGGGTATATTTTTTACAATAGGAAGACCATTAGTAGAGAATGGTCATGCACGATAGATAAAGCGACTAGTTGAGGTTGAGGTTGAAGAGGTACGTTATAATATAATGGAACGATGAGGGGTTTAATGGAAAGTTCACTTGCAGTAGTAGTGGCAGTAGTGTGTGTACGATGTATGTATTTCCAGGATTAGTGGACCTCATACACAGTCTTCTCCAGCCCTGGAAAAGATAGAAAGTAACAGAGAGAGGGAATTGTTCTCGGTTTCTATAAGACCTTCAAGACTTGTTTCCGCTCCGTGTTGGAATAATGCTCCGAGTTTTAGACGGGTTATTCCTACTTGATGGCATGACCCATCGGTGGCAATATCGTTAAAGGGATATATACATTTTTTAAAGCAAGAGGAAAGGAAACCCACTGAGCCGTGTGGATAAGAAGACGGGAGCGGGTTCAGCCAAGAAGAAAAGAAGAAATAACTATAATAATAATAGTTATGTGTCCGGAGGTGGGGCTAATACCCCCTTTTATTTGAATACTTTTTTCTCTAAACGAATCAAATGTAGATTTCAATGCCTTTGATATGGGATTTGAATTGGATTTTCTCTAGTTAACTCAAGTACCTAGTTAACTTGTTCCCTATCCGACTCTCACGATCCTTCTTGTCATGTCCTTTCTCCCCACTTTAATTTACAGTCATTTCATCACACCGACCTTTCAATCTGGTGTGAGCTGCCTTGAAAGGCTTGGAACTTTTATATTCCTTACATCACAGTAATACACATCCTTTACTCCCTACTTATATGCTCCATTTCTTTTCAACTATCAATCTATACAGTTCAAGCCTAACTGTGTGTGTGTCTTTCTCTCTTTAAAATTAATTTTACCCACCTTTAAAAAAAATCAAACAAGTATTTTTCTCACCTGGTTTCGTCAAGTAGGAAAAGGAAGAGTGAGACAGCTTACATCTATATGATAAGATCAACGAGAATCACGTTTGGTGGATCGTGTGGTGTTTGTAATTGTAAACAGCAGTAGGGCCAGTAGGGGCTCTGAAAATCCCCTTTGGAAGTGTGGATGCTTCTGTACCGAATGAGAAATGAATACTGAGAACATAGGCTTCATCCCTGGGAAAGACTTTCCTTTCCCAGCTCGGCTTTCTCTCTTTTGAGTGAGACTGCTCCAGCGCCTACAAAGAGAGGATTGTGTATTTCTGTTGGTAGTTGTATTCGGGGGGTTTTGTCTGCCACAGGACAAGATGTAGAAAAGTGTGGAGTCTCTTATGTAAAAGTGTGTAAAGTGGAGGAGCATGGAACATGAATTTCCCATCCCGAAAAATCCAAACCTTATAGCCCGATTTATTCATGATTTGAGCATTTCAAGCTTTGTTTGCGGATTGGATTGGGCTGGACATTTTTTTGGCAAAAAATGAAAAGTTTTTTCCAACTTTTTTTCAAACTCTTATATTTGTATCTCTGGGTTTTTTATGTAGTTTTGTAGCTTTAAAAATATTTTACTCGTGATATACAAGTAAGAAATGATAAATATTAAGTTGGAGGACTCTGGTAGAGTCACTAAGTTGGTCGTAAATTTACTTGTTCATAAATATGAATGTAGTATAAGCTCTTATCATTTTCTGGCTTTTCAGTGTGAGGGGTAAAAGAGTTTTTATTTGCATCGCTTTCTCCAATCCTCCACCTAGTCACCCAGTGTAATGTTCATTCATTCATTGCGGCCCTTGGAGGTGGAAAGGGTTAGACATTATAGAGGGGATGTGTGAAGTCGGTAGTGACTGTTGCACTCCACTTGTAAAGTTGATGAAGTATTATTCTCAACGTTGATTTTTTTTACAAGGAGTGTAATTGATGATAGAGGGAAAGCTATTATTTTATGCTGACAGTGAGGAACGATTTTGTCAGCTCTCACCTTGTAGTTTCTGTAAAATTTAAATTACAATCAGAACCAAGGGTAGCTTGTTAGGTGAGGCGGAATCTCTCAGATTCAGAGAGCCAAGGTGCTTGAAAATATTTGGGGTATTATTAATTGTCAACAAGGTATTGTTTTCTCCTAACCTTTATTTTATTTTCTGTTAATGCAATGTACACTGTGGGAGACGCAGCTAGTTTTTGCTTTAGGAGAGATTGGCATCCTCAAGTCTCTTGAGCTACTTTGGGTATAAAAAACAATAGCGAATTCCATTTGTGGCTGGTGAGGGGAAATGAAATGTAGGCTACCGTGAGTATAAAAGTCAAGAGTCGAGGAGAGCCCTGTGCAAATTCTCAGAATTTCTACACGTCCCTTTAATAATAGACTAACTACAGCCCATTCAGTTATGTTTTGGAGCCCCGTGGGCCAGTTTTTGAAATCTGATGCCTATATACTACCAGAATATTTAGAGATAAATCAGCCACCATTCTACTCCCCTCCTGTATGGATACTAAAACTAGATCCTCTGAATAAACTTTGTCAAGAACAAAGAGCAAGTTTTAAATACCGTATGTTGTAACGTAACCAACTCCATTGCATGCAGAATGTGTCTGCTTGGGCTCAGATGAGTTCCCCGAAGGTCTCAACTTCCCGAGAGTCTACTAACTACTTGAACAAGTGGGATGAGACTTGTCAATTTCATGACTTGAGAGGATTCTTGTTTTTGCAAGGTAGTTTTTACTTTTTTTCCCCTCACAAGTTCGGGGCTCAAGTGCCCCTTTCCCTGACAGGCTGGTCAAGAAGACGGGAAGGGACGGAGTTTAGAGAAGCTACGGGAGCTTTTCATCCTGTCAAGGAATTCTCGACAACCTGTCCCTAAAACACGAAATGTGACTGTCTTAACAATCAATAAATATACACACAAAGGGATTCCAGAAGAAGGGGGATTGCTGTTATGAATACTCTTTGAAAGTGCATATTTCAAAGGAATGAGGATAAAAAAAAGTAACACAAGAATTATAAATCTCTATAGGATGTTGGAAGATGAATGCCAACCTCAGTAAATGAGTGTCATCGTCAGTCATGTGAAGAAGACGAGAGGAATGCCAAGCTGATTGACACGTATGAAGTGGTATGGAAAAAAAACCTTGATACTATTTAAAAATCCGGTATGAAAAAATTTCTACTTCATCCTTGTCAATTTAAAATCATATTATTTGAATATAAGTGGATTTCAATGTCCTTCCTTCAGGTTTTCCATGCCAGACCTGCACCCTGAAATAAAAACGACGCCAGTAGAAGCAAATACAAATTGTTTTACCCTAATTGGAACTAGCGTGATTACACTTGCGTGTGCTCTAAAGTAGGAATACCCTTTGGAAATAAGTTGGGGAAAAATCCTGAAAACCTAAAAGCTCTAGAAGCACGTTCCTCTTAGTAAACTCGTCATCCGTCATGTCCTGGCCTTGGTCCTAGATGACAGAATCGGAGAAGGAGACAAGTAAACTTCAGCTTAGAGCTTGTCCTGATGGACACGTTTGAAACGAATTTAAATATAATGGATATCCTGACTTTCACGGGGTCTTGAGCCTCAGAGCTTTTTACAGCTTGGTCAGAGAGGTTGTGTAAAATCCCAACCTTATGTGCTTTCTCCACTTTACAGCTAACAGCTACCCAAGCAATGCATACATTATATTAGTCTCAGATTGCCATCATGATGATCACTGCCCCTGAATCTGCACTCTTCCTACTACTTTTGCGTATAGAAGGGGTGAGCCACGCAGGGTAAAAATGACTATTTATCTTCGTATAGCTGACAAGTGTTGATGGTCTATTTTCCATTCTATTTCCCAAGTATGTGTATGCAGATGCGTGTGCATTATTTAAGAGAAATAGGATGGGATGGAGTTCACATTCTTATTATTATTATTGCATAAGGATACAGAGTGGAAAAGTTATGCTTGCTCATATATATACTCTGCTTTTTTTACGTTAGAATTTAGAACGCGAGATTGTTTCCCTACTTTGGGTATTACATGGTTATAGATAAACTTATATACTCTCTACGACTCGTGTGATTGTGTGTTGGGTGAGATTACAGGTCATTTGTATCTTTCATCCAAAAGTCTAACCATCAATATTGTACCACTTGGAGCTAAGAAGATACTTCGTTGCGGGGGAATAGCCTATCTGGGTATTATGTAGCCCGGGAGTGCTTTGAGTATGAGGATGGCCCAATTTTCATGTCAAGGTAGAGAGGAAATTTGATGAGAATTAGGATTCTATGATGAGGCCATTCAAAAGCTTGACTAGATAAAAATGAAGCTTTATATTTATCATCCTGACATATTTCATCTTTTGAGAAAACTTCGATCAACTCCTGATGGCCCGAGATTTTTCATATTAAAGTGAAAATGTCAGGGGAAAGTTTACTTAACATTATTTCTGATGATAGGGAAGCTAGATTTCTTACAAGTAACATCTCGCATATGATGTAGACTTCTCTTAAAGGTCTTGGAGAAAAATAAATAGATTGGACGAGCTGGATCCGAGAATACAATTTCAGATCTTTAGTAGTTGACCTTTAGCCTTGATTGATTGTTGAATACATATTTGGGATTCGTTAGCTCCTCAGATTTTTTTAATGTCTTAGCCATTCCATGTGAAATTAGTTTGCCAAATTCTAGCCCACTCTAACCTGTTATTCTCTACCTTGCTAATAATTTCCGCTCATTTCCCTAACTTTGAATAGGATGGCTAATGAGAGCTCGACAAAGAGTGGCATGGACATGGAGGTTATGAAATATGGAAAATGGCTAATGGTTATAAAGCTAAGAAACATATGCTAAGGGAACTTTACTAATCACAAGATCAATAAAACTTTGGAGATTGCGAACTTTGGCCAGAAAGGCGGTCATAAATATTCTCTTATTTCTGGGAGCCAGTAATGTGGTCAAATAAATTCTTACAAGGGATTTATACTCTCTGAGAAAACAGTTTGAGAAATCTATAACCTCCCCAACGTACTGTAGGAGTAACTGAGCAATTTTACAACTTCGCACTCAACTCCCTTGATATTTTTTGCGTGACTGGTTACTTTAGAGCTGACATGGTTGATGAAGATAAATCCATCTCAGGGGCCAATTTGCCTTTACATCTCCAGGACATAAAATAGAAACTCATTGGGAGGCAAGTATTTAATATGATGGAAATAAATTGGAGGAGCAATAACATATTATTCCAGAAATCGACTCCACAAACAACTCTTTCCTACATTAACATCCATTGTATTACGTTCATCTTTCCAAAATACCAAATACAAAGACAGATCGAGAGTGAAATTCCATGTTCATACTAGTGCAAGTCAGAACCACCTTCATTGACATAATTTCTTCTTCTTCCATGCATTGGCATTGAGTGTGACTCTTCTCCCCGACCAACCCTCGACAAAGTGGATGGTAGGGAAGTGCTGACAATGGCAGAAACAATGAAATAAGGCAGCTTATGCAAATATATTAAATATTCATAAGGATCCTAAATTATTCACTTTGGATAACTAGGCATGTCTATAAAGGGATCTTTTGGAAGATTAGGCGTTGGCAAGCTAGCTAAGAGCGTTGAATATGAAATATGCATTGGGACTCATTTCATTACTCTCCCTTTTGAAGGATAATACGAGGAAATCCTACAGGAAGGGGGATCAACTGAAACCGACAGGATTAGGAAGTACATGAACCGACATCACGTCACATATCAGCCACACTGAAACCTCCTGGCATCCATACAGAGCTCACAACTTTCACCAGGCGACTAAATACATTTCACCTCTAGGATTTAAGTATTAAGATCTGTGTGCGTAGAATCTCCTAGCTGTAATCTGAAGCCACTTCTAACTGCCAAGTTTTAACTACAGGTTATAATTTTAAAACTTTAAAATCATTTTCAGAGTTCACACCGAGTGAGACTGAATCAAGAGGTGGAATCAATGACCCCAATAAACTAGTAATAATAATTAGGAGGGGTTACTATTTTCGTTTAGGAAACACTGCCTCTGGTCCTCGGTTACCGCGTTAGAGCAAATAGTAAGGAGTGTAACTCTGCGGGTCTCAACACACTTTGTGGGTTGAGCCGACCTTCTTGCATTATTTTGAATCACGCATTCCGTAGATTGTAGGAGACAGCAGAGCTGCAGAGGAAGCAAGTTTCTCTGACAGGCAGTCGGCAGACTTCTAAATTTTACCTCCGGTACTTGGCTATCGGTTCTACTATGAAGGCTACTACTCTCTACTTGGGGCAGATTTTATAATTCTAGAATCTACTATAGACACAGTTTGTTGTTCTTCCAGATGACGGGTTCTGTACAGGCAGTAGGAGTGGGATTTCGAAAGCTTGATGATTCCACTACAATTTAGACATGATAAATAGTCTTGAGGAATTTAGTGGCATAATGAAATAGAACTATCTGTCCAGGTTTTACAGTCGTCAGCTGGCGTCTTTGGAGTCCACGGTGGTTTGTGATGAGCTTGGAATCAGGAGGAATCATCGACATTGTCAACTCTGTCGGATAGAGTTGTACCCTGACTGACTGACTTTCTCTGTAGTGTAGTGACTTACTCATGGTGTTTCATGTCGTTTGGTATTCATTGTTTTGAGATATTTAAATGTCATTTGGTATCATAAGTTTGTGTTTGTTTTTTGGATGTGTGATAGAAATTACGAACATTTGGTAGATATGCCGGTTAGATTTTCCAAACCGTAATGTTTATCGTCGAATAGGAAGATTGAAAAAAGTCGATGAGGTTCAAAGGAGCCGAGGGAAGTGGAGACAAGTTGTACAAAGGGGGAGAAGACAAATGGACATTTGGGATGCCTCGGTTCACTTACAATCCAACTTGCCCTCACTCTCTCCCACGGCCCTTTGTCTTGTTACTTTCCCTTAATTTAATTGATGACTTTGTAATCTTTCATTCTCAAGCCAAACGGGTTAGGATCTGAGTACACAATATTGATTTAGATGAGTTCTTTAGTATGTAGAAGGGGGGGGGACATGAGCTTTTAAAAAATTAACCGATTGATTGGCTGGTTATATCACGATTTATAAGATGAGAAAGCAATTTAGTAGATGGTGCAAGATTATTGGTGTTTTTTCAATAAATTTTGTGTCATGGGCTAGAACAAGTTTTTATAGTACGACCTACGACTCTATTTACATGCCAGATATATTTTAGCGTGGATGGAAATTCTGAAAAACCTCAGGAAACATTAAAGCAACGGATATTTGTCATACAACCGAACTATTCCCTATTCGATTCTGTATACAAATGTGCTTATGAAGTCAAATGTAGAATATATATATATACATAGTTTTGAAGTGTGGATACGATCAGAGTTTGGCAGGCTTCCCAATACGAGAAACTTTTTCCTCCCTTTTGCATGTCGTTGTCTCTTATTTTTGAGTTGTATTATGTCAAAAGTCAACTATGGAAATGCGAATGCCAAAGGAGGAAGTCAAGGCAAATTGCTAGCTTCCGGGCTCCGGGTTCCATCTTTGTCAAAGTAAAAAAAAAACTTTCTACTCTATATGTTTGATATTTATTTGCATTCCTCCTCTCGGCCCTTCTTTTGCGAATCCGGCTTGGATAAACCCTCCTACAAAAGTGGGTAATAGTATATACGAATACACACTAGAGCTGCTCCAAAGCTTTTGCAACGGTTGACAGTAGCTCTGAATGGATTCAATTTACGGGTTGCAAGAAAAAATCAAGTCTTAAGCTCACCTAATCATATTGGAATTAATAACTTGGCTTAAATGAGATACATAGGATGAAAGGATTTTTATTTTAGATCCGACTACCACCACCCTCTCGTACTTGTTGTACTTGGTCGTGCAAAAGGCCCTAAGGAACTGCTGCCTGAGTACTTAAAACTTTGCTTCCAGAGCTGGTGGAAATTTTGTACTCGAGGGTGAGAGGAAACACAATTTCTTCCGATAAAATAAGGTGATGATGACTTTTATTGTAGAAAATCTTCTTCTTTTCTCGTCTCCCAAGACTGCTTTCTCAACAGTTAAGCTCAATGCTTTCAAGATTAGTATGCACTTAAGTTGCCAAAAAACCTTGTAGCAAATCAACCAAGGAGCTTTTATGTTACTTGAAGCCCGGCGACGGGAGCGTGGCCTATGCGTGAGGAGCGGATATTCTAATAGTTATAATATATGCTATGTGTGAAGGCTATGGTTGGAATAAACCGCAGTGGATTTGCCACTACTACACTAAACTTTCTCTCAATAAAATCAAGTTGTCTCTCTGGTGTTGTAAAAACTAAGTCACTTGATTCAAGAGTGAGAGAGGGACGCACATTTTTAGAGTTCAAATACTAAGAGTTCCCTTCTGGTTTAGGATGAAGAGTTGCAGTAGCTGGGGCTTAAATGGAGCCAAATAAACTTCAAAAGTATTGAAAGAGCTAGTACAAGTATACCGTATGCTTTGGTTCAATATAAGCAATCGGTTTTACAAATTTCCAAACTTTTTTGAGGGTTCTTTATTTCTTTAATACAATGTCTTATGAGTTTGGGAACTTACTAGACGAGATTGCAAGAATGTTAAAGCAATTACTGGGCATATCTGTAGTGGTATATCGTATGGTAGACCAGGTATGAGGAAGGGAAAGAAATAATGCAGACATAATGGTCTGGGAAAAAAACTTTGTATTTATAATTATTCTTGTACGGTTGGGCAAGCGTTTGTGTGTAAAAAGTAGCTGAATATTTACGAGTCCAGCCTTTAATTAGGCACCAATTTTATTTCATCAACGATTACTTTGCCTTTGGAGTTCCAGTAGTCATTACTAAACGTGGCGTTTGGATACTTGGTTTCGGTGGAACTAACCGCTTCTTTGAAACTCGTTTTGTACATTGTGTACTTCCCTAGATTGCTTTTGCCGCAGCCGAATTCTTTGAGGAATCTGATATAGAGCTGAGCCGGAAGGGGCATGGCCGATACTCCATTATCAAGAATAATACGCTGCTCTGGGGTCAGTCCGTTGAACTTCGCTTCAGCGTCACTCGTTTGTACGGAAACATCTCCTTCAGTTGTAATTTTATCAGCCAACTTGACAATTTCAATCAACCACGCATCACTTACTGTGGCATTCATTTCTTTGGGAAATCCAGTTTCTCCAGTTTGGTAATCGATCAAAAATGTTTTGTACACAATCGAGTGTTGACATCCATAAGACTTTCCGTAGAATGCAAATACTTTCCCAGCCACTGGAGGTTGACTCTTTTTCGGTTGTTCATGATCGGTCTCATTTCCCTTGTCGTTCCCATCCGAGGCAGAACCAGAAGCTTCACCATGGCCATACTTACGCTTGATACTTTCTTCGTTGAATTTGTGAAAGTACAATGCACCCCCATTTTCATCTATAAAATTTCTGAACAGCTTCTGGAACTCTGGATCCAGCTTCGTGGGTTCATGAATTTTTTCCAATGCGGCGTCAGCTGCGTGTATCTAAAATAACATTATTTATACTGTACACTCAAGCTAACACAATTCACCACAGAAAAGATGAGCTTTCCTAATTTAAAAAAATCCTTACTAACCAGGAATAAATTTGCAGATGCTAGTAAGATTACCCAGAACACGTTCATAATGGTCAGCAAAGATTAAAACGGTTATAAAAGGACTTCAACGTGAATGAACTGATGATCACAGCCAAATAAGTTATACTCAAGGCACAATTTAGCTTAGGAATTTGAAAGAATTAAATTAAACCATGAAATAAAATTACTCTGAACAACTCAAATACCCTTTTAATTGAGATACCAAGGCTGTTACTGAAGTGAAAGCTACAACAGCCGCTTCCATGGACCCATTATTGTCCATTGTCTTGAGCTTTAGAGGGGAACGTCCTTGAGTTGGGTTAGTGGAAATTAGTCAATTTGAAAACAATTAAATGGAGAAAAATAACTGCATTTCTGGCATACCAATAAACGAGGTTTTTAATCTCATTACTATGTTCACCAATACAAATTATTTGATTGTATGACACTATTTATTTTTCGGGCTATGACTTAGGGCTGCGGGAATTTGATGTTGATGAGGTAACATTCGGAGACAGGGTCGTGGTACTTTTTGGTAGGGACGTAGGCCTAGACACAGTTTCATTTGACGGAATCGACCGAGGGGTGGTAGAATTGTTTGGTATCGAACTAGCAGATTTATTATTTTTACCTGGACTAGCCGCTGGAGTACTATTCGTTCGACTTTGATTAATTGAGCGACCTTCTGGTTTAGTTCGGGGTTTGCATGGAGGTTCAGTAGGGCAACTACCTCCGCGTTTTTCATCTTTAACAGCAATGGCTAAGTTTTTCAACCAAGAATAGTTGTCACCTCTGTCAATCGGCGATAAGCCTGGGAGGCTGGTTGCGTCTTTATAGTGTATCATAAATTTCTGGTAGACCGGGCTGTTTTCACACCGAGACGATTTAAGGAATTTTGCGAATGATTCCTCTCCTGAAGGTGGTTTTGATTTCGTTTGGACATTTAGAATAATTTCAACTGATTTTGAAACGTGTTCTTCACTCTTCTTTTTATTCCGTGAGCCGCGCCGACTGTGGGATCGGGATTTATGTCTTCGAGACTCTGCCTAAAGGAAGTAATAATTTATATGGGTGTAAAATTCAATTTGAAATAATGTAGAATTCCCATCATAATCATTAAGATAAGGTTCATTTTTATAGAATCGGAAATTTTTGAATACCTGTGAACAAATTAGCAAAGTTAGGGCGATGGTGGTAACGATTACAATTACTAATTTCATACTCTGCAGCGTATAATATTCTAATTCTATAACTCAATTGAAATTTTAAATATTGTAAATAACCTTGTTATATTATGTTGATCTGCATCTACTCTGTAGTAGCTCACAGGTAAATGGATCTTTGCGTTTATAACTGCTATTATTTGATGTAAATGTTCTCGATAACAATGGATAAAATCGTACAGTTTTTTCAATATGAGTTTAAGCAAGTTTTCATTGATTACTAAATCTGTCCTTGGACACCAAAAACTGTCCTTCCAATGAATTTGTGCATAATCCAGTAATGAAAACGAACAATAGGTTATTTGATGAATTCAATTCATAACTTTTATTCTTAACAACAATAGCCGATAGAAAGGAATATTATGGTATATAATTCTGCTCCTTTTATCGTCTTTCAATATTAAGACCTTGCTAGAAATGAAATACTAGTGACCCCCCTATAGATATTCTTGCACCAATGGTATACATAAGCGTTGTGAACTTTTTAACTCAACCAAGGTTATTAAAATATCCTACTAATCAAACAATCCTAACAAGTTCCACTAAACTAAATACGATATGTCCAACTATTAATTAATCGCGACTAAAAATATTTCACAATAGTTTGTAATTCGAATATAATAATGTAGGTTACTTACAATCTATACTAAACCTAACTCTTTTCCCAAACAGTGGAAGGTACAGGGAGTAAGGATTCATATAATGCCCTGTTAAGGAACTATTTAAATTTTAAAATACTTAATTGCGAATTATATAACTATATAGAAGATCTTGGATTGGAGTATATACTGTATTTGCCTGATGGATGGATTAAAAATTAAGATTATATCCAGAAAAACGGCAGATTGCCATGAAACTGTTTATTACTTAGTGTAGAATTTAATCTAAAAGCACGGACGAAATTTCAAAACTAATCGGACTGATCCAACAATACATTCATTTCCAGTAAGTTAAACACTAGTCAAGTAGGACCGGTGATTTTAACTTTTAAAAAACTAGCTGAAATTTAATTCCTCGTATATGTGAACAGAATTCGTTGTCTAGTAAGATTTTTTTTTCAAATCATGACACAAGATGTGTAGGATAAATTTAGAGGGTCATCTACAAAATTAATAATCTATATAGGTAATCTATATAGGTAATATTTGAAAGAAATTCAATCATCAGCAGTAGGGAGTGAACGAGATTGTCTTTCCATTTAGTATCAAACTTCTTTGTTATTTGATACATACGAATAGTTAACTAATCCTCATACAGAATAATACATTAACATAAATCCTATGAGGATTGTACCAAAAAGTAGCTTATAAATTGGTCGAAGGCTGATTCTAGGACTCGGGGATAAAAATCGCGTCGGTTCCTTGTTTGACTTACTGTAGTCAACCACCTTGTTTAAAAACTCGTAGAATTCTGTGACTATCTCATCTAGGAGAGGAAATCGGAAAGGCTCTTGAAATGTTCGTCCCTGTTCTTTCTCATAAAATTTGATGTATTTTTGTTCACATCCTTCACAAAAGGGACGGCGTGTCATAGCATCCGACGCACAGTTGACCAGATACGTCTAAACAAATGATGAACCGAAATTAGCATGACATACAATATTCTGCAGACAACTGAAAACTTTGATCCCTCCCAGAAAATAACGTACCTGATTAAGTTTGTTAAAACAAAAATCACACATTAACTGGGACTCTATATTTTTAAACCTCTGAAGCAGAACAAAGTTCATACTTTTTAACCGCTTAGAAGTCTCTTTAGGATCAAGTGATGGACTTGAGATAGAATTTTGTAAATATTTGGCTTCTTTTAGGAACAAATTCATCTCGACGATAACTGCATCGATAGCATAAAGCGGCATGGCCTTTCCCAAGCATTCTTCTTTACACGTGGGACACCCCGACTGCCGCTTATGGTTGAACCAACGGCTTGAGCATTTTTGACAAAAAAAGTGACCACAAGGGACGACTATACTCTAATGGAGAGAAACAATAGACTTCAATCATAATTCAATTTCACCTTAATCTTAACATAATTTTGGGACATTACTAGTACCTTTTTGAGAGCACCATTGCACAAGGGACAGACTAGTTTACCTCGGATTCTGCCGATAACATCTTGTAACTCGTCATAGAACTGATTCATCTCCTCCTTGGTGTACTCATACTTAGTAATCCGACCAGTATAAGTCTGCAACCATTTGGACCGATCGTAGGCCATCCGTCGCATATTCTCCAGGGCGCTGGGGTCAGGGTCCGTCTCGGATGAGTCTAACGGCATCTTTAAATCTGGAAGCTCACGTTACTCAAACCGATACTCTCCTCGTTAACTAATCATTGACGAATGAGCCTGTGAGGTCCAGCTAATTTATCACGTCCCTGGTACCTATCAAATCAATTAGTTCAAGTTACAAATACAAAAATCTCCATACCATAAAGATTACAAAACAATTCTTACATACTTAAAAACAATCTTATCCCCCCGAAGTAGACATTTAATATTTTACTCAATTACTAGATTGCCATTGCCACTGACTGCCTTGTCCGTAGTCCCACAGGAAATATGTCCAAAATATGATACCCCTTAGCCCCTAATGGGTTATAAAAATCTGGAAGACAATTAAATGGAGAATAAGACAGATTGAACTTTGCAGTGTGCGTAAGGAGGAAGTGTAAGTTAAAATTAAGTAAATAGCTTAAAGTTGGTTCTTACCTGTGCACGTGGAATGGTATCTGGTGGTGCTGGTAGTGTGTCTGTGTCTGTATAGTCTCTGAGGATTAACTTCGCATCCTAGTCAAATTAAGTGTGCAAAAGCATTAACCCTTCCTGGCTGCTACTGTGATGCATATATGTGTGTACTAGGTGGCTAAACCCGTTTTGGAATTTACCAGGTTTCCGTGCCCAACTCCGGGGCATTGACTCTCTGTCTGATGAATATGAGATGAAATTGTTTTTGGGAGGAGAGGAAGGGTAAAGTGACACTTGACTACTTGCGATAAATACAAAGATGAATTTATGGAATTGGTGCAGGTTTAATTACAACAATCATTCCACTATTATTGTTAGGAACGGTCATTTCCGGATTCGACAAGCGCTTTTTAGCCAAACCTCTCGTGCCTTCTGGTATTAATCATTAATCTACCCTTGCTTACTGCTACTGTGTGGGCACACAGCTCTCAAAATTAATCATGTGCAATTATAAATGAGCTGATCCATAACCGATTTTGCAAGTTGATCTTTTCAAGTCTTTTGGGGCATTTAAGTTTTGGAAGCTTGGGGGAAATGTTTGCAGTATGGAAGGGATTAATCGTGTTCTTAGGTGGTGTAGTTAGTTTGGTGTTAGTTGGGTAATATTATATTTGGTGTTGTAGGCTTGTAGGCCAAGTTGGAGTTTTGGCACTACTTATGTACATGCAAACACATAGGATATGAGCTCTTTAATTATGGTGATAGGTCAGGAAAGAATCTGTAGTAAGTCTTTGCATGGATTGTGTGAAGTTAAGTAGGACAAGAATTTAATGGGAGGCTTATGTTTTTCCAACTGACTTGATGAGGCTTGCAGGAGAAATTAAAGTAAAAATTACTGATTATACTGTGCAACGAGTATTTTATGAGATATTTGTCACTTTAATTTAGAAAAAATATTTTAAGTTAATTACGAATCGTTATCATTAGGATCTTTGTTTTTATAGGTCGAATTAATTAAGTCAAGCATAATTTTAGCTCTAACTAATTTACTGTTTTTATTAGATATGTTTACAAGGGATGAGCTACTTCGTAAAAGCCACTTTCTTGAAGCCTCACTTCCAGAATGTCATCGTTATGTGCCCTAAGGTATTCTTCAGGGTACGCATCCGCCCTTAGACATGTTTTGAAAAATAAGGACGGAACCGAGTCTTTCTTTTCTTCATCCAGACGGATACTGTTACAAGAAATCGCAAAAACTTTAATTTTTTTAGCAATCAAAATGGAGTTGAGTAGGTTGACAGAAATCCCAAAATCTTCGGTATTGCCAGCTCCAAGTAAGCGGAAATGCTGGAGATTATTCATATCAAGAACTATGGACTCTAATGAAGATGTAAGAACTGGAATCCGTCGAATACTCAGGGTCTTCAGCGATGTTGGTAGATAATGAACATTGACGAGTCCTGGGCGTCGAATTCCAGGTTCTGGAGAGTTTCCTGTACCCTCCATGAATAATTGTGTCATTACATGACAATTTGAGAAAATTGAACAGTCCACTGGTTTCCATCCTCCTGAATCCATCAAGTGAAAGGACACGTGAGCTCGCCTTAACATCTTATTATTCGAAATGATATTTTTTGCAATATCCTGCTGAAGGGGTAGACCTGGTCCTTGAAACTCTTGAATCGATCGTAGTCCCATAGCCAAAGTGGTCCAAAGGTGAAGGTAGGATGATTCATCATATTTGCTGTCGCAAGACGTTAGTTCTAAAGTTTTCAATCGAAGTCTACGAGCGAGGTTTTGGATTTTTTGATAAAGCTCTGGGGAACATTTCATCTCCTCCTGTGAGTTGTTATGATCTCCTTTCGAGATGGAGATGGGAATCAGTTCCAATTTGAAAATCAGTAGAGTCTCAGCATGTCTGTGGAGAAATGCTAATAGTAAACTTGTGAGTAGCTTAAGAAGCCAAGGCTCGTTAGGAAGATCCAGTCGAAGTGATCTTAATGAAAGAAATACATTTTTCAGTAGAAAGGACAAGCTTCCGACCATGTTGCAGAGCTTTTGGAAATTGATTTTCGCATTTCTTTTGATGTTATGACCTCCCCAAATATCCAGAGTCATTAATTTAGGAAAATAAAGCGGATCCAATACTCCGTGGTTCAATGAGCTTAGGGTCTTCCAGTGCAGGGATAGGCTTTTCAAATTGTGAACCCTTGTTGTCAATGCTTCAAAGTAATGGGGTGAGATTCTCCCTTCGAATTGTAATTTTCGCAGTAGATTTGGATACTTGAGAGACAGTGGCTGGCTTTTTTTAAACACGATATCCCTGTAAAATTATAAGAATTTTATTGGAGACACTGAATATTTATAAAATTAATCCGTTTCTTATCTATGTGTACCTAAACATTTGAAATAAATGAAACAGTCCCGTTGAAGACTTCACAGGGTCTAAAAGTTTGCCCACTCGACAGCATCGTACTCCATGAAGCCGAATCACTTCAAAACCCTCTGGTTTTATCCATTTATATCTTGGCAATTGTTTCTTCATTGACGAACTCGGAACACCGAGAACCACCACTTTCCCGTAATAATTGTCAATTAGATTTAAAAGTCTGCGGGAGGCACGTCCGAGATCATATTTACTTTGGTCAGGAAGATAGTCCACTATTTTTTGTAGTACCTACACATTATAATAAAAAGATTATGAACGACGAATTTGGACCGGAAGTTTGATTTCTTGCATAATTACCGCATCAGGTAAGTCTGTTATTGTTGACATGCTGAAGCCGAAATGTTCACAGATTGACGAATCTTCGAATCTCATTTCTTTAATCTAAAGTCTACATACTAATAATTTATGATGATTAAAGTGTTTGCATTATCTTCCTATGAAATACGGCATACGTTTTAAGTTATTAAACATAAAACATATATTAAGTCCGTAAACATGACTGTGTATAGCATTGGTTTCTATGTGGATTCTACAACACAAGAGATTAGGTTTCGAAACGAGTTATCCTGAAAGTTGGTTCTCTTCATGTGAAAAATATACCTACCTCAGACCTCATGGAGTTTCGATTCAAATGAATTGTTATTGACTTTGAAGCCAATTGATGTTTTAAAACATAGTTAAATTAATGTGTGTGTGGTTAGGTTTAATAATTGCTTTAGATAAAATTTGTAGTAATTTTTTATCTAACTCCAAATTCAATTTGTCTGAGTTTGCTTTTTACTTTGTGAGTTAATGCAAAATAATCTTTCCGCATTACATTTTAATGGAATTAATATGGGCAGAAAACATTCTTAAGTGTTATAAATAAATGATTTGTTTTGCTTCGGTACTGTCAACTGTATGGTCAAATTGAGGATTAGATTAGATTGCAATTATCTTTAATCCCACTCCAAAGTAACGGTGCCATTACATCCAGAGCAAGAGAAGAAGATAAGCGTTGGCCGCTTACTCGATATTCCGATAGTAGTGTTGATATATGACATGGAATATGGCAAACTAGTGGGATTTCAAAAACATTACATGACAATTATTCTCTAAATAAATAAATAATAAATCAATTATTAGATCTTAAAAATTTTGTTCAGAATATTTCTCACTGGAGCAGAGGGGTGGGTCCCATCCAGTAAATCTCATAAACATACAAGCCCAAAACATTCATTCCAATTGAATTGATATCGGGGGAAAGGGCGTTTTCGAAATTTGAAATCGTCACACTGTTACTAGCAGAGTGGAGGACCATTGAAAATGTTAACGAATCAGTTTCTCCCACTAGGGCATCATATGCAGAATCATACTCGAATAGACCAGTTGTGTTAAAGGAATCTTGAAGATCATAAACCATAGGGTAGTCTATTTCATTCAACCCTTGGAAAGTCAAAATGAAGCCTTGACCTCTGTAGTCATTCCAAGTGGCAAAGACAACGTACATGAATGACCCCGTTATATTTCGAGTCGCACGGTCACCTCTTCGGCTATTTAAAATTAATTTTTACAATCAATTTTATTCGAAATCTTTAAAAATTAAGCTGAAATTAGGTGACTTACATCTCGTGGGCAAGTTCAAGGGGTTGAGTACTATTTGCTAGATCCCTTGAAGGGACGTAGATGGAGATTTTTGTGTAAAATCCGTTGACTTCGAATCCGTCAGCTAAGAGTTGAACATTGATTTGAGATTTTGATTTAATGTGAACGGTCCAAACACAGATTTCGTCAGAACTGTAGTTCTGGCCGTATTTATAGGAAATCATTCCCGTATTAACATCAAGAAAACCACCACAATCTGAGCTCTCCTGCAGAGCTAAAGTTTCTAAATTTCAAAACAGTTGAAGCATAAAATAAAATGAAAAATCTCAAAAAACATTTAACAAAAACAACCAACAGTTTGTAATTACCATTTGTGAAAATAACAAAACAAAAAAATTAATCTAATTATTTCAAAAATTTATTTGAATGAATAATATTTATAAAATGATTTTTATAAACAATTTTCCAATTCAAGTTCTTACCCAAGTCATCGATGGAGAAGGCACCAGATTGACTGAAATAAACCAAAAAAACTAGCACAACGTGACAGTTACTCTTGTACTTCATTTTATTTTAACTATGATTAGTTAAATCGTTCAATAAGTTAATAGTTGATTGAGCTGCTGTTAATAGATAATTGAGCTAAATCGCAATTCAACTGTGAAAAGAATTTGAAATCCAGAATGTTAAATATGTCGGCAGGTTGATAAGCACTATAATTTATTTAAATATTAGTCTGGCCCATTTTCTTGATAAGAATGTTGAGATACGTGATAAGTGTAGGGTTTGCTATCATAATGACTTACATAGATAATCAAGGATTATGATATTTCGGCATTTATTTTATCAATTAATTTACCCCAAGCAGTTAATTGATAGCCAGTAACTATTATCGAATTTCGACAATCATATCAAAGGGTTGAGGAGCGAGGGTAAAGGCTGGCAAGGGCTCTGTCCTAGGGTCGGCTTGATTCGGTACTTTCTTGAACCTAAAGGGCTTCAGCATTGTTGTCAAGAAGAGGAACATTGCCGAGGAGGCCATGCTCTCTCCCATACAGAAACGCTTCCCTATTTATCAAGCAATAATTAGCAACTTTGAACACTTACACCAACTACATCTAAAATTTAAAATCACCAAATCCAAATGCAGCAACTCTTTCTGTATTGCACAGCCGTCCATTAGCTCCGATAAACCTCTCTGGTCTGAAGTTTTCCGGGTCTCCCCAGTTTGATTCAGAACTTATGACTGAGTACAGATTAGCAATCACTGTCATCCCCTTCCGAATATAGTTTTAAATTATACTAATTTACTTCAGAAAATTATGTTCTTTGAAATATTCTAACATTATGCACAAACCTTCTTAAATTCATATCCTTTGTATTTGAAATCCTTCAGAACCTTCCGAGGTGGAACTAAAGGGACAATGTTCCCCAATCGTAGCACTTCTAAAATAGTGGCTTCCGTGTAAATAAGACTTGAAATAAAAATAAAATTACAAAATCGAACGATTAAAAAACAAATTGGTTTCAAGTTGTTACTTGGGCTTATGTAAAAACGTAATGTTCCCGTCAGGTACAATCGCGTCAATCTCCTCTTGTACTTTTTCCTGAACTTTTGGATTCAGAATCAGGAAAAGGAGGGCATAGCTCAAGCTCCCGTTCAAAGTTTCCGTACCAGTTTGAAATAGGTCTTCCATCACCGTTATGAACTGCTCCTCTATTTACAGTATTATTCATTTTAAGAAAACGAACATGGCAGTTTGGGACATAAAGTTTCGGAAACTACAATTAATTGAAATTTCCTAACAGTATTGATTTCAGAGTTCAAATGACCATACAATTGTAGACAAGACACGATGTTTTGGCTAGATTGTTTGTAATGAATTTTAAAATAACCTGTAAAAATTTTCTTTGATGGATTTTCTTTGATTTCTTGATCCATTTTCTTGAAAAACATGTCCACAAAGCATTGAGGGTTCTCCGAATAATCCCCTCGGTCTTTTCGATCTTTGTAAATTTCCTGAGACGGAAGCATTCCAATTTGAATCTCACAATGTCACAGTGTTTATACTAGTAGTTTAAAATAGCTTTTCGAACCCCAAAGTATTGATGTAACTCTTTGAAACATTCAGAGATAACACCAGCCCCAGTAATACCAGGGAAGATTTGCCTCAGAACTGGGAAAGCTATTGAAATGTCCGATCCGAAATTCCCTAATTTGAATGCTTTTGCATTTAAACTGATCAAATCTCTTAGCCGCGGATCATGCCGAGAGAATCGATAACCTGCCACCATCGTCCAAAGCACATTTATCACACTGAGGTTTAAAAATAGATCAACTTTAACTTTCCCATAATTTTCTGAAATCTCAGTCTTGGTCTGGTCAACTAGATCTGCTATTGCGGCTTTCATTGTGGCTTCCATGCTCAGCTTTTTCCCAAACCCAAACTCCTTGAGAGTTTGGATAGTAAACCTACGGATTATTTTCCACTCTTCTCCATTTCCAAAAATTATTCCTACATCAAATCGTTCATTAGGTCATCATAACAAATGATGAGAGATTAAATACCCATCCATTTTAATTATAAGGGTTATCAAACCTTGCTCTTTGCAAAAACTCCTCTCTTCAATAAATTTATCCAAAATTCGACCGCTGCACTCGTCCTTCGTCAGGATCCCATGGATGTCTTCATAGGATGTAGGAAGAGACAACAACTATTTTGGCGAATAAAAAATATTTGTAATTTTTATTTTATTTATCGAATTATTAAAAAAAAAAAAGGTCTGTGTTAAAATTACTGATTTCCTTCATTCCCATCTTGAGACTCATAATAGGTCCATACGTCTTGGACAAAATGTCAAAAGCCTCAAAAGGCAATTTCCGTCTAGTTTGAACTATTTGAAGAAGGTTTCCAATAATTGGAAACTTCGTAGGACCTGGGTATTTCAAATGCAAATATTGAACTTCAAACATGTATCGTATTTGAAACAATAAGATAAACTAAAATACCTGGAGGAAGGGATTGTCCATGGAAATTGTCTCTCCAGAAAATATATAGAAATAAACACGAGATGAATGCAACTATTTCTAGCAGCATAATAATATTAGTTTTTTCTTAGCTACACTTTTATTGAATTAGATTCTTTTTCAATAAATTACAATTGGGTTTATAAAATAAATTTTGAATGGAATTGGTTGATGCTGAAGTGCTGACGAAATGATTGCATCAAGATGATTGTTGTTTACTATTATTCCTAAAATGCAAATGAAGTTTGAAGGACAACTACAGCTGTTTTAAGATGGATAATCCAATGTTGACTGATTTGACACGCTATGCTAAGTTAAAGCAATTAATGTTTTTGATACAGACTGCCACCAATAACTTCAATATCCAATGGGATTATTATGCCAATCAATACCAGAGTGAAAAGGCCTACCTTTATTTATTATATTCTTATATCTTTATACTTTATATTACACGACAAAAATCCGTTCATTCAACATTCCGGCTAGAAACCACATGATTAGTTACCTTTAATAAAATGTTAAGAAATTCTGGGATTTATTGGTAGTTGCTGGAACATTCATGTAGAGGATAATCATGTGTCTTAAAAATTAATGCTCATAACCGGCCTTAAAATTCCATGCTAATTTCTTAGATTTCTGTTCTTTGACCTATTGGAGGGAGTGGATTACGATAAGGTGGAAGGGTTAAAGGTG
Organism: Agrenia bidenticulata; assembly: GCA_034694785.1. Taxonomy (NCBI): domain Eukaryota; kingdom Metazoa; phylum Arthropoda; class Collembola; order Entomobryomorpha; family Isotomidae; genus Agrenia; species Agrenia bidenticulata. The sequence continues at coordinate 155,181 of JAQFYM010000002.1, read as the reverse complement.
TAAAAAAAACTTCTCGTCTATAGCCCAAAAGTATAATGAAGACAATTTTGAAATTCAGGAAGCTCCGTTACAGTCGGTTTACGGTTAGTTATAAGACATTCTCATTCTCCTTTACATTTACCAACCCCAAATCCAAAATAAATCAGAGTATACATTGGGATATTTCGATTCTGGCAAGCGTTTGCCAACTATAATGCAATCGTATCAATTTAACATCATCATAGCATGTCGATTTTTACTCGGAATAGGTGTTACCAAATGCCAAAGAGAAGGAAGCAGGCTGCTATAAAACAAAATTTACAGTCGGTGCCAAAGGCGAAAGGAAATCTTTGTTCTTTCATCAAGCTCGAAAATAAAATATTCTCTACCAGACAGACTTTTACAAAATCTATCGATAAAGGTTTCCCTCATGTGCATTGTATTCTATAAATAACTCAAATTCGCTGGTCTTATCAAAAGCCCATCAGTATTATTTGCGACCACTTCAAAGCCGCAAGTACAAGATTAATGAATTCTATAGGTCGTTAAGACAAGACAGTTATAAAGACGCTTTCGTGGATTCCAGTTTACCTCTTCTATGAACTCGTCACCACAAGAGGGATATATTTAGTTCTGGTGGACTGAGAAATTCCACAGATTCTCCGCAGATGATCTCGTTTCTTAAAGCATTTAGAAAATATGACACCCGCGATCACGGTGTCAGATTAATTTAATTACAAGAATTCATCCCTCTCTGGATTTGATTAAGTCTAACCCGAACGATTAGACCCCACGTGACCAGAGTCAAGAAGATTAAAAATAATAAAAATATATCAACCTCTGGCATCCGATTCTTTTTTGTCACTTTGCCTTCATCGTCTCCTTTTATGTGTTCCGAACACCCGAATCCTTCACGAGATTAATCTTACAAGAGTACACTCTCGGGGTAGTTGTATCTCAAATATGTCTAAACTTCTCAGGAGAGTGTGTTTTGATTCTAGCACATGTATTTTGAAAATACAATAGCAATTACACACCCATGACACATGCAGTGTGTAAAAACCGGTGAAAAATTCTCTTCTTTTGATGGAAGGCAAAGATAAGCAGGGGGAAGTGGATGGTCCCAACTGATTTTCCAAAAATACTCTCACCTTGAAAAATTCCACTTCATATCTCAACTCTCGTTCCATTATGTTAGGAAAGCCTAAAGTTTCCGACGGGGGAACATTCTGAATTGTTTGCAAACTTGCATTGGTTTTCACTTTGTACAAAAAGGAGCCTTTCCCATGTGCCATATCTTCAAAAATAATTCTACCCATACGGATTACGGATAGTAGAGCCTTACATTTAAAATTATGCCGGAGAACTCCCTGTCATTTCCCGCAGAAGACGATCCGACAGGGTTAGCCTTGATTCTAGCCATTCTGAGTACACGTTCTTAATGTCTTAATTAGATCACGGCAAGATCTGGGACCAAAATTTTGAGGGTGTTTTGGTGAGCTCGTATTTTTATCTCCTAAGATTGGCAAATCGTGAATCCAATTGAACGCAGTGTCATCATGAGTGCATACAATACTTTGCTTAGACACAATTCGAAGAGCATTCATTACAAATAAGTATTTATATACAAGAGGATGTAGGTCGTAGAGCACAATCCCAGTCAACTCAAAGTAAATCCCCTTTTTCCAATGCAACTAATCCCCTTTTCTGTGATGTAAGATGCAGTAGAAATCTTATTAGACTATGGGATTAGGAGTTTATAAAGTAGTACACTTTTTTTTATATCCCTGACTGTGACCATGATGCTCTGATTTATCTATTGTTCATCAAACTAAAACAACTCTTGACTTTTTAAAGCAAATACAAATCATACAATTAAGATCGGATTGTCTTACAAACAAAAACACAACTCCGTGTCATTAAATCATCAAGGTATTTCCTAAATTAATTGAAGAGATTCATGATGACGTGGTCAATCGCTGTTTTAAAAACTGTTTTCAGCACATTCAGACTCAGCTAGTCATAATTTTTAATCGATTGCTCACAAATGTCTGTAGATGTTATTAGATTAGTACTGATTCAATAAACAGGCCAAAAGCATATCGTAAATCAATGCATTATATTGTAGTAAAATATCCAGGAGAGATAAATCAAGCAATTGCCGATCCATGTAGTTATACACACTGCCATATAGTTTTAAACAAAGCCCCACTTACTTAGTTCATCTAATAATTGATCACAATTAACCTTGCCAATAAATTGAACCCTGAAGGATTGATGTGGCTACACTGTGCACATACAGTTTGGGGAAAAGATGAGCCTCTTCTTATAGTTTGGGTCGTTCGGTTGTTGTAGAATCTTTCGGTAGTTTTTGGGGGCCTAGAGTTAGCTGTTCGGAATAAGAATTTGTGCTCATGAAATGTAACAATGCGAAAGAAGTAAATGAAAGCTATTTTTGATCTCCCAAGTTGAATAAGATATAAGGTGCTGGGCAAAGTCTGCTTGAGATCAAGTTCTCATTGTTTCCTTTGTCATTCGAACAGTTGCAGTCAGTGAGGGTGGGCAGTTCTACATAGGCTCCTTCGATTAGCGAATTTCTCGTGGATCTTTTTACTCGGTTAGGTGATCGAAAGAGTTTTTGAAGGTTGGTAATTAAGTCTGGGATGGAGTTTCTGGATTTTTAACTTTAAAAAAATATTATGTCTCTCGGCAAAAAAGTAATCCTTTAAAAAAAATTATTTCTGCAGATGGTCTCTGATTTACGGAAAAACAAACTCAACTACGTCTTTGATACCTTCTTTGGTGAGTTCTTCCACATACCGGCTTTACAGTACCGGCGGTTTAAAAAATACATTTACCAATACACTTTCTCTTCCCAGATATCAACAAAGACGGATCCATTGAGAAGAATGATTTCGAGCTAGCCATTGAGGTATTTTTTAAATTATTTTTCTTTCAAACTGAAACTTGGGAAATCTAATAAAAACTTATATGGAAATTATTTTATTACTTTCTTCCAAGAACATTGCCAAGCTCCGCGGATACAAAGCTGGGGGTCCCAGGTACGTCGATACCAACAACTCTTTCCTGAGCATCTGGGAAAAGCTCCGAATTCACGCAGATACTGATAAAGATGACAAGGTAACTCTGTGAATACGATTTTTTCCCCATTCCACATAGAATATTGAAATCCTAATTAAGCCTCAATTATAATTATCTAGGTTAGCCGAGAGGAATGGATCGCTCTCTGGTCAACGGCCGGAGGCCCCAATGAGGAATGGAAGAATCTCTACATGGGATTTATGTTCCGTCTTCAAGATGCCAACGGTAATATTTTTCGAACCGTTCTTACGCTTAATTATTATGCAAATTTTACCTTAAAGTATTAATCCCTAATATTGAATCATAACCCTTCAGCCGATGGATCAGTAGATGCCGAGGAATTCGTTATGGTCTGCAATTCATTTGGAGTATCAGAGGCAGAAGCGAAAAAGGCTTTCGCTAAGATTTCAAATGTAAGCCCATCTTTTATTTGGTAGAGTTATCATTAATTTGTAGTGCTTAAAATTAATGTCCAACCGACTATGAATCCAGGAAGGAAAGACCGAGGTAGATATCACACTATACACCAAGCTGTGGAAAGACTTCTTCAGTTCCGATGACGCTGCTGCCGTTGGAAACAACCTTTTCGGAAAGACATCATTCCCTTGAACAAGTCTCATTGTTTAAAAAATATATTATATCCAAACACAAATTTCTCCCACTCTGCCTGACTGTCTAAAAGAACGAGACCCTCGGTCCAAGTCACACCTTCAGCAGAGGCCCTCATCATTGTTGGGAAATTGACCACCTTGTCTAATTGTCTAACTACTATTTCCATTCACGCGCACCTTGATATAATTTTTACAATCGCTATGAATAATAAAGATTGGTCTCCCTTTGGGTATTCGTATTTCATTTCATTCATTCCATCATCCACCCTAAATCCACCCCTGCTTCCAAAAAAGTCCTTCCATCCCATCCTCAACAGACAGGCCCATGGGAGGCCTTACTTCAGGGTCCAGGGCTTAAGGGCTATCCCTTATGCCCCGGAAGAGAACCGTAACCACGGGGGCAAGGTGAAGCTTGGAATCCCAGGGAAAGGTTGTTGTTGCCAGGGCAGAACGGTGTTGTTTCGAGTCGCTCTCTCTCGCCAACTCGAACTGGGAAAAATACCTCTCCAATGAGCTCCTCTCGTCCTACAACTCCAACTTCTCACAGATATTTATTTGATCCAACTTGTGAGATAGAGAAATTATGAATTTAATTTCAATAGCAACGAGATCCTAATAAATACATTCTTCCCCCCTCTCTCATTTACGAGTGGAAACCCAAGCTCTGCTCCTCTCTCAACTCTGAAGGCTGCAAGAGATACATACTATTCCACACTGTATTTTAACACACTCAAGACGAGCTCATATATAAACTCAATAAAAAATATAAAGAGCCTTTCAATCAAGTGTTTCTGGGATTTTTAATTACAGATATCTGTCGTATTTAGTCCTCTGCTCTGAGAGAGAGGGTGGAATCGCAGCCCTGTGGATTGTGAATCAGTCACACACACACAAACACACATGTACTGATGGTGAGAAATGGATTTGGTTATTTTCATATGATTTAATGGACTAATTATTCAAAAAGTATTGTGAGTTAATTGTTGGGCCAAGTTTGGAGTTGGTAGTTAAAGGTATTGTTATTAATTGTACAAGTGTAAGGTTATAAAAGTCTTGTCGCTCTTTACATTGTTGTTGGTGGTGGTCGTGTAATCTGTTGACACATCTTGTATGCTCTAATTACCACCACCGTCAACATTCCCTTCTCACAGTTATCTTGGTTCAGGTATTGCATGTCACCTTGCTTTGGTGGGTTGATTTATATTACAAAATTGTAGTTTTGAATTAGTGTCTGTAGTGTTGTTTTTTATGTTTATCAATTAGAGAGAGAGAGCAAAATGAAAGAGTGACTAAGTAAGTGGCTACTGAGTTGACTGACACTGAAATTGAAAGTTTTTTATAAAATGCAAGAAGGAGCTGTGGGAAAAATAAAATATTATGGGAGATTTTTGAACTTTATAGTATGAATCGCAATTTTTTTTATATACTTTTGTGACTTGGCCAAAAATTCCCTTCATCACAGCCTTCACAGCAGGGGGTTCATTTTAATTAAATTACTGGGCTTCTCGTTTGTGATTGAAGGGGCAGATGTACTTCGTAGAATTTTAATTTGTGGCAGACTGATAATACGTGGGGTGTTTGTGAATGGGAAGAATTAAAAGGGTTCTTCAAGTTAGATAAGATTCGAGAATCAGAGAAAGAAGGCTTGTAGGTATTCTTAAACCGATGTAGGGTGTGACTGTTTCCCCCTGTTTGTGTATTGAAGTGGTGACTCAGGAAATAATTATAAAACGGACTGATCCATTACTTATATGAACCTTCATTTTGAGTTGATTTCAGGTGTTGAAAAGAGGAGCATGAGAAGAAATGCTTGAAGTTGGTGTAAGAGTGGTCCGAGGTCCAGACTGGAAATGGGGGAACCAGGACAATGGGGAAGGTCACGTGGGGACCGTTGTGGAAGTGGGTCGCCCTGGTTCCAGCTCATCCCCAGACAAGACTGTGGTAGTTCAATGGGACATGGGCTCCAGGACGAATTACCGTGTAGGATACCAGGACGCTTATGACCTCAGACTTTTTGATAATGCCCCTGCAGGTGAGAGTGGTGAGAACTAATAAGAGACATTAATATGGAAGTGCTAATAACTATATACGTGTCAATCTCTGTTCATTTCTTACGGTTCGTCATGTGAGGATGTCAAGGATAGAGATGATAAAATAATTGGTTTGTCATTGTCATTTGCATTGGTCAACATTCGTCCTGGGTTTTTGTATTTTTTTGGTCGTTAGGTCTGAGTTTTAAGCAGTATGCATTATTTGTAATAAAAAGAATTTGTTCCCACTTGTTTTGTTTTTACGTGTGGGAGTAATCCTTAGGTGCTGGTAATTATTTCAGTTATTTGTGATCACTGATCATCTCGAGTACTCTATGCAAAGGTTTGATAATTAAGAGATTAAAATCAGATAAGAGACGATAATTTTTAAAGATTTTAGATTTAGGATAATATATAAAAGGAAAAGGACTATATATAATAGAGTATTTTTTAAATGATCAAGCTTCTGATTCTGATAGACAAACCATAAACTTGTAAAAAACATCAACATCCATATCAGTTGGGTTATTTGACTTTTCTATGTTTTGATTTAGGTAGGCGATATTTTATTTAAATAAATATCTTCTTGTATTATTTTTTGAAAGCTAGCTCAGTAATATTATCGTATTGGTTAAATACGATTACGTCATTGTGATTGTTTAGACTAAATTAACGAATGCCTGAATTGATCATTGCAGGGGTGAGACATCCGAATGTTATATGTGATGGATGCAAAGACCATGGAATTAGTGGTATGCTGTGGAAGTGTGCCCGATGTTTTGATTTTGACCTATGTTCAATGTGTTACATGAATGACACACATGACTTGATTCATCCTTTTCGGAGATTTGACACTGCATCATCGGTTGGGTGAGTTCATGCTCATAAAATAGCATCTTCATGTCTTTCTCTATAATATTTCGAGAGAAAATTGTTGGTTATCCTCTACACTTTAGAAGTTATTATGCAAAGCTAATGGATTTGTAATTTCATTTAATATGATTAATTAGCTACTTAGATTAGATTATTAGGTAGAAATATAATGTTGGTTCCAAATTATACGATTATCTGTTTTAATTTTCAGCGTTGACCTGCCACCACGATTGGAAAGTCCGAAAATAGTTTCCAAAGGAATATTTGCGGGGGCTCGAGTTATTCGAGGGCCAGATTGGGATTGGGGCAATCAAGACGGTGGTGAATGTAAGAAAATTACTGATGAACGAATTTATTTTGAAGAGTTTATTTTAATTTAATTTTAGTTTTTATTGAAACTCGAAACTAATCTGCCCTTTCACTTATTGTTACAGCTGGGAAAGTAGGAAGAGTGGTTGACATCCGAGGATGGGATCACGAATCAGGACGATCAGTGGCTAATGTGATTTGGAGTTCAGGCTCGACAAATGTATATAGACTTGGCCACAAAGGGAAAGTAGATCTGAAATGTGTACAGGCATCTTCGGCTGGCTCATATTACGTGAACCATCTACCTGTTCTGGGTAACTTAAAAAATATGATACCTACCTATTCAAAATATCTATTTATTTGAATGAAGGAATGCAATTAATGCTTTTGTTTGAATTATTGTAGGAATGCCAACGTCGACAATAAATAGGAATAGTACTTCAGGTTTATCAAAGTCACTTTCAACTAAGCATTCATTCAACTTCAATGTAGGGGACAAAGTTCAAGTGACACAGGATGTTTCAAAGTTAAAAGAAATGCAAGAAGGACATGGCGGTTGGAATCCTAGGATGGCTGAGGTAAAATCAGAGTCTCAAAAGCTGGAAGAACCTTGTAAAGATGTAGGTTTCTTAAAGTTTTCCTTTTTTTAGTTCGTCGGAAAAATTGGTACTGTCCACCGAGTGACTGACAAAGGAGATATTCGTGTGCAATACGATTCCGTTCGATGGACATTCAATCCAGCAGCTGTGACTAAAATCACTTCATACGCAGTCGGTGATACCGTTCAAGTCATCAACGACTATGCAAAAGTCAAAGAATTACAAAAAGGACATGGGGAGTGGGTGGATGTAATGAAAGATATTTTGGGGAAAACGGGTGCAATAGTCAAAATATATGCTGATAACGATCTTCGTATTAATTTTGGATCTTCAGTTTGGGTATGTGACATATTTAATATCGTAATCCATCATCATTTAGAATTAGATGTATTGATTTTCTCGGAAGAGTTGTCTGTATGGAAAATACCAAAAAGTCTAGGTAGTTTAATAGAATGTAGTCGTTTTTAGCAAGTTTGATGATTCGGACAAGCGGAATAGTGCAGTCATAGATATAGAGGTACGTGTAGAAATAGGAAAATAAGGAAGATAGTAGTAAGTACGTTTACGAGAGGTTGATTTTAGGGAATGGGGCAAGAGAAATTTACTCCAGGAAAAATTAAATTATGTCATTTTGTACTATTTTATTAGACGATGAATCCATTGACCGTAAAAGTGGTTCCTATTGATGGCTTTGAAGCCAATAATTCAATGTATGCGAATGCGAACCGTCGAGAAGAAATAATGAGTAAGTTTATTACATATTGTACCATCAATACAGCGCTTATTGGAGGTCACTAATATACTGACTATTTTCCAAATGTCAGGTCAAGATCCTATGTCGTCTATGCTTCCCCATTTACTAGATGACATGTCGCTAGACACTACCATTAATATTGAAAGATTTGTCAGGGAAGCAGCCCAGGGTCGTGTTGACACAGTGAAGAAAATGATTCCAAAAATGAAAGACAGGGTAAGTTCTCAAAGTTTAAGTTTAAGCTAGTATTTCCAAAGATTTGTTGTATGTATAAACAATAACGTACTAATCAGAAAGCCTTTTCAAATTGTGGTTTTATTTTGCAGCTGAACAACAAAAGTAGCGGAAAGACAGCACTACAAGTAGCAGCGCATCAAGGACATATGGAAATTATAGTTTTACTAGTAGCTTCAGGTGCCAATCTTGAAATCGCAGACGATGAAGGAGATACTGCCCTCCATTATTCCGCTTTCGGGTATTAAGCTACTAAATTTATTATGTCTAGGCAGGGTTATTTTGCTGTGGGTGTTGCCCATTAGTTTTGTGTATTTATCTTAAACCGTTCTAACTTCAAACTGTCAAAAATTGCTTTACATTTTCTTAATGTCTTACAGAAATCAACCTCTGGTCATGGATTTGTTGCTCAAAGCTGGATCTCTTGTTAATGCCGTGAATAAAGGGCAGTGTACACCCTTACACGTGGCTGTTAATAAGCAGTACTTGGACTGTGTAAAGATTCTTCTTAAATACAAATGTAACGTTAATATTCAGGTACTAATACATACATTTTTTTAAATGGAGAAATAGTAATTGTTATGAAAATCCTCGCTGATTAAATAATTTGTATTATTTTGATAGGATTCTTACGGAGACGCCGCTTTACATGATGCTATAGGAAAAGACCATAGGGATATAATTCATTGTTTCATGAGTACTCCTGGAATAGACTTTACTTTAAGGAACAACCGAGGATTTAACGTGCTTCATCATGCTGCGTTGAAAGGAAATCACTAGTAATGCCACGTTTTATGTTTTATCGATCCAGGCAAAAACTTTTTTGAATACTGAATTATGGTAAACTTTATTCACTTTATTGCAGTGCCGTTGGAAAATTGCTGGGAAAAGCGCGACAGTTGGTGGATGTTAAGAAAGATGATGGATTTGCTGCGCTACATCTTGCTGCCCTAAATGGGCATTATCTCGTAGCGAAAGCATTGCTCGAGGAAGGACAGGCTGAAATAGATATTAGAAATAACAGGAAACAAACAGCATTGACTTTAGCAATGTCTCAAGGTTACTGTGGATTAGTAGAATTATTAGTTTCGAAAGGATGTGGAATTTCTCCGGAAGATGAAGATGGGGATACTCCACTCCATACTTGCTTAATGAAGCATTTCGATGCACAAGGGCAACAACAAAGTAGTCATTCTCATGTGCCTAATCCCAATCCTATCGCAGGGAATGATTTGAGAAGGCATGAACATTCTCCATTGGTTGCTGAGGTGAGTACTTTTTATGCTATGCCTATCGATTTTGGTTTTTATTGATTTTTACCTGTTTTAACTGACAATATATTGAATGAACAAGATATTCGCTAATCTCGTCACATGCGGATGGTCATCAACTGAAGATGAAACTGGGGCAGCTGCACTGGCATGTTTCGTGACTCAGGCAGGATCTGATATTAACAAAAAAAATAGGAGGGGAGTTACGCCATTTGATCTCGTACGTACTGATAGGCTGAAAGAAATGTTAGCTTATTACTCCGCTCAACCTAGGTAATTAATTTAATTAATAATATATTTACTATTTAGTTAAATTCAATGTTTTAGTTATGTGCATCTTTATTAATATTTTTTATTGTATCTTTATATGTAGATTAAGAAGTTTGCGGCCAGCCGATACTGGAGCAGAAGAAGAGGCACTTCGACCAGCAGTCGGAGCTGCTCGAAAATCTGGAGGGGTGTCACAAAGCTTTGGGGCTTGTGGTACAGCTGTTAGTGTCGTTTCGAGTGTCCCCGGGGCTTCTGAGTGTCTTTTGTGTTCTGAGGTCACAGATCTAGCAACATTTGAACCCTGTGGTCATCGAGTTGTGTGTGAGGAATGTTGTACACGAATGAAGAAATGTGTCAGCTGCCAGCAAGTTATTCATAGGAAATTAAATAGAAATGGCCATCCAATAAGTGCAAACGGTAGAACTTCTGGGGGGAGTAGTGGTATGAACACTAGTTCTGAACGATTGCGTTATCTGGAGAACAAATTCGCGGAAATTGAAGAAGCATATTGTTGCTCCATATGTATGGAGCGAAGAAGGAATGTGGCGTTTTTATGTGGCCATGGGGCTTGCGAACGTTGTGCAGATGCGTTGTTGACCTGTCATATGTGTAGAATGCCAATAAGTCAAAAAATCAATTTGTACTAACTATTCATGTCCAAATGTTAATTAGGTATCAAAAATCGGTTGGATGCATTTATAGGGTTAGGACGTTATCTTGTAGTATGTGGAATGAAAAAGTATAACTTCAACTGAAGCCAGTTTTTCCATGACTTAAACTAGGCAGCGAAACCTCAGTCCAGGTTAATTTAGAAATTGAAATCATCAGTGTTTTTTATCCATCACATTGAAAGAACAATTGGAACGTTACATGAACTAGAATGCAAGTGACAACTTAACAAGTAATGTAGTTTAACAAATAACAAATTGACAACTATGACAAACATTAGTGTGGATGTGGCAGATAATTAATTGATAACTCTATGTCCTGTCTACTAAACCAAAAAAAAAACTTGATTGGTGTACGTGAAAAAGTCTAAAGAACTAGCGTAACTATTTGGGCTACATTCGACTTTCGAGATAAATGTCTCGGCTCGGAAACTTGGAGAATCGCTTTTTCTGGCACCTAAAATACTTTCTCAACTTTCAGAGTTACTTTGATTGAATTGCTGTTTACTTAGAGTTTGAATTCAAGTACAATTATTTCTTACTGTCCGACATGGTTTAGAATTTGCCAAGTCTCCACATCCGAGCCATAATTTTAAAATATCAAACACTAACTAGTATAGTGACTATAGTGTGTTGTTAAGCTTGTTAAACGATTCACATCTATTACAAAATGTATAACCAGTATTGATTCCAACTTAGAAGTTCTGTGACAGACATGCATTGTTTTTAAATCAAGAAAATGGAGCTTACCGTGAGGATTGTTCTATAATCGCTCGGGTTTTATAGTCATTACTTAATATGAGAAGTAATTTATTCCTTGTAAAATATTAATATTGTTTGACCAACCAAAGAAATGAAGCAATCCTAATATTATTATTTCCTGAAGGTTTGTAGCATTTTTACATTACATAATTAGCGTAGCGTTTTATATAAAAATATTTATGATAGCTTTTTGTCATTTGAAGTTGTCGTATATATTCTAACTAATTGTAACTAATTACGACACGGGACTAAGTCACTGTCCATTGTCATCAAATAAATTATGGAATAGCACATAAATCCTCGCATTGCTAAATATGGAGAGAGCATAAAAATGTTGACTTCGAGTGGTTTTAAATAAATCCTACAATCATTTCATTTCGTTTGACTTTTTATAAGCAGTCGTGGGAACCTCTGTGTAATTGCATGATGAACCTCTCTTGTAATGTCTTCGATTTCGATATCAGCATTGATTTCGAGAAACGGAGGTCCGCTTATAATCTTGTAGCTATTTATCAAGCTGAAATGTAGTTCAAAATTTAAATTCATAATTTAGTACTTTTTTACAGTTTGTGGGATCACTCTGATCAGTTGAGAATATCGTCGTTACCTCTCCCTGAACGAAGTATTGGAGGCAAGGGCTTGCTCTTCCTTTGTATTGGTCGTATTTCTAAATGCATGTCTATATTGTCGAACTTTTTCACTAACGACCAGAAAAACTACTAATTGAGGCTTCAATAAGTCCTCCGGCCAGTGATACCAATCTTCTGCAAGTGTAGATGTGTCACTCTCCGACTGGGAGGATAAGGTAAATTTTGTTGCAGCTCCGTACGCTGCCGTGCTGTGCCAGAATCTAAAGTATTCGTTAACAAATTGCTTTATAATGTATCGAATTTATTAAATGCGTAATTAATTATTTTAAATTTTAAATTCATTTTTCTACTCTGCCCCCCTATGATGATGAATTATTCTATACTTGAGAAACAAGGAGAAATTGATCGATCCAAATTTGTGAAGCGAACTCGATTTAAAAAAAATTTAAAGCTTAGATTTTCGAAAAAGTTTGCACTTATTTTAAAAATTATTCTGTTGTGCATTGAAGCAGTAAAAATTCAAGCTAATTTATTATATGAAGGGAATGCACATCTAATTTCACATCTAGTATTTTTGAAACTGTAGTTCATACCTGTCCATCATTATCCCTTTGAATCCCTTGGTGTTGGACAATTCTTGGGCTCCTAAATAATTTCCAATGGAGTAATATGCCCTACGAAGAGGTTCTCTTTGTTCATCGAAGAATTCTTTCAAAAATTTAATGCTCTCTGGAGGTGTGCTGTAGCGTTCCAGGTCTAGTTGTTTCGACAAAGCCGTTGAGACTTTCGTCTTCCCTATTTTCCATCAATAAAAAAATATTTTCTGCAACAATTCAAACAAACATTATTTTCAATTAAAAAAAAATCCCCTTTACCACTCCCATCTAGTCCTTCCATTACAATAAAAGGTAATTTAGGCTTGATTACAGAAATAGGTCGAAACTTTGGGTAGAAACTGTGAGGGTCTAAAATTCCATTCGTGGCTGAGGAGCAAACTTTCAGCAACTGATGTATTTCAGACGTTTTGGATATCTGACCAAGATTTTAAAACATGTCTCGTATGTACATGGGAAGTTCAATTATCGTAATGAAATAACATAAATTACATACCTCTGATGTCCTGAGTGTCTTAACAATTTGCTCCAGACTATTATAGACGACAGGAAAGGGTTTAAGGGCCATTTTAAATGTGTTTTTTTTCTCAAGAAGGTTAAAACCCTTTATTTTTACACCCAAGTAAAAACAACTCTCCGAAAAACCTGTAAATCTAAAGTAGCAAAGGATTCGATTGAGACTGACTGATCTGGCCAGGGAGTTATAATAGTATTCATAAAAATGCAATTACAATAACGCTAATGTTTGCCTTGCCCGAATTAAAACAAAAACAGATGAGATGGTTTTAGTTTAGTGAATGAGATCAACTGACTTCCCACAATGCTGGCTATCAAAATCCAGTTTAAGTTAACTGAATTGGACATGTGAAACGAAAAGGGTTGCTTTCGTGTCAGTAAGTGGCCTTGGGTATTTTTCTCTGTGTAATTACATACACCCATTGCCTATTGCCTGCCGTTCGGCGTTCTTGACTGTTTAAGACTAGATTTGTTGCTCAAAGTTAAAAGATCTGGAAAGCAGTTTGCTTGTATTTAATTTTGATAATTGCCACTGCAAAGACAGTAATGTAGAGGATTCTAATAGCCTACAGTTAATTGAGTTCTACAACTATCCTGGAAATTATAATTATAAATATTTATACAAAAAAACTAGAGAGGATACGATGCTAAATCTTAATGTAGAGAATCTCATATGAAGCCTTTTAATTTAAGTGTATTTAGCAATAAGTTTTAAAATTTTACGACAGCAATTCCTTTTCAATATTCCGATAGTATTTTTTCCTTACGATTTGGCAACTAAATTCGAAGACTATGAATAAATACGAAATGTAAATTTTTTTACACAAAGGTTGATTATGAATAATAAAGCCCCAAAAATGCATACCTTACTGCAACTGAAACTGGACATTTTTTTAAATTTATAATTTGTGAAATATCATCTCTCCTTTGGTAATTATCTCGTCTAATGAAGAGTAATTTGTTTTACAAATAGCAAGGGAATAAATAGGCATATGCAAAGACTAATTAAGGAGTTTCTATTTCAAGTTTTGTTATTCAAACGAGTCAAAAATATTCCACATCGGTGGCATTTAACTCAATTAAATTAAAGCTCAAAATTCGATAATTTCCAAAAACTCTTAAATTGTGTTGTAATACTTGTAATGTGAATATTCTTGCATCATTTAACAGTTTTAAAAAAACGGTATAAGATTATCTCTGAATTTTATTGTGAAATTAATAACTTCTGAAAATAGGATTTAAAACTGCTTGAAATCCATCTTCCGCAACTCAATTTACTTACAAAGTGAGATTTTTCAATTTATGAAGTTAATCTAAGCCTTGCTGCTGTGAAGCATCCGGGTTCATGAAAGCATTGAGGAATGACATTATTCCTCCCCCACGGTTGCTTGAACGATCTTCGGTACTGAAGTTAAAAAGTGATTTTCCGGCAGTGTTTATTAGTCTCCGTAGATTTGGATCTCTTGTAAAACTTACATCGTACAGAGTTTGAACGGCTTTCCATGCATTTGCATCATTCCTATAAATATTAATATAAATTAAAAATTAATCTGGCATCCCGAAATTATAAATTCAAAAATAATTACAACCACATTGTTTCCCTTACTTACAATACAAACTAAAACAATTGTTTTTGCAATTTGTGGAATTGTAGGTTGAAAACATTTATTAGATGTCAAATGAAACTGTAAAATCCTAACCATTCCGTTTTAATTCCCCGTGGAACCCAGTAAACTACCACATTGTATCTTGTATCTCTTTTCTGGATTTTGTATATACCCCCAGTTTCAGAACATTAAAATTACTTAACTTTGCAACTTTCTGATCTGCTTTCATAACTTTTCAAACAGTCTACTAACTCATAGATCTGTATAGGTTTGGATTCACGGACATGTTATGTGTACGAATTAGATGGACCATCGGATTTGTCTTCAGCAGTATACTTAACAAGGAAGATATACAGTAGCTATTTTACAGTAACTTACATTTTTGCAGTTTCTACTAAATACCGGACCCCATTCAATAGGGGTGTCAAATGTTGAACGTCCTGGGTTTGTACCATAGTTAGGTAGGCCTCCTCTGCTTGTGGAATCTTCTTACATACAAGAAGTGATACAACCAAATGACCTGTCAACAGCCCCAACTCTTCGCGCCTAATCATTCGTCCCAGTGACGAAATAATTTCCATAGTTAGCAACGCAGCTTCTTTTCCATTGTAGAGACGTATAACATGACGCCAGGCATCATCAAAGACTCTCTCTAAGGGAAAATAAAGAAATCAATAACTCGCATATTATCTGTATTTACGATATCTATCATTTAAAGGTACATTGGTACAAAATGTCATTGTACTAAAGCTGTCGGAGGTCTTACCTTCAATGTACATACGAGCAGCACAGGAGTGTAGATTTCCTGATGAAGAAGATATGCCAATCCAATCCAGGACCAAAGAAATAAACTGGCTTCTTTCTGGGCTTGGAGGCATTTTTTTGAGTAAACTATTTTATCAGAAGTAATCATTGACTCATTAATGAAATAGTAAAAAAAATCAATGCATTAATTGTTTATTTTTAAATATTGTGTATATTTTACCTGACTGAATCATCGACTCTTTTCTCGGTCCGTTGAAGTTCGCCAACTTTGTACAAATTGGTTAGCATGATTGCTACGTCCATTCCACTTTCATCCTAAAAAAATTACCTATACCATGAAAAAACATGATAGATTCCAATTTCGAAATGGCCAAGCAAAACCTACTTGTTTATTGTCCAATAGAAATCCTGAAGACGATACCAAAAGCACCTCCAGCTCCTCGTACTTTTGTGCCGTCGTGTATCTAAAAAACAAAATGTATTGACCATAGGTATAATACTTGAAAATGGGAGTCAATGGGAAAATGAGCAGTTTTACCGAAAATTCAGCGTCTTGAGCAATTGATGAGCTTCATAGTATTTGTGTCCCAAGATTGCTTCATTTAGCTTCGTGAGGAGTCTTGTGGACCCTGCCATTTCTGAAACGAAAAACGAACAAATTACAAAATAATGTAAATCAGCTCAGTTCCTTTTTGGACTGTAATTCTGTAATGTACTTTTTTGTTCCGCACTATTCCAATACCTAGTTTCTGATGGGTTTTCTAATTTCTAATCAAAGTTCGAAAGTCTATAATTTCTTCAGAAACGAAGGACAGCGCAAAACAGAAAAATCAAGTTAGAATTACTTCCAACAGTTCCAACTTTTTTATTTGTTTGGACTTTTTTAGCACAAAACTATGGAATGAATGAAACTGAATTTTTGTTTATCAATAAAAATCTTTAATTGTTATTTTCTAGATTTTTCGTCGAAATCCGAGTGTGGACGTTCAGGAAATATCAATCAGAGTTTTAAAATTTCGACTCCAAATATTCCCCAGTCATTTGGTGCCAAATTCGAATGAGTGCAAATGTAAACACAATACACACTCCACACCACAGAACTACTCCACACTCATAATTCATTTGGTTTATTTTAATTGTTGCAATTTGAAAAATGAACATGTTTTTGCAGAATTAAAATTTAACACATCTAACAGCTCAGACACCTTTCAATTACTGTTGACAAGTAGGACAGCAATGTAGCGAATTGTAAGTACTTTTTCATTTGTGATTAATTTGGTTTTGTGTTTTGAAACAAAATCAAAATTTGAACTGATTTTTTTTTTGAATTTTCGCAAATTACATCCTAACATGTGTGTATTTTGTAAAATATAGTTTCATAGGTCTTTGAAAATGGTAAGAACAGTTGAAAAAGGGACGGAGGATCAGGACAATGTAGACAGTACCCTGTCTCAACTCCTCTCATCCTGAGAGAGAGACAGTGGAATTATACCATAAACAAAAATTGGAGTGGGAAAGTCCACAACTCTAAGGGAAAAAATTTACTAAGGGTAGGAAGCGAGCTATATAGCGCGCGGGTCATGTGACTATAAACTATATGAAGTATAGTCATATCCGAAGGTGGGAGGAACTAGTAAAAGTACCGTCCTTCGTAGTTGTCCTTTCAATCTTACGACTGTAAGTTCAATCTGAACTTGCCTGGAATCGAGGTATAATTCCACTGTCTCTCTCTCAGAATGAGGAGGAGTGAGACAGGGTACTGTCTAAGGACAATGTGACCTCGGATGATCTACTAACATTTGCAAGTTATAAAGGAAGACAGGCAGAAACCAATGCTATTATTACTCTGGTTTGTGATCCATCACTGGAAGAAAGCCTGATTGAGAAGACTGTCAACTATCCGAGCACTAACAAGTCCATTGATATGTCTTCTTCGTCCGTCATTGTTGAAGATGAGGATTCGAGATTTCAGCTCCAGTTGGGGTCAGATTTTGGTATGGAAGTCGAAGTTAACAACGAACAGAGGGATTGCATCGCCACCTCTAATAGATCATCAACAGTAGTCTCTTCTAATAGTAATAGTATAAATGTTAACGTAGCTGTTGGAAATGTGATGCACGATCATAATCTGGCGAAGAATTTTGGCGAGGAAAACGGAAGTATAAATACCCAGCTACCACTAACAGAAGGACACGGCAATATAGAAACAGTTCAAGATGACCAGATTGAAGAATATGACACTTCTACGTCTAGTAGTTTACATTCCTCTGTACCAAACATGATCTTCACAACTTTGGATGGGAAGCCGATAGTAATGCAGCCAGGGTGTCAGTTCATTCAAGTGATTCCTAATAACAATATGATCGATTGTGGTCTGAACCAGTCATCACAAAATAGTGCTGTTTCAATGTCTCCGTTTTTTCTTCCTCCTGGCTATCAGTTGATGAACATTTCCCCGACAATTGATTCTTTACAGGGCTCTTCCATGCCACCGTCTGAAGAAGTAGAGCTTACCAGTACTGAGACACTAGGAAATGAAATCCATGGCAGTCTAGCTCCTAATAATATTAAAATAGAAGTTGTCGAAGACAGTGATACTGCAAATCAGTATTTGCCTTTGAAAAAAAGGGAGAAACCCAATCCAAATTCTGTGGTTACTGTGCAAACTGCAGATGGTAAATGCGTGACGCTCCAGCGCTTTTACTACCAAGCAGGACTGTGTCGTGTTTGTCTAATGGTCAAAGAAAACACCACAAGCATATTCGACGATGTCAATGTGGATGACAAAGGAATGATCGAAAACTCTAGAGGACCTTATCCTGCCCGATATCATATCATTCCGGCTATTAAGACGCTCCTGGACGTAGAGGTATCAATCGTACTAATTAATAAGATAATAATTGTTACGATTCTGGATCCTTGCACGATTTTAACGTATACGAGGTGTAATTACAGGTGGTTTATGGAGACGGGCTGCCTCATCAGATTTGTATGGATTGTCTGGACAATCTTGTAACATTCTCTGCTTTTAGAAAACAAACTGAAATTGGTCAAGTAAAATTAAATCAAGTCATCGCTAAAGTTGAAGGCTCTACGAATCCTACGTTTCTTCCGCCATTCGGTGAATCCGATTTAGGGAAAACTAGTATTTTTAAATACCACGACTCTATAGCACAGGCAAAGGCGTTGGTGACTAATTCAAGCTTCTCACACATGGTCAAAAGAACTATCACCGATAGGGTAAAGACGCGATACTTTATTTTATATTATTATTATTATTATTATTTATTTCATGAGACGGACCACATTACATTATTATTGTAATAAAGTACAGATCCAGGGTTAGGTTAATCATTACATAGTCACATCAGGATTTAAGTCAGTTAGATTGTTAAGTTGTGTATAATATCTTGGACCATGTCTTTTGAAGTTTACAGTTTTTTCCGCTGAGAAAAAGATTATTATAAATAGTTTTTAATATTGATTCATGTTAATATACAGTTTCACTATTAATTTTTATATTTATTATTTATTATTTATTATACGGTTTCTAGGTATGGGACAAAATGTTCTCTTCAATTTCTGGAATGGTTGGCTACAAGTCTGGTAAGCTGAAATCAATTGAGCAATATGCTCATTCACCGCCCTATGTTTCTGGATGGTTTTGTTATACTTGCAATGTAACAGTTCATGGTAAGAATGTACAATCTTAGATGATATTATCCGAAAACCAAGTCCGAAAAATATTATCACTAAATTGCTCTGAATTTTAAGGTACAAAAGAAGCTTATGCTCAGCATTACCAGACTTCTCATGAAATTCGATGCACAGAAGAACTTCGTTATCCTTGTGATATTTGTGGAAGTGCGTTTCCAATAATTGATAGCAGTGGTTTATCTCAAAACTACGCGGAACATTGGATTCAGCATTTCTTTTTCCACACGTGAGTAAATAAGTTTTCGAGTCTTTGAACATATAATGTGGCATATGATGTCGATATGCTTTAACCAAAATCTAAAAATTATTCATGATTTTACAAAAGATCATTTATAAATAGGTGTGACATATGTTCCAAAAAAATGCCGAGTACGAAAAGCCTATGGACTCACAAAAGATCTGCTCATAAAGCTGGGGAAAAAATGTACAAATGTGATACCTGTGATAAATCCTTTTACAAAAAGTCGCATTATAAATCTCATAAAAAGACCCACTTAGGTCAATTGGAAAGGAGAGAGCATTTAAATTTTTGTACTATTTGTGGAAAAGGGTACGTTACTTTACTTACGACTTATGACAAGCCAGTTTTTTTTGTAACGATTTTGTGTAAATGAATTTCAGCCTTACCGGAAGTATTTCAACACATATAGCGTCTGTCCATTCAATGATTTCTCCATGGAAATGCGAAATTTGCGACAAGACTTTTAAAAGAAAGGAGATTCTTACTGGGCACCGGGATAAAGTTCATCTTAACATTAAGAAGTACCAATGCGAAGTTTGTGGCTTATTTTTAAAATCTCAATCAACAAAGGCCTTGCACATACTACACCACAAAGGGGAAAAGCCACATTGCTGTGAAGTTTGTGGAAAAAGGTCTCATATCCCAAGTTGCCTTATCAAATTCAACAAGTAACCTGTGTATGAAATCGGAAATAAGTAAGTTTGTAAAATGTATTCTCACAGGTTTTACTCTCTACATTCTATGAAAAGTCATCAGATAAAACACAAAGAAGTACGAGATGTAGAGTGTACAGAATGCGGCAAGGCTTTCAAGAGAAAAATTTACTTGGCTGAGCACATGGTATGTTTCAATTTTATTTTCACTGCAACACGAATCTAATTAGAATATATAGAATACAAGATTCTGTTTTTTTTGGGTTAATCAGCTCACTCATACCGGGGAAAAACCTAATGAATGTCATGTTTGTGGAAAATTCTTCCGAATGAGAAGCAATTACTTTAAACACTTGAAGATTCACAAACGCAAGAATGAAGTGGTGGACCGAGTGGACCATAGCACGAAGACACCATTAGAGATAGTAGAGATAGTGACTTCAGACTGAACGATTGTGAATGAATGAAACTGTATATACTATTGTTAACAGTCAATTATAATCTGAATATGATCAAGTATTGAATACTGAAACTATATCTGGAATTATTTTATTTTAGCCGATGGTTATATTAAAACTGATGGCAAAGTTTTCAATTTTGATCCACGCGGAAATGTTTCATGTACATTCGATTTTATTGCATTGAATCATTTGGTGACCATTGAAGCAACGTAAAACAATACGAAACATCAATATTCTATACATAACTTGACTAGATACATTAGACTATAATTCAATGAATTCGACTAGACAAGAATTAAAATCACTACCACTGTATATGACTAGAAGTGGGAATTGTTATTAGAGATAAATTTTTATGGAATGTCACGAAGGAAATAATTTCAGCGTGGTCTATTATAAATTAAATATTGAAAAATTATCATGAATGAATGAATTAAAAACTTTCTAGTGTTTAATTTAAGACCTGAAAGTCAGATTGGGAAAAACTGAACTTATCATGATGGGAGTTTTGAATTGAATCCAACTTCTTCGTTGGTGTAAGTCCCCCCTATTTCCAGCTGCAGCAGTCGAATGATCATAATTCTTAATTCAATTCCTCCGTTGGTAGTATTGAGTCAATATATGAGATTCTTTTGGTATGTTATAGCTTGATCTATCGACCCTGATTTTTAAAACCGTAGTCAAAAATTTTCTCACAAATAAGCTTGAAATCGTTAGGTGCAGATTAAAAAATTGCAATCGACACTCTTTAGAAAGCTGAAATATTTTCCAACGACCACACGAACAAAATTTGCGGACATACGGATTGTTGTCAACACACATTCTAGTTTTCACCGAAACAACATAAACCACGCTGGTTAGTCGTCTGAATCTGATGAGTCAGACGAGACGTTCCACTCAACAGCATCCTTCCGTTTGTAGGGAATTGGCCGCTTTCGAGCACTATAAATGTTAATAAGGTTAATATCAATCAAACTCAGTTAGTTAAACCTGTATTATGTTTCGAAAGCAAAAACTCTCATCATGCTCAAGCGTTGATAGCAATCGCTACATAATAAACGATATGGGAATATTGTAAATATCAAACGTAATAAACATAAAATAAAAATAAATTTATTGAACCTTATCAAATTGTGAAAATATGCATACAGTCATTGAAAATTAGGTATAACAGCTTAAACACTAGAATAAAATCTGGCAAGTAATTAAATAATAATTCCTACGAACAAAATACACAAAACAAGCTAAAGCCTAAATAATGCTTCATAAATCAAAAATAGTCAATCTAAAATAGCACATCCACTAAAGATGTAGGAGGGACAACAAATCAAGTGAACGCAATCAAATTATAAAGCCAAATGGTAACGGAAGGCAGCCTTTCAGGATCTGAAAATGAAATTAAAAAAACAAAATTGAGCAAGACGTGTTTTAAATGTTCTCCATTAACCTGGTAATACGCCTTCTTTCCATAAATGAGGGGGAGCCCCGTCTTCGAGGAATAGAAGGGGATCTAGACCTATTCGATTTAGGTGACCGTGATTTATTAGATTTGGGGGACCTAGATTTATCTGAAGCTGGTGACTTGGATTGAGAGGACCCACTTCGGCTTCTTGATCTTGATTTCGACTTTGATGAGGCTGTTGAACGGGAGTGACTAGAGTCGCTACTTGAAAATCTTGATCGACTACGTGACTTAGAAGGGGAACGAGAACGACGAGATCGACTTAGGGAGCGAGATTTATCTGATGACCTAGACGTAGACCTAGATGAAACAGACCTGTGGCTTCTACTAACTGAAACCGGGGAGCGAGAGCGAGAGGGGGTTCTGGAAAATGATATAGAATGTCTTTGTCGCCTGATCGACCTCGAACAAGATCTAGATGAGTATTTAGAATCTGAACTACTTGATCGAGATATATTATGATGACTACACTTTTGATGATTCCCATTCGAGTCAACAACTGGCCCCCGAGATTTGGAAACATTTGCAAATAAAGGAAGACACGCTCTTCTAATAACTTCTGTGGGGGAGTTGGAGTGATAATCTTTGGATTTTGTTGCTGGTAATGACGAATAGAACTTGTGATGACCAGAGAAATCAACGATTGATAGTGAGTATTTTTCATTTATTACATCGTCGTCTATTTCTGATTCCTCGCTACCTTCTTTTGAAAGGGGATTTGATATTTCTTTGACTGATTGACTGCTGTCAGGAGACAAAGAACCATGGGATTGTGATGGAACTTCATCACCATTTTTGATCACGTTATTAGTATCACCAACAATACCACACTCCTCCAACTCACTGTCAATTACCCATTGTTAGAGTGAAGTGATTTTTAGTTAGTTAATTAGTTAAAAAACAATTAGGAACCGATTTCTTACCTGGCTCTATCTCGAGATTTGATCTTTGACTCATCACTTCGCCTGTTGAATAATCATAAATAACATCGATATTAGAATTCATATACATAGGTTTTACAATCATAGCCACGAATGACAGATAAAGTTATGAGGTCGTTATGAACCCATGAGAGCAAGTGCTACTTCCTGTACAATAACATTCTTAAAGTAGTTCCTATTAAGCTTATATAAGTTCATCAACATTGGTGGCATCGAATTTACTACTTAGGAAGCCGCGAATTGAGGAAGTTGTTTACTAAACGACTGCTTTAATAAATGTAAGAAACCAATTTTGGAATTGATATTGAGGGCAATTTGTCATAGAAAGTTTTTGATAAAAAGATTAAAAGCATGAGGTATCGGAACACTGGGACATCCAGGTCAGTCTTAACATATATCTATCAACTGTATCAACTAAACATAGCAGATTATAGCCTAATTAGCCTTAGTTGTTTATATATTATTTAAGTAAAGTAAACTATATAGGAAGAGTGTGTGAGTGACTAGACATTCACTTTGTTTTACCTTCCATTTATCCCCATGATGACTTCTCCAGAGGTCAAAATAATTAGAAAAAATATTTCCCTTCGTTATATTGTTGAACACAAGTGAGTTTATATTTTAAGATGAAAATGAGTATACTTACAGAAAGTACCATAAAGGATAACATTGCGTTTCGGCGACGGAGATCAATCGATCAACAATGTCTTATGTGTATACATTCGATTGCGAAAATAAAAAGCAGAGATCAGAGTCAGAATTACATGGTTCATGCGTTCATTTACTGAATCGAGACATTTTGAGTTATTACACTTGTTACTTGTCAGTACAGAACATTGTGACACCATTCAACAAATGCCTAATCAAAAATAACGTGGAATCCTCAACAAAAGGCTTACCAATTTGTAGAATACACTTAAAATGTCATTTGACTTGGATTTTGAAACGGGAATGAGAAAAACCATTGATATTATACTAAGATTTAACATACTAAATATCATGTCCATTTCCTAAGCTTAATTGAAACAAAATTCATAAGACGGATAGATTTACCTATGACGATGGGACTTCTTGGACTTTTTCTTCTTTTCCTTCTTTCGTTTTTTGCGGTGACTTTCTTCGTCTGATGATGAGCTGGAGCTTGAGCTCGAAGACCGCTTGCTACGCTTGTGAGACTTCTTCCGTTTCTTGGCCTTTTCCGCCGATTTTGTTGGTGTAGGAGGTGTCACGGTTTTTGGTACTGATTCCACCACTTCTACTGCCTCCTAAATTATTTTCGTAAATTCATAATCCTTTTTATAGAATGTTAAACCTACTATACCATATCTTCGAATGTGATAATATGAAATTATAATGAGTCCTATCCTATATTAATTATTAACACTCTTACCTTCAGTTCTGCAGACATTTCGTTCTTTCCTTGCTTTCCCTCTAAGGAAGATCCGGGAATAAAATCCCGTCGAATTCCGAAAGCATCCTTTGCTCTGTCGTTCTTTTGTTCTTGAGCCACGGAGTATTCGTGACTGTCTTTCGCCCTATTAGACAAATTCAAATTTTAATTAAATTTTTTTTTACTTAAGATACTTTGATCGTTACGTTATTTTCTCAAAGATTTTAACTACAATTTTAAGGCTAGGTCAGAAAAACATATAACCTTCGTCTTTTCCGATGACAACAGCAACAATAAACTGGCGGTGTGGCAATTAAAATTAATCTACACTTTTCTTGGAGATCTAAGCTTCCGTGACATCGACTTTTCCTGCTGAAACCCCTTTCACCAAATGTAGATGATAAACCCACTCTCTTTCTCTCCGATCCTCTAACTCGGGAATTTCTTTCATGCACGACTGGATTTGCTTTCTCCCTTCGATTCGAATGTCCTTTCTTAATCCTAGTTCTAACATTATCCTTCAAGATGTTTTCATCTATTTCAATACTACTCTTGATAAGCCGATGCAATTTCTGCTCTGAGTTGTATTTAGTACCAGGGATTTTCTTTGCAACTCCCAACACGAATTCTTCCGATCTCTTATCTACATTGTCAATCTCTGTATCCCGTACTTCTTCTGATTCTGCCTTAAATCTACTTCTTCTACCACAACTACTCTTAATTGCATCTAGCCTAGAGTCCTTAACTAAATTATGGTTGCAAGACATTGTTGAAGATTATTACAAGACAATAGTGGAAGACTTATTTCTCTTAAGTTTTGGAAGACTTGTTTCTTTTAAGTTTTGGAAGACTTGTTCTTTAAAGTTTTGGAAGACTCGTTTCTTTTAAGTTTTGGAAGACTTGTTTCTTTAAAGTTTTGGAAGACTTGTTTCTTTTAAGTATTGGAAGACTTAAACCATGAGATATATCTCAGGCTCAGTAAGGTATACTGAAACTACATTGATTGTGTATAATCGACTGTCGATGAACAGTTATGAGTTATGAAAGATAAAAGACGAGACAGAAATAATTATAATATTTAATTCAAACCCAGAATTCGTTTGAGCAAACCTGCCCCTAAAAATGAATCAAATAATACACAGGTTCAACCCATGATGATTATTTAAACTTCCTTAAAAATAATAGCAATGTAATAACTTGCCGGAAAAATTATGACGATTCAAATGTAACTCACACTACCTTATAAAGATACAAAAACAGAAAACCAACTATAGATACATGGTTCAGGTATATTCTGTTTTCTAATTTAAGGACAAACTACTCTGCCATCTTTGAATCCTATTATCTTAGAAACTGCAATGCCCTAATCGGTGTATAATTTTTTTAACCACTAAGAAGATTTAAAAGATTCCAAACTAGAGAAAGCCTGCTTTCCCCTACACTCGGAGTTAAGTGATCAATAATTCACGAATCCCAGCTCTCACAGCAGTCAATAACGCAGAACGGGGGGTAAAATTACAATGCATCAAGGAAGATGCCTTCCCACGATCGACCAAGCCGCAGAAGCTCAGAAAACCCGGATTTGGAATTTGGGGCTTCCCCTTCTTACTCAAACTCCGATTCCAGGTCTCACGGAATACCCTATTTCCTCAGAATATCCGCAGCCATTACCCACATATACATTTATATACACGTTCGATCTCTCGCCTCTTAGTGCACGGAAATTACGTTCCCTGTGTTCAAATGCAAGTGAAAGAATCCGTGGAAGATGCTTTCTCATATGGATCAATAGATTTCGGTTCCAGCCGAGGATACACAGTGAACTACAGGAATGAAATACGGAGGTTTTCTGTACAGAAGAAATTAGCCTTTGACTTGCGTGTGACATTTGAAAAAATTACTCTCCCATGTTTTTGTTAAATTCAGAAACAGCGGGGACACAAATGTTTGCTAATGTATTCATCTGATACCATCTTTTTTTTTCATTCATCAATTCTAAAAATATTTCTGTCTCTCAATCAAAAACTACTGCATACTAACTAACTGCACTACCTAAGCAACTGCGACAGCTCAGTGGGGCTTCGAGTAGATTCCAATCGTAATTCCCTAACAATGTTGATCAACCACAAAATGTAGTCCACCCACTCGTCACATTAATAAAGCAAATTTTAAGCAGTGAAAGCATTTTATAAACTGAACCTTAATGACGTCTTATATTTTTTTTTAAGTAACCGATGATACTATTATTACCTTTTCGATGACTAATTGTTATATCAATGCAGCAGCTTCATGGTTGATGTGACAAGATGTAATTTTCCTGAGAGCAGTTATTTTAACTTTCAGTTTAAGTAACTAAAAATGTAGTGGGACTCCCCTTCATTCTCCTTTTAACGTCTACAAACCTCACTCGAGTAAAGCAAACCACACACTGCCTGCCAAAAGCTTGTTTAAAATATCTACCTGCATGAAATTTCTATTCGGTAAATTCGGACGGAGGGAGACAATGCGGAACGATCAAACTAGTATGGAATAGTGTACATAAATGTTTTCACTCCTGACACTACAACACGGTACTTGGACGGAGTGGTGGCAGAAGAAGGAGTGCAGAGCCTAATCAGATCTTTTTATGCCTTTCCCTTCTAGTGAAAGCATACACGAGATATAGGAGTTGAAGGAATGGAGCATATGCGAATGTGAAAAGTTAAGGAACTGGATCGATCCTCGTACTGACTAGATGAATTGCATATTGCATGTCCTACAAATCTGCGGTGCTCGAGCTATGACCACATTCAACACTTGAATTAAACCTTTGAACCCATGGGTCGATATCCTAAAAAACCTTTTGGGATAAAATCTTTAGGATGTTGACCTTTAGGAATGTGTTTTTAGCCCGTTCGTTAGATTTAGGGCTTATGGGGATGCCATTGTCCGTCCGTAAACACGATAACTCCCTTCAAACTAACCCGATCGACTTGAAATTTTGCACACATGGTCTCTGGCTTCATAGTTCGGACAAGTTCGTAAATTGGCAAAATCCATCAAAGGATTGACCCGTGGGGGCGTACCCAAGTGGGTTTTCATGAAAATCCATAGAATTACACGAAATCAGATAAACATGTTTCTATGGACCAAACTAACAATAATTTTCAATTTTAGTGAAATTTGTAACTAAAGTGACCCGAGGGGGCTGACTCGACCCAAGTAGGTTTTCATGAAAATCCATATAAATATAATAAATTTGGTATACATGTTCCTATGGACCAAATTAACAATAATTTTCAATAATTTTCAATAATTTTCAATAATTTGCCAATGAAGTCGGACAATATGAAGTTGCACAGGAAAGTGTTTTAGAAAGTAGAAAAAATATCATTAATCATATATAGAATACAGGCTCCATACGCTCATAGTCCATTTGATCATAGTTGTAGTGCCTGGTATTAATAAATATGATAATCCATATGAACTTCATCACTAACGAACGGGCCTCTGGTAGCTGCTTGAAGTAGGTTTTTTATATCAACCCGTTATTGAGTACGGATTCTGCGAATAAATGTAATTCGTTCTCTTAGATGACTAATAAAGGTCTCTTGAATCCCATTAGATTTGGCTATCAATGACTTTTGTGCTGAAATTGGAATACAAAGCTGCAAAGATAAAGTGTTTAAGGACATAAAAAAGGCTTACATTGGTCTACCAGACGAGTCCAATTGATACGAAAGCTTCTTCTCTGCAAGAAGCTTCGTTCGGAATGCATTGACTTTCTCCTCTATTTCAGCTTCAGGGAGTTCTTTTTCTTCCAACAAGTCTCGGAGTTCCATACACCTTACCTGTAAAATTGATGACAGAGTTAGTACAAATGAAAGCGTCAATACCATGTATGCCGTGTTTCAAAAACCAACATAATTACAAATCACAAGTACAAGTTTGACAACATAAATATTAACTACTCAACATAATGTAAACTATGAACATCATGTTTAGCAAAGTTAAGGTAATTCAAGGAAAGAAAAATTTAGGACAAGACTTAGCTAAAAACCAGGAAAAAGTTTACGAACGAATTATCTCCATAAAAACATCAGCCAATTAAAGTATATGCAGAAATAGTAAGCCAAAAGCCACCAAATGATGTTAAAAAAATTTCAGATAAAACAATAATAAATACTGCACGAAACACCACACTTAAAATTATAACAATAGGTAAGTGTCAATATATATTCATATACCTTGTAGAAAAGCGATCTTTTACTAAATGCTTCGAATACCGAATAATTCAGGTCAGCAATGAAATATATTAATTAACTCATCAACAACTTGGCATAAAAGATGTAAACATGTTCATTACACTTGATCTATTCCATATCCTACACCTACTACGAATAGTACGAATTCTAAGTAGTTGAGTATAACATTTACTATCTGCAAGACTGATTAAGATAACCAGGTGGTTAATAGTTATCATTATCACAGTACATACAGCCACTGGGAATTACAATAAAAATTACTACACTTACATTGTATCGATCAAATCTGGTGTAATACCAAAACAATTATGAAAATTAAAAGCACTCAATCTCTCAATACTATTTGTTAGCCGCTGCACAGCCATGACTGCCACCAAAAATGTCCACACCGGAACACAAAAATCAATGGATTATTTACTGAAACCAAACTGCTCTGTTTCTAATCTATTAAGTTCATCAGAACCAGTTTTGTCTTGCTTTCAAACAGCAGTAAAATATTCACTATAGATTGAAAAAAACTAAATCAAAAAATTAAAGACCTTACCTCAGCCTGCCGTCGTCTTTCATGCTCCACGAGCTCAGGGTCAAATGGACGCACAGCGCAGTCCTCCTTAACTTGATAATCTGGGACTTTTTCTTTCGTTTGCCGAACGGCAGATAAGTTTCTGGTGACGAATCCATTTGTCCCTGACCCCCGCGGGGTAGTCAGTCCAATTCCGTTGTACATCCCGTTCTACCCGCTCTTCCGGTAACCGGCCTGTATTCGTAATAAACAAAAAATAAGAATTTAGAAGAATAAACAATCAGCTGAGTAAAAAATGTGGTTACAATTACAATCAAACCCTTACGACTGACCAACATCAGATTCTTAGATTTTGCAAAGAGTTAAGATCAAAGATTTGAAGATCGACGTGTTTAAAAATAATTTAAGAGGTCAAACCCTGCACCCCGTATGCCGTAATCGTAACATGAACAACATGAAAACTTTACGAAAGAAACGCGTTCTAAAATAAATTTCAAACTTTAAAAAACTCGTTCGTATCTGACGTTATTCTGTCAGCAAATTAAAATTTGCTACCTCGTAATGGCTCGTCAACTAATAACACAAACTCACCTTGATCAGCTTGAAATTGAATTAGTGTTGCCACACGGACAACCACAGACGGAATCTCGTCCACACTAATTAACAATGGACAGATTCTTTTAGAAAATAATGACTCGATATCCACTGCAAAATGTACTACGAAAGCGAGAGTATTTTTGTTCGTATTTTGTTTTCGTGTTTGTCGAAAGTATTAAAAATCGATAACCTGAGCGAGAGTGAGAGAAAAAACTCTGCAAGAATTGTAAACTGCCGGATAAATTCAAAACTGACTTCGTTTCTATTTCTATGTCCTCCAACATCCACACGGACATACAAACATTGGAGAATCCAATGGCCAATGCAACATCATCTCCCCTCAATTCAACTCATTCGAGCTACGCTCTTCAAGCCAGAGATGTCTTCAATGCCCCCACTGCCACTTTCATCCTTGGATCGTTTTTAAAAAGAGACTTTCTCTCTGCTTTCTTCTATTGCTTATTACTGTGCCTTTAGCTTTTTGTAAAACTAAAAATCTGCATGAATTGCACATTCCATGGGGTACTAGCAAAGGCCACAGTAACCAAAGACATTTGTAGAACGCCTGTGGTGTATTTGACCAAACATTATATTTACAGAATTGAAATAAGCCTATTTTAATGACACACAATAGAATCTGTAAGCAATCGGTAAGGAAACTTTTCTGAAATGGCTCATTTCGATTTAGTAGAAGTTGGTAGTGGGTAGTTTCGGTTTGAAAAAAAAATACAGTTTAGCCCATCGGGATATCAACTATCGGATTTGAGCTCAGAGATGTATGTTATTGTTAACCCAAGTAATTGTATTATTATTATGATTATTCTACGGTTATGATTTGTGTAATAAAGATAAAGCCATCACATTCAGTCGGACTTTGCTCAAACTGCGAGTCCTCATGCTCAGCCATGGACATGAACCAAGCCGGGTAACTCGTCACGGGCTTTTCATCGTCTTAACTCTGGAGGAATATTATCACCGAAAGAGATTGAGGTCGAGTCATTTTATTAAAAGGCATAAAGTTCATGATAAAACCTAACTGGCCAGCTTCAAACTACTCAACCACATTGAAAGCCTGTCCAACCGATCTTGGACGATCTATCGGGCTCCCCGCTACTTGAAACGTACCCATATAAAATGTAGCTGATGATTAGAATCAACCAAGACTGTGTGATTCCCCTGCATGCAAAATGTTATTACTTTGAAGGGCTGTATAATAGACTGTGTGATAGCAGTTTATGTATATTGTGCAAATACAGCCCCTAACATATAATCAAGGTAATAATAATAACACTAAGGAATGATATAAAATAAAGTATTTAGGCCCGGTTGGATTCTAGATCCACTCTAGTGGTGAGTATAATCAAATGCTCAAGGAGGTTGAGTAGATACCCATTTACGATACGAACAATGATGGAGAGGTTTGCCCACTCTTAAATAAAATGACTAGATCTCTTTCAGATATGACCTGATAGATGGTAACGAAGGAAAACATGGCCTTTCCCGTCTAATCCTTGCATGCCATGTATAATAATAATGTAAGTATTATTCTCTCGAGTCAAGTCTTAAAATTCCCATCCAATCCAATCCTTCCGTTTTGCAAAGCTCTGAGGACTTCCTAAACCAAAGGCATACACATGTATGCCCAAGACTTTACAGGTTATAGGTGAGCTTAAGGTGGTGGCAGTGATGGTGGTAGTGGTGGTATCGGTGAAAGTGGAACAGGTCAAATAAAAAGGCATTAAAGGGCGGATGGAGTGGATTGGATGGAATGGAATACCTTGGAATTATTTCCTTGTATTTTATATAATCTCCTCCTGCACTTCAAAGGTGTGGGATATACTTAAACTTAATACTTGTCCTATACCCACACGGGTCCGGAAGAAAGTGGATTCAACGATGCTGACTACAGCCTGAGTTGTGTATGTAATACATTATGTAGGTAATACGGGTACGTAAGGTGTACATGAGTTGGACGGGACTTCGATGAGACCGGAAGCCATGGACGGTTGATAAGAAGCGATGGGCATTTGTCATAATCATCATGGCCAAATGGGCTCATTGCATGTGTGAAAGTCATCCAGGGGTAACTGACTACAAGAAGCTCTAAATTCCACTCTCTCACTCCAAGGGGCTTGAATATTATTATTACTTACAAGTTGTAGTATAGAATAGGAATAAAATGTGAGATATGCCTACAATAGGGTTTGAGCTCTTAAGCACCTTAAGTCATATTGTTATTTTGTACGGGGCGAAATTTTCGCGTGTCACCTTTCTTATCCCGAAGATAAATCTGGTGTGCAAAGTAAGCCCCTCTGGTTGGTGGGGGTATTGGTATTCACTCTGGGCATTTCGTCCTCATTCAGCTCATATGCTGTTGTGTATATAGGCAGGTTGGGTAATTCGAATGGAATCTACAAGCATAAGAGCTTCTCCCGTATTATTATTCAGCCCTGCATGAGTGACTGAGCATTAAGAGATAGGGACTTTGGATATGACTGTGTAGGGACGAGGAATTAGTATTCTGTTCTGGGCTGCGTGACCGAATTTTTATCGCCTAACCTCGCCTCAGCTTTTATTATGTGTACAATCACGGCATCTTCTCATCAAGTCCTGGGAGCTATAGTCTATAAATCATATTAGTTTAACTCTCTCTCTCATTAAGCCTTCGTTTTATCTCCCGTCCCTCTACCCCAGGCCACAAAAGCTATTGAGGGTTAACACTTAACTACTTCTTGTCTTATTTCACTAAAGCTAGAAAAAATACAATCCTTTATTCTACATGATTTTATTGAGAGAGAGGACAATTGGCTTGGAGAGAACAGGCTTGGGTCAGTAAGTTCAATTTCTGCTAATGGACTCCCCCTTATTTATCAAAGGAGTTTGGTATTTTCCTAGTCCCATAGTCATGTTTGACTTCAACTTGGCTTTGATTTGTAATTAAGAGCAGAGATATTATGCTAAGTTATTATTCGTTTTGTACATTTCTCGCACAGTTTTAAGGATAATTAAGCTGCTCGTTGATACTTTTACTGAGAATCTTATAGGATGGAGAACGCTAGTTATTAGCTCAATTTGATTGTCAACATGAGACAGAGTAGGTAATTAGAGCAAGTGTAACGGATAGCTGCTGTGAGGAAATGTCTGAAATTAATTAACTATCCTTTTCATGACAGCAGGGATTTTAGATGCCAGAAGAGATGAGTGATGATGAAACTGATGTTATTCTCACAAAGCTCGCATGAACGCTCAAAGTTTTCAAAGCCTCGTTTCCTCCAACCCAATACTTCCGAGTATACACAGATACATACATTTCCTCTGACACCCTACAGTTTCAAGTCTAGTTATATATAGTTTCTATCATCAGTAGCTACTTAGCCATGTTAGATAAGCACTTGTTTCTCAGACCCACAAAATCTAGAATCATTTGATGTGGCCAAACTTGAACGGTTTCTCTCCCGACTCTATTGTCGGCCAGGACTTCGGAGTCGATTCTATTCCAGGTGACAATGACAGGTAGGGAGACCTCAGAGAGGAATACGGGATTGTTATTATGTCATCATAAGCTGAGAGAGAATCACCTATCCAATTCCCGATTCCATTACCCGTGTCAACACGACGGTGGAGAGGGAATGAAGCAAGAGATAATTGAGGACATTTCTCCAGAACATATTAAAGATAAAATATACTTAGTTTAGCCTTTTCCAGAGTTTCCTCATCGTCCTAAGAGCTCTGAGAAGTCCTAGTTTCACCCACAACTTTCCAGCTCGTGTCAGTGTGTACATAGAGTCCCTATTAGATCCCAACCTTTGCAATTATTTCCTACGGAAAGTTAATACACCAATATATATAATACAATACCGAGGTTGAAGGTGTGTATAGACCCACTATGGGGGATACTGATGAAGAAGCCCACATAATTACATCCCAGAGTCCCCAAACTAGTGTCATTTGTCCATTCTCTCTAAGGGTGAGACAAAATCAATGTTTGCGTGTGTCATATTGGCCTCTGACAAGGGACAAAGTTATAACGACTTGTCTCTAATAAGTTCCTTGTGTTAACCATCGAGTCCTTTCATTCCTTGGCTGCTTTCCCTATCTCTTTCCACGGCGTAGGGATTATTAGACGGAGTAGCGGAGTTATACATTGATCTATGTTTTTTAACAATCATGTAATAATAACATATATTTATATGTAGTCTTAGAAAGTGGCAGCAGTGGGGGTGGTTTAAGGCTGGAGCATATCTTGTCACCTACTCTAACTCAAAGAAAATACGACTATAATACTACTCCCTCCTATAGTTTCAACCTCTCAACTCTAAAGCACTTGAGTTCAGGAAATTGCTTCCATCGATTTACTTCCGAAAACTCGGAAAGTGTAGGTTGAAGGTAGGGAGGTAAATTGTGGCCGTGTATCCATGTTTCCCCATATATTCCTTCTATTCTCATAAATCCTGGAGAGGAAAGCATGCAGGGAGACAATCTATCTCTAACTCTGGGATGAATGGAAGTAAATTCGGTAGTCAAGTCCAGTCTCTGAAATTATATTTATCTCCAGAAAATACAACGCTTATATTTTACCCCTTGTCTCTCCGTCTTAGCAATTGCTATCCTGCCCGTTCAGATCTTATACTGACCTGCGTGGCAGTTCATAGTTCATACAGAATTATTACGGTTAGCATGATCGTTATCTTCAGGCCTGGAGGTACAAGTAGGACAAGAGAGAACAATTACTTTCCCACAGACACGGGGACATAAATACAATAGAAGAGAAATGTTATTATATTCAGAAGGGAAATTGCTCTTGTCCACTTGTTTTCTTGCTGTCTATTGCGTGTATGTATGAGCAGACAGTACTGGGAATATGTAAGATATAGATGATAAGGCCATTATGTAAGCTCCTCCTTGTGCCTTTTTTTATATATATTTCCAAAGATTAAATCAGGGCACAATCAATCACATTCTAATGACTTATGGAAGACGGGAAGTTGTTGAAATAGCATCCGCTTGCCATTCATTTGCATAGCCATTATCATAAATCCCCCTTTGCGAAGCTCTTTTCACGTAGAGTTGGCTAGTGGCTATTACTATGTTGCAAAGCCAAGCTATTTACCAACTACCTCGAGTCATGTCCATATATATCTATCACCCTTGGGTCAAGAAGCCAAGTGTCCAATCAAGACCTACCTGCGCTCCTGCTATACATGCAAGAGACATTCAACCCGAGAAAAAAACATTATTAATGTGATGGGTGGGGAAATTCGCGAATTTAGAAGGGTCACCCTCTACTTAAAGGTACTTAAAGGACATGAAAAATGAAACAAGTAATATCCAACAATATTAAATCTTGACTTTAATTGTCAATCCATCCAGGCTTTACGGAAAGGGGGAGAACACCAAAAAAAATCAGCCACAATACGCAATACCAAAATCTTTGATCCAAAATGATGTTCAGCCGAAACGGTTTTAGCCACAAGTAGTTCAGCCAAAATCCAATTTTATTCTTTTTGGAAACATACACAAGTCATACGAATAGTACAAGACACTTTTCTAGTCTAAAATAAAACATTAGAGTTTCCCTTGAGCATTTATGAGACAAGATAGCCCGATGGGGTTGGGTTTAGAGAAAGGAGATAACTAGGCGCATCATCCTCTCCGCCTCCACAAGAGACAGGACTAAAAAGGCAGATGCTCCCTTCCTATCTCTTGGAGTTGAAAAGGATTTGATGGGAAGGCGCATCCCTCCCATCCTCCAATGCTACTCCCTTATTCTGACCAACTCTCACATAAGCCGAACCCTCCTTGCTTTCACAACAATATTTTTTACTCTGTACATGATATTTCAGTAATGGTATATTTTCGATATTTTTCCAAATTCCTACAATGTAGAAAATTTCATTTTTGTTTTTCAGTTACTACGCGAACTTGGAACGATCTACAAGTACTTACAATAAATTAAAAAATAATAAAATCTAAAAACTGGTATCATACCTCCACTTATATATCCCATTTGTTGTTTCGTCTGAATTTTTTGATCGTTTAAATTATGTGTTCATCAAAATAAAATCCTCTCTAACAATCCCTACGATATAATACTAAAAAATGAACTATATTGTAAACATATTATTTTTTTAAGATAAATCTCACTCTCCGCTCCTTGAAGAGATCCTCTCCCTGAGGATAAAAGAGAGACGAAAAAGAGAGAGAGAGAGAGAGAGGAAGAATATAAAAAAAATCAATACTTGAAGAGGCAAATGGCTCATAAAAAACAATGGAAATTCGTCCCTTGGAGTCTCAAATTGCTCTTGTGGTTTTTATGGCAAGAGCCAATTTAGCAGAAAATCAAGTTAATCCAACCGTTTACCTCTCTCTTATGCCTTATTAAAACTTCTCTCTCTCTCTCCCTCCACTCCAAGCTTTTCATACACGGTATCATAACTTTACTTGCTTCCAAAATATCCCTCACTTATTACTACAGAGAACATGAGCATTCTATACCACCACCACCACTACTACTACATAACTCACATAGAGACTACTTTATATATTATTCACTTGATCTGCGCTCAGCTTCCGTTGATGTTTCATCATGTACATATAAAAGAACATCTCTCGTTTTCCCAACCAAGCGAAAATCTCAAGTTAAGTCATCTGTGTCAAGTTAAACTAAAATTTAGTCAGATTCAGATACCATATGGTAATGGCCATCCAGGCTATGAGGAACACCAGGTTGACTTGAGCTTCATATCATTTTTTTAGCTTGTATATGTGTATGAAAATATATATGTGATTCATAATCTCAGCATGTCAGAGCGTGGGATTTTGGGAATGGAATTGCGGTTAGAATACCCGATTGACGAGATGTAGTTTGAGTGCGTGTGTATATACAGAGAGAGGAGAATAGATTTTATCCATGAGGTTTCATCAAATCTATACTTTTCCGATATTCCTATTCCTCTTGGCATATCATTTTATCCTCTCAGTCTAACCGAGTGTATATAGCTTTTTTTTATTATAGATTCTTCAATCTTTTTATTTTTGTGCTTTCTCTGCTCCAGTGCTTTCACTCTTATCCCGAGCATATTTCTCCTCCCTACCAACTTGAATGGATGTGGAAACTTTCAAGATGTGGATTTGTACTTGAGTCACGTAAAAGATATCAAAACTTGGCCTATTAATATGTTGATAGGATGGAACTATCATAAGAATCATAATTGAGACTCTGCAGGAATCACAATCCCATTCTACTAATATGGCTACCATCCTGTCGCATTCCACTTTTAAGTCACGCTCTTTCAACCAACCACTTGATCTTCTGATTGCGAGGTGACTCTATTGAAATGTGTAGAGTGACTCAAAGTTTTTTTAAGCTTAGTAATCAAGATTTTATTAGTCTTATCTAAAGCGGAGAGTGAGGGGTAGAGACAGTTTGAAACTTATGCTCGAGACTCGAGATGAATCGAATTATTCCCTTCGGCTATTCCCCTCATTTGTCTTCCACTCAATTTCGGCGTGGGCTGTTCGTCCAGATCAGTAGACCGTAAGTTTTTTGGGAGAGGAGGCGGCATCGGCATTCGACTATGTCATTTGTTTAACCTATCTGCAACATCTCTCGAGTTTAGAAATGAGGAAACAGGGTGGCTCTCTATGGGAGAGTATCAGTGTCAGAAGCAGTATCTTTCAGAACCTTCAGACTCCTTTAAGGGCTTGTTGTAGCTAAAATGTACGTTACAAATATTAAAAATCAGCGCTGAAGGGTCTAGCATCCCTGACAATCTGATAACTTGGGTTTTGTTTGAATGCTCAATCTCCATGCACATAATACCAATCCCGATGTATAGCGTGCAAGACTTGAAAGGGTGGAAGATGGAACGAGTTCTAAAGTCCGGTCTTCTTGTGAAGCCCAAGTGAGGAACAGGGCTCGGCTGTCTCGGGAGATGAAGGATACAAATGGGCCTATCTCGAATTTCCCCTTCCAATTTTTCTGGATATTAAGTATTAACAATGTTTTGGATTCTTAAGACAAGGCAAGTAGGTCTTTTAACAGCTTTCGTGCTTATTGACTACCGAGCTTTTTGAAGATTCAATTACAGAGATATTTTTTGCCCCTCTCTGGGAGTAAGATGATTTGAGTGTGTGCCTTTGAGTTTGACGTCCTCATAACGGGCTAGCATGATGG
Source organism: Agrenia bidenticulata (assembly GCA_034694785.1). Lineage (NCBI taxonomy): Eukaryota > Metazoa > Arthropoda > Collembola > Entomobryomorpha > Isotomidae > Agrenia > Agrenia bidenticulata. Next base: position 117,222 of record JAQFYM010000002.1, on the reverse strand, counting down.
CTATGCACGTTCGGTACGATGACGAGGACTTATTATAGGACATGGAAGACAACACCCAAGGGAACCAAAGGATGCTGTAAACAGATCGTCTTCCTTCTTAACAATTTGAAGTATTTGAACCCATGTCACCAGTAAATGAGTGTCACTGACCCGTAATTCAAACCACTTTACTTGTTTGTTCTTTCATCTCTGACACTCCATTCTAGTTTATTGGAAGGTGGCTGGAGCTCGAGTTTTAATTTTTTAAATGCTTCTAAGACCAGAGGAGTCGTGTTAAACTTGTCATTGGGAATCTGTGTCCTCTCCGTGCATAATAATATCTGTCATTCCGAAACAGAAATATTTCACGCTCTCTTTGTTTTTATGAGATTTTTAAGGATTTCTCAGGAGTAAAGTGCTTAGCATGGCATTTATGAGGACGTAATAAAACAAGACATTAAACCCTTGCCCCATCAACTCAAAATTTTACATGAATCGTATTCAGTTGAGTTGTTGAAATTGTTTGTAAGTAGTTAAACTAGAGCAAGGATTTTTGATCCTTTTTTAAGACTATGCATCAAGAAATTATTGTATGGTTCATCGTTCTCACGAAAATATTGGGTGGAAGGTGGAACTAGCCTATAAGGTCATATAATAATAAGCTCTAGCATCTCAAATTTTAAAGGACCTAAGATCACTAGCTAGAGGTTATTTGAATAACTGCATTTTCGAAAAGTTAGTTATTAACCTGACGAACTTAATATTCGTGCGAATAGGCAGTTGAGTTAACTAATAAAGGAAACTCTAGCTTAGAAAAGTGAAATAAAATATCTGGCCAAAATACTATATGCAAATTATTCTATCCTGAACAACTGAACAGAAGTTTCAATAGTTTATAAATGAATACAAATCGATCGCAGACGTCCACAAGCCTCCCTTGTCAATATGATTTGTTCAACCCCAAAAGCACTAAATTCATTTGAATATCCTTATAAATCACAATTGAAGTGTTAGTTAGCCTATATAGCCTTGTGTAAGTCAATACGTTGCTCATTATGCATGAAAATACAGTATGGAAAGGAGTTTGCATAAAATCAATACGTTTAAAAAGTCAGCTCAACTCAATAATACCAAGAGTAGTGCAGATGTAATGCATAATGAATGAGACTTGGTCGGTGGTGGTATGGAGGTAAGATACCCGATCATCTTCAAAGAGTGCCTCAAGTCTCAATCCGTTCCGGCCTATTTGGTAGCATGGGGGGATGAATTATGCAGATTGAGCTGGATTCTTCAACTCCAAAGTTATGGGAGGAAGAAGAGAGTATTAAAAAGGTATTTATTGTATCTGAATATATTTTTATGGATCCGAGGGGGCACCTCCAAATTCACCGTGACTTCTGTGTCTAATATTTGTCCGTATGCAAGAGTAGATATATCAACTCCGTGAGAAAGTCAGACGTCAAACAAGTTCACAGATGACCTGAATTTAGGGGCTCGATGAACCTCAGCCATAACCCACATAAGTGTTTTTTGAAAAGGTGGAAGCATCCGAGGAATCGAGAGGGATTTCAAGATGAGAATCAGAGCTCAATGGAGTAGTAATACATATATTGTAATATGAATCTCATCTGGATTTTTTCAAACCTTTTTATGTCCATGTAATATTCACCTTCCACTGTTCGACTGTCGATGATGAATGTGTTAAAAAATTCTTTTGTACTTTGCCGAAGGCTTTGGCTGCTTCCACAAGAAAGGAACTAGGGGGGATCTGATTGGATATTGGATCATTTTATTTAACACTTTTTGGAAGTAACTAAATCGGTCTTTATGTACACCTTTGCATACTTGTATAGGTTTTAATTTATAATTTACGGTAGTTCAAACTGTAGAACTACCTATTAAGTATTTGTTTTAACCTTTGCACAAAATTAATTTTATTGAGATAGCTAATAATATAACATACTTGTGAGTGAATTTCTTAAGTCAAAATGTTAAATCGTTTTATATTAATTATGGATGATTTCGTTACGGTTATTAGCCGATTGGGTCTTGAATAAAAACAAAACAGAGGGACTGGACACCAATTTTAAGGTATTATTACGGTATCATTATTTTGCCACTAATTTCGCAGTGTATTCCACAGTCAAATTGAACCTGATTCCCAAACCAATTTAAAATCAACATGACACAAACAGCTATGTACCAATATCTGTATTCAGCTCCCTATTATGTTAAAAATTATAATATACATGCATGAATATTTCAGTACAATTTGTGAATGTATTGTGAATGTATTACATTACGCTGGTCTTGTTAACTAGACTGGAGAAGGATGAAACGGCAGTATCATAATTTTGAAGAGATCTGAGGAGCTATGAAATATTTTTACTGCATAAAGCCAATCAAATCCAAAAAAAACATTGATTAATAAATCCAACTTATTCAAGTTACTTATTACACAAGATCAAAGTTGGCTCAAATTCTCTACCTCCAACTAAAAATCCCTCGGACATTTCTACATTTCTTGACTAAATCCACAAGATCAAAAAGAATCTCAAAGAAGCTCAACGATCGACAAGTCTTGGGCCCCCAAAAAAAATCTATTTTAAAGAACCAAGTAACAGTTCGTCCGAGCAATAAAAAGTGAGCTTTTATCCTCTCAAGTCTCAGAGAGAAGAAAAAGTCCAAAAAGGTGTATCAAACCAAATGGAATTTCTCCCTCAGTAGATTAAACTCCCCAGTGGGAATGATAGCAACCTCTGTAATAACATCAAGTAAAATACGCTTCGTCCTTACAAGAGAGAAAAAAAGTCTTCAATTTTTTTCTTCACATCTTCATTCTCAGACAAGGGATTCTTGGAAAGGGCTATAGTTTCTTGTCTAAAGTCTCTGGAGTCGTCTCCAGTCTTGGGGCTCAGTCACCAAAGCTTTCACTCAGGACCAAGTTTTTTTCCTCTCTTTTATTTCACTTTCTCCTCTCCAGCCTTGGACATAAAGAAGAGAGAAAGAGTGAAGAGGGTGAGAGAGACAGAAGCGAACTTTATAGAAAGAGAGAGAGAGAGAGGAGTTCCATAGGGTCCCATTGTGTTTCACCAGAATCCCTAGAACTTGTTAGATAGGATACTAGAAGACAGAGAAAGGAATTGGATTGGGAAACGATTGCAATAAATCCCAGATTCTCGCTCACATTACATTACATCCATCTATCTGGCCGGGTGTAGTTTAGGCAAACGGCTTGGCTCTCTGTGTATAGTCCCTTCTATCTCAAGAATCTTTTAAGGAGATGGAGGTACATAGATTATTTTTTACTCAGGAACAACAAGAACTTTGGAAAAGCTATAGATTCCAGCCCCACACGTTCGAAGACCCCCCTAACAGAACCCTTTCGCAAGGCTTTGTGCCTTTTCTGCAAAGGGCTGGATATTTTACAACCTCTGGGATGATAATGGCAAGGATTTCATATGCAATGAGGATCGGATCGGATTGTATTACTTCCTAGGTGGACAGACCTACCTGTTATTTAAGAAAGTTAGTAGAAGTCGAATAACACAAATATTGATTGTAAGCTTGTTTGACGTATGGCCTAGGATGGAACCTATGGTATTGAGAGTGTGTTATGCAAGTCAACTTTCTCAATTTTATCATTAAGGCCTTTAATCCCGTTCCTCCCAACTTCCATCAATCATTTCTTGAGTACTGGGACCATTAGAAGCCACGTTACACATGTGCTGGAACGAGTTGCAAAACACGGAAGCGTCATGTAGTGTAGAAAGAATCTCAAAATCCGTCATCCTTCCTCGGTCCATGGTCCCAAGCTTGGAACAAATCATCTCACCCCTTTATTAGCAGATCGTCGGTGGGTGTACGAACTTGTTGGGATCATAATATGAGCTTGTTTAACATGGCCATAGAGACTCGGGTAATAATCCTGCGTTTACAATATCACAGGTTGTTCCTTGGTTTTGGCTTGAGAATCTGTTTGTATTTCAAGGCCAGCCGAGCCGATCTCTCTTCATATGTGAAATCTAAACGATTCCGTGCATCTGTCTCCAGCAAGGGGATCCGGATGGAGTTAGTATGTAATATATGTATAATGGAACTTGTTTGCTATGAGCCAGGAAGAAGATTGTGATATTGTTTCGAATTGATCCTTGTGGAAATCTTGGGTTCAAATGATTTATTTTCAATCATCATATCCGTATTGAATCGGCACATTCAGTAATTTCCTTACCATCTCTACTTCTGTGCACATCACAATTTTACAGCGCTGCACGTTATCTGTTGTTATAATTCACAAAATAATTAAAAACATAGTTTGTCATTTGGAAACAAAGCCTCTCAATGTTTCAGTTTATTTCAGTTCAAACAAAAATATTTTTAAAGTTCGACCTCATTACTAAAAAGCATTTCTCTCTTAATTATGTTTGTAGTTTGGTTAGGACTGAAAATCGAGAAAGATTGAAATAAACAAGAATCAAATAAGAAGATGTAACGACAGTAATAGTAATAATAATTCACTCAAGCAAACCTACTGAAATATACTAACCTAACCCACCCACACTTTTACAAAATTACAAAATCCACCAGGAGCGTAAGCACCTATTTGAAATACACGTTCTCAACTCTCCGATTCGGTTAATACTTACAAACTAGCCTAGCTCAGTACTACACGATTATGTAAAATCGACATTTAACATACATAGTATCCTTTCTCTCCGCATCCACCCTTACACTATTCTCATTCATTTATTTAAGCCCGGCTAGCCCGGGTGATGGAAATAGTACAAATAGTAGTACGATACTCGATACTCGAACCAATATAAAAGCCCAAGCTCGGAGAAATGAGTGCCAAAAGCCATACTACTGCTCCCACCAGTATTTCCTACCTCCGAACCTCTGCCCACATGAAAGAAGCAAGTAATGAGTGGTGGGGGTAGCTTTCCTCCTCTCTTCGTCTTCAGTTCGTCAGAGATTGAGGACGGAGAAAGTTTCTGGGCCGGAAAGGAGATAAAGTGAAAGTAGCTGTAGGAAATATGGACAGAAGGTTATCCATCCCGATTCTCCTTTAGACGTTACTTGTCCTTAAAACATGTTATAGTTCCCCCTTTACTGCAGACCTCTGTACTGGAGACTAGGAGCAGCTCAGCTTATATAACTACTCTCCAAGCTCTGAGGCACAAGATAAAAGAAAGTTATTCCCGAACATTATAGAGTCGACGATAGCTGGGGAAAGTTCTCTCTCTCTCGGGCTCAACTTTCCACCCGTTTGTTCTCCAACTGTGAGAGAAGTAAGTGGATCTTTCTTTACAAGAAAGTTTTTCTAAAGAAATTTCCTCCCGAGTCCTGAGCTGCCGGTGGTGGTGGTGGATTTTTCTCTGTGCTTGCAAAGACTTGGAGAGGTCTTGAGAGCCTTGAGGAGGAACAAGTTTTGAAGAGAAGAATAGATATATCTTCTAAGGAGTTTCCTTGTCTGATACCCGTGGAATCAAATGATAAGCGAGGAGAATTCTCTCCCTAAGATAGGATAGTTCGAGGATTGGTGTTGAGGAGGGGAGAAAGGCGGATCCCATCCTGGAGTCATCCCCAATCCCCAGTGTCCATCCTGTGGGCTCTGCGCCCCATCTTCCCCTTTATTACGTACAGTACTGCCGAGATAGACGGATTCGTGAGCCACCTCGACTGAGATTCATCTCTCTTACTTAGGGAGTCTCTGATCGTGATAGTATTCGTCCCGGTGGTGGTGGTGGTGATGAACAAGACATGCCTACGAACAGCTTAAGCCCTCACACTCACCACTGACACTTCTTTGGAACAAGACAATCTCTCAGAGATCCTCGGATTCTTTACTACCTACTTGTTATGTAAACAGACAAGGCTGTGTTGAGACATTAGCATACGGAGCTGAGTACGGTATGGTATTGTCAGCATCTTCATTGTCTTAAAACGTTGGGAAGACGCCATGGAAGGGTATTAATAAAGAGATAATACATATCAATGGGTTGGAATGTCCTTTTGATCCATTATCTCTCGCAAGAATTCCACTGTGACTTCAGAATTTAGAAACATTTGCAGGCTGTAATCCTCAGCTTGTTTACGTCAAGTTAGTGTGCTGTGAAAGAAGATACTATTTTTGGTGACTTGAAGAGACATTTAATTGTCTGATGGTGCCATCAGTAATTAACTCCACTCAGCTCCATTGTGTTTTGACTAGATGGAATTCGGCTATATAGAGGACATTAGACGGGACGGTATTGTTTTGGAGAAGTGAATCACTTGACATTTAGCCCAGCGTTTTATATTATAAACAATTCTTTCATAGAGTATTCATAAGCCTTCAATAAACAAGACCAAGGTTCAACATGCGGTGCAAACCAGTGGCGAGAAAAGTTAATCATCATGGTAAGTGGATCTTTTATTAGTTTTTGGACCTTATGCTCATTTTGGCTTCTTTAGATGCATTTCCATTAATTAAGAAAGAATTTCGTTTGACACTCCGTTCCGATATAATCTTCCCAAGGATTGTCTATAAAGATGAGTCCTTTAGGTTACAGGAAATAAATAGCCCTATGCTATTCATATGTTTAATTTACTAGACCCCCAAAGTTGACTTCAGTGACTTGATCTTATATTAAGTACCTAAGTATAAAAAAATAGAGCATGTAAATTTAGAAAGACACAATAATATTAGTGCCGAGACTTAGGACTTGTTTCCTTAAAGGATTAAGGGGATTAGCTATGTGTCTTACTGTCACTAGGAAATCAGTCAAGTGTGACATGTCACTCATTCCATTCATCAACTATATAGTCAATCGTGTATGCAATATGCATTCTCATTTTCAGTTCGTACCTTCTGCTCGATGCCATTCATGTAGTTGTATTTTAACATCATGTGCGTGTGCTCAATATGGAATAATAATAATAAAAATTTCGTTCGATTCGAAATTACGGCTAATGTACGAAAATAAGTATTTCATTAGTTTCTCACCACGTGAGACTCGTAGCTCTGACTATGGAAAAATAAGTTGCATAACATATTTTATAAATAAAAAATTCTTTACTTTCATATATTTTAGTTTTACAAATCTGACGGTATAAACCACATTTAAAGGACATTTTATAACTTGTATAATAATAGAATTGAAAGTTGAGTAAGTAACTTCATCTCCGGAGTTTTTCTGTCTCAGCAGTGCATATAATTTATAACAGAATGAAACTCTTACGCAACCCTGTCCCGGTTTTCCGGGTTCACTGGATTTTATTTTTCTGAAAGTATTCATTCTAAATTCGATTGACGTAGATACATCAATACTGAGGTATTCCTATAGAGCATTGAGTACATAGACATAAAGTTGCTTGGAGTTGAAATTCCGACTTCAACTTTTCATTCCGGTTGAAAATCCAAGTATAGCCTCGTGTCATATTCAATTCAACTATCAAAATAGGAAACCTTGAAAGCTCGCCCGCTTTTGTTAGCAAATAAAAATAACACGGACAGTTCCAACTTCCAAGTAAAAAAATTACATATATTGTTATTGATCATCAATCGTAAATTTAAAATACATCTTGTCGATTCAAAAATTCACTACTTCTAGTCACGTCAAATTCATCCTGCTAATTTTGAGAGTATTCTCATCTGTTTGATTTTATAAGGGTGCCTGCCCTATATTTTTGATCTTGTCAAATGGCAAGAGAAACAATAAGGTACACGCGGGGTTGGACAGAATTAATTTTAAAGTCGAATCAATCACTTGTAAATAGTCTGTTGCTATTGCTGTTTATGATTCGTTCCATGATTTTTGAATCTATGTGATTTCGAGTAGAAAGGGTGCAAGCCGGTTGTTAGTTACACAAGTCTTTACTCGGGATAAATGACCCAGTTGTTCCGGAGGGAAACCCTCCCGTGGAATCATTCTATTATTATTGGTCCTTTATTTTGGACGTTTAAATCCGGATTTTAAATTTGTATACACACGCCCTAGTCTGGCAGACGACTTGGTTATATGTTCCATGTGTTATTTACTCATGTTACACTTTTTATTGGCTCGTGATTTTGACACATTAATTCTATTGAATACGAGCAAAAGTCTCATACTAATTATAACATTTTAGCTTCAATTTCTTAAATCTTATACAGCAGCTTGATCTTCTTAATCTACAAAGAAATCGGTTAAATAACTTTTACGTGACAAATACTTTTCGAGCCCAAACTCATCCTTAAATTGTTCCACCATTGTTGAAGCCCCAATAATGATCAGTCAACAAAAGGGTGAAAAATGATAGAGCGGTTGCATGTCCCGGTCTACAAAATTGTGAATTGACTCATCAATTCTCAAACTCTGTCCACTGCCTCGTTTTCTATTCACTTTGAACATAATGGATTAGAATTGACTACCCTCTCTATCTCATCAAGATAGCCGGAGAGCTTACATACGCCCGGCTACCCTTTTGACACGCCATCCCCAATGAGATGAGTAGATGACCTATTTGGAATTGTACAGGAATGCTCTTACGATCAAGTGTCAAGTACAATAAGTTAGGGACACAAAAGAACGGCCACGACAGATAACATCTAGGAAGAATAAGGGGAAACTATTTACTTTGATAGTTACTGTGGTGGAGTGTGGACACTAGAAATGTTGGGGTTAGCTCTTCTAACTTAGCCATAACTCTCCAAGTGTGACAATAGATTCTCCCTACTGAATAGCCAGGGAAGATGGACAGACGGGGTCAAGCGAAGATACAAAGGATGTTAATAATGAGATATTCGGAGATTGTGAATAGAGAGAAGACTTTTGCATTCCGCCTATTGTCCCCTGCCCTCAAAGGGACACACCAAAAGCCCATACAAGAACTCTTCCTTCGGGCACCGTCATTTCACTCCGTTTCTGCCAACAATCCCTTTCTTCCTGGCTTCAACCATCTTGTTCATCCAAGAGGTTAAAGAAGGCTGGAAAAAAAGTTTGGGAAGAGGAGTCAAAGGTGTCGGCAACCCTTTCGTAATGATAGGATGGAAGAAAGTTGATGAAACTGAAATTATTACTGCCCAGCATATTAAATGGACTAGCAAATACAAATATATTAAAACTCTCTCCCTATGAAGAATAGTTGATGGTGTGTCTTTATAATTTATTAGAAACATCACCAAAGTTCTTGGTTGATTTAGTAGTTAGTAGTTTGTGTAGTGGCTAGTGGCATAGTCATCCAGAGATAATTTGTCATTTATTCTTCTTTGAGTTTGGACATGGGTTATTTGTGCAATAATTGAAATCGACCCCTCCTTTCGAGGGTTTGCTTGGGAATGGAGAGAGGATTATTATTATACACTTGATAGCTTGAGATACGTACGTCCAGACAAGTTTTGCATGCGTCCATATTTATTATCAGAGGGTTAAATTAGCTAGTGATGATGATGATGGCGATGATGATGATGATGATGATAGAGCGTCTCACAGAGTATTAAATCGATACTGTCCACTTTACTTTGTCGGCTGGGAGGGTAATTTTCCTCAAGTCAAGGAAGGAAGGGTAATTTGTCACAGAGACACCACTCATTTCAGGGACAGTATAATACTGCCTAGAATTACAATATAGTCAAAGGATTGTCTTGTGGTACGACGATGTACGAGAATACGGAGGGATCGAGACGGATAAGAACCTCGGGTATTAGTAGATAGATAAGGCACAAGTACCCCGGGTAGTATGTTATCAAGTAGTGGACAAGTATTATGAGTATGCAGAATCTAATATTGTGTGTATGAGATTATCACAAGACTTGGGTTGTTTTATGGATCTTTTTTTCTTCTTGCTTGTGTGTTTATACACATACGTCGAAGGAAGAGTCAGATATGATGTGTGTCTGTGCATTTTTACGATATTGGTATTTAGGTTTTTTGTATTGTCCTGTGGGTGCGTGTGAAACTGGATAATTCGTACAGATGTGAATGGTGCACGTGAATCTAGGCGTGGTCCCTTAAGGACTTCCTGGCCAAGAGGACCCCCTGTGGCTCTTCTTCACGAAGAAAAACACAGCTCGCATCCTTAGACTAGAAATGATCTCTTTGTTTTCCTCGTTTTTTTCCTCAACATTTAAAGATGAAGACGATCCTCAAAAAGATGGGTCTATAACCGGGAGTAGATACTCGGATTTCATTCTTAGAAATTTTGAATCTTGATCCTTCCCTCATCTGCTTAAGCCATGTATGCGTTAAGGCCCAAATTACTCTCCCTTGTTTTCTTCCTCAAGATTTTTCCTCAAATCCTTGTTTTCCTTGTCTGTTTTTGCCTGGTGGTGGTGGTAAATAAAATATACCAATCTATCAGCATCAACGAGTGGACATCAGCTCCTATTTCTTGTCAAAGATTTTTACTAGATAATCTTGAAGGGGTTTCTTCCAAAGCTTACTATTCTCTGCTTCTCACATGGTCATAGTCTGTTCGAAGGGTTCAACAATAAGCCTTATTGTGTTTGGACTGCATCAACGTTTTATCAGTCTTATTGACTTTTCTATGCAAGTTTAACTTTTTGTCCACCATATTTGTTACATGAGATTTTGCATGAAAATTAGCATTAGCATCATTTACTAAATACAGCAGAATAGCTTATCTAATTATATCAGGGAATTCATATTTATCTCAAAAATGTATACTAGCTTTCGACATGCACATTTTTGGTGATCAGGTATAGGAGCTTTGTTACTGGCTCCTTTTTGTCTAGCACAAACATCTTAAACTATGTATGTCGGTCTACAAGCATATAAAACAGGCGGGGATCTACGACACAGTGTTCTTCTTGTGTCTCACTTTATTCCCAATTTTAACCCACATCTCACACCTTGAAAGAACCATTTTAAATGATTTTTTTTAAAGTTCTCTTAAAGTGTCTTAGCAAGCTGATCAAGATAGTCTATATGATTCTGCTCCACACAGTTTCCGTAATCCCCCTACTCTTCCAGGTATAAATTCTTGTCCTATTTCTTTCCTATCTCGTTTACTAATGTCCTCCTGTATGATTTTTTGGGAAGCGATCCTAAAATCCTTTCGGTTAAAGCCTCTGGTACATTAGGTGTTTTCTATTCATCATCACGACGGGGCTAACCCTAATCCTTGAATTAAATAATATTTAGCTCTCTAGCAGCAGTCCCTTTTCTCCCTCCAATGTTAATGGTCAGCCGTAAGCCTTGCTATCATTCAGTATGATCTTAGTTATATATAAAATACATTCTAACCCTTTGGAATCGGAGCGAGTTGGGATGCTTTATATGAATGGTAACCTTGGTCTGATTTGAAATCGTAAAATGCAGCCAATCTCTCCAGCATTTGTGATTAAGAAGACACTAAGTGTGATAAAATATATAGACATCATAATAAGCAATTGGGAATCGGGGAAGCTCAGGGATGAAATGGCAGAGAGGCGAAATGAAATATTATTTACACAACAGGGGCAATGATATGATAAGGATGTGTGAACAGGCGGATTGGAGTCGGGTTCGGCCTTTGGAACTCTATTCAATTTTTTTTACAGCCGATTCTCGTACGACATTAAAAAGGGATGTGCCGAGGAGAGATAATAAAATATAGGATCATTCCGTAGGTTAATTTGGCCAAGCTTGGGCTTTTGCTATGCAACCTCCACCCATTTCCCTTCCCTTAATGAAGGAATACCAGTTCTGGTGGTGGTGTTAACTCTAGATTTATGATTATGACCTCATGGCGATGTAAATCTGTGCATATCATTGTGTACAAATGAATGCGTTTTCAATATCTTTTGTCCTTTTTATTACGGCCTTTTCGGTCTTCATTGATTTGGTGGTTTGATTATTTACTTTTACACCGGAATTTATTGTCCTCCGGCTAATGGGTGTCGTAAATCATGTTCGATTCCTAGTATAATACCACGGGTTTGCAGTTCCAATTTCGGCTTCTGTTTGCTATTATTCAACTTTCATGATCTTTTGGAGCATATGGTATTCGGAAGGATGTGCTCGAGAGAGCCTTTGAATAATAAAACTTTTCCAATGAAGCTAAAACACTGCAAGGGTTTGAATTGCAAGTTTGAAAACATCGAGAGATTTGGCTACGTCTCACCGTTTTTGATGATATATGTCCAGTATTTTGATGTTAAGAGATGAAATAGAGTTAGGAGGGATACTGAAGGTGACAAACATTGCTGCTGGGTTTTACACATAAAGTGGTGGACATTGTCATTACCCCCAACTGATTCAATCTACCAAGGTTAGGGCGACCCCCTGATGACTTCTTCCTGGTTATCGTGTTATGCGGACTTGCATTTGTTGGACATAGGGTTGTGAGGAAATTCGTACATGAAAGATTCTCTGTGTCATTTCATGAACACTGCAAGACTTAGAACTTGGGATTTACAAGCTTGTTTAAAAATGTCATTTTAGGAAGGGAAAATGTCAAAGAAATCCTTTTCACTTGAGAGTAGAGATCACTTTTTTAAGCTAAAAAGTTTGACTTTTCCTTAGATAAAAAACAAGAAGGCCTACATGTAAATTATGTTTTATGTTCCCTACCAATAAAATATAATCTCAGCCCTCTCTGCATTATTAAACATGTGGTTTTTCAAAGATTTTCAATCCCTGAAGAAATATGATAAGCGGGAATGTTAACCTTTTGCGCAAATAGGGATAAGACAATTTTTTTGATACCGTGAAAAGGGTCACCATTTCTCAGAGCCGGTTTTTACGGGTGACTTCCATTGTAGTTTTATTCAATCCCAAGGGAATCTGATGGACTTGAGATGAGGTTCCTTTTTTGTGAGAAAGAAGGTCGATGAATATAAAAAGTGGCAGTATTGTGCCTAGTGCTAGATTTGAATCCTTGAATATTGGATAGGCGACCCTTGTTTGCATACACAAACTCTGGAACTGCATACACAGCTTTAAGAATCTCAAGAATCCATCAGTCAGTCCAGAATCCAGAATATCTAGTCTTTTTTGGAAAATAGCTTCTATTGAACAGCTCAGGATTGACTGGTCCCTTCTGACATTTTATTGTGAAAAAAAATCTATCCTTTTCCCATTGTGTAGAGTGTCCCCGTATAAAAAAGCAAGTAAAATGAATCCAATCTCCTCTTGCAACGCAATATTATCTGATAGTGTTATTTGGATCCTGGAGTTTTACGAGTCGATTCGCCATTGGTTTTCCATGGATTTGGATTTTCGATGACATTCCATTTGGACAAGGATATCTTTGAGCCGTTTTATATACACATACATCTATACTCTTTTGAGATGGATTGGGACTTGGGAGATAAAGGGAAATTGAAAGGTTCTCCGTGCCAAAAAAAAGAATGGATAATCAATTCCAGCTTTTTCTTGCATGGATTTATATAAAAAACTTGGCTCAATAGAGCTTAACTTAAACTTAATATTCCCTAGGTAGGAACGGTTAGGATGAATAGAAATGCATAAAATTCTCTACAGCATTAACGGTAACGTAGAGTTAACAAATCCAAGAATATTGAAACCAATTACTAGGGAATTCACCCTCCAAAAAGTACTAATTGATATTTAAAACCTCATCAACAACTCTGATTTCTCCGTCTTCCAATTACCTCCGAATGAAATGCCGCAATAATAATGACAATAATTAAATTCATCAGTCTCCAAGAAGCTCCCACATACCCCTTGCTGCGGTCGAGGCCTGCCAGAAGCATCCTCAAACTCCGAATGAAGATGACGGACGAACGCCAAGCCTAAAGATCAAAACTTGTTATGTCCCAAAGTCAAAAAAGAGGGAAACAATAAGGGAAGCTCAGAGTGACAGTTCTCTGGAATAAAATATGAAAGCTTTCTCTCCGTCGAAGTTGACTCCTGAAGCGAGGCAGATAATTACTAGAAAGTCCATGAATGAATTTAGTAGCAGGCGGTCGTAGTTTGTTGGGCACACTGCGTCAAATTACACTCGCAGTCTATGCGGTAGGTAGCTCGTCACTGTTTACTTGACATTTTTATCCTTTTTCTGGTGGAAATTAACGTAGAATAACTCGGGCTAAAAAGGGATGAAATTCGGCTAGGTTGAATTAAAGCATTCAGCTGAACCCGGGTCTTCCCAAGGGACGTTGCAATCACAATAGGATACCCTGTCCCCGGAGTTTACCCAAGAGTTCATCGTTGGTAAACTCGGGAAGGAATGATCTATTGTAGCCGGGAATAATATAGTTGATGCTATGTATTTAGCAGAGGGACATGGAGGTGGAAACACTGTACTAAAGTTTATTTTGATCTTACTCCCTGGAATATTATAACCATGTGCTCCTGTAGTATGTACCATAGACACGGTGTCCAATCTAGACTATGGGGACGTCAGTGTACTTACTAGATGCTCTTTTAAAATTTTGATATTCTCATCAGCGTAAAAAGCCTGGAGCCTTGGAGAAGCCTCTCTAGTTTATAATTGAATTCATTCACGTGTTTGTTTTGCGGAGCTTTCATATAGTTTCCTCATCTCTATTTTAAATTCTCTCCCCGACCATCCTTTCCTTTGATTCCACTTTTGTCATGAAATGTGGAGAAGTAACTACTGTAACCTCTGCTTCGTCTCATCTCGCTTGGAATGATAGGAATTGGATTGGCTTCCCATTCTCCTCTCTCAGCTTTGGTCCATTGTTGTCTCATCTCGGGATGGGCGGAGAAAGGTCTTGGTATGTACAGGTACGCAATTAAATAGGAAGCTAGACTCTCCTTTAGAGGTGGATGAATTAGACTGATGAAGATGAGTGAGAGAGAGAGTTGTGGAGAAATTGAAAACTTTTGATTTAACCCTTTTTACAATTTATGACTTCAATTTATAATATAAATGTGGGTTTTCTGAGACACTTCTTTAGTTTTTACCCCGTGCTGTGTGCTCCAACTGCTTCGCTTCAAGGATGGAATGAAAGCACATTTTTCCTGAAAAGAATTCGCCACTAGTTTCGTTATTGACTGCATATGTTTTTGTTCAATTGGTGTTTACAAAAGTTTGCTCAAGTTCAAAATAAAAGCAAGTAATCAAGGGGTGTCCCAACTCAAACTCTATATCCTACTTTCCTCATCCGAGTCCCACCAGCTTTCTCTTCTCATGCTTTCATTAGTCGAATCTCTCTCTCTCTCGGGATAAAGAACTTGTTTGAATGTGTTGCTTACTTGTGTCTATTTAGGAGCTTGCTTCTTCATAAGCTTTATAGGGCTTGAGCCTTTCTGACAGACTTCCTCGAGGTGACAATTTGCATTAAGGATTTGAAATTACTAATCACACATCCAGGCATCCCTCTCTCTCTTCAGTTTCAAACATTCTAACTGCCTGCCACTTGCTTTCCAGTAATTCGAATGTGTGAATTCATTTGCTACCTCAAAGAAAGCTTACCCGGTTTATTATGGAAGTGTAGTACCGAGGAGTGATTCCATTTTACTCCTGCTGTGTCACAATTTACTCACCATGTTGAGTGGAATACCGATTCTCCTATTTGAGAAAGAAGCTGTTGGGGGCTCAGTTTTCTGTATTAATATTATGATTTTACCATAGGGCACCATGATGGTTTCCAACTCCACGCTGCAATTGTCGTTTGGTCCTCTCAGAAGAGAAGAATATATATTCTCTGATGCATATATTATAGAATTGGGTAGCCTGTAAGTAGCTTGGGAGAGTGTCGGAGTCGGTGCTATAGTCTTTACTTACGTAATGGTGTGAAGGAGTAGGGTGCCGATTTAGGCTCGTCCCGTCTCGTCGTCACATTATGACAATCTGTGTCGCACGTCTTAATTAGTCCTAGTGATAATTACACAATACTCTTCGTCACATTGAGCAGTGCCTTCATTTTCATACCAGAGATTCCTTTTCAACATCCGCTGCTTTAATTAAACTCCACTACTACCCGGGGACAGACTTGGAGAACCCGGGGCTTTTAGGACTTTTACGACAGGCAGGGCAGACTCGAACAACTTTCTTCGGTGTGTTGAAAAAAATTTCATATCTCTCTCCTCGTTTCATAACTTCATGGCTTGTTCTAATGTGCTTCATAAGTTCATAAGAGAAGGAGAGAGAGAGGGTTCAGAGTTCAGAAGAGTCTGGCTTTCATTACATTTGCTTCTTAACTCTCTTATTAATTTTGGCTCCTTGTGAGATATGAAAGGAAAATTGCCCTATG
This sequence comes from Agrenia bidenticulata, assembly GCA_034694785.1. Taxonomy (NCBI): domain Eukaryota; kingdom Metazoa; phylum Arthropoda; class Collembola; order Entomobryomorpha; family Isotomidae; genus Agrenia; species Agrenia bidenticulata. The sequence goes on along the minus strand of JAQFYM010000002.1, from coordinate 101,096 downwards.
CATCCCCATTCTAAAGTTATGCTCACTTAGCACAATCGGGATCCCTTGCCGCTTTGTGCTAGGCTCAATGTATATATTACCCCGAGGATCAAGCCTCCAAAAACTGATTCGTCGTTTAGAGCGAAGAGCATTGAATCTAGAGATGAAATTGAAAATGAAAATGCACAAGGGCCTGAGTGTAACTACACAAGGAGGGAACTTCTGGAGAAAGTAGTCATTATTAATAATGTTATGACGATTAATTCCGAATCAGTCAGTCACAGACACTCGACAGATAAATGACCTCGGAATCGGAAGGTCAGACAAGGTAATGATATGTTCTACAAGATAATATATCATCGGAGAGAGAGAGGTCTAGAAAACCCGGGTCTGACAACGGAGCTTAGCTTAGCAGATTGAGATTGAAGGGAGCCAAAAAACAGTTCGGATCTCGGTGGAGCAGAAGCCAATGGAGCAACACGTGTAACAGACATCTTTATGGATGCGACCCCATCCCATTATCATCATCCTCGATCCTCGATCCTACTCCAACGAAATTATCTGACGATGGCATGCCCGCGTGTTCTTAGCCCTTTTACCTCGGTTTTCCCACAGTTCGCAACTATGAGTTTTTTATACTCAAATTCTAAGGGTTCAAACTAATGCTTTAGTATTCGAAAAATCTCGGGAAATTTTTGGACATTCCTTAAAAAAAACTTACCAAAAATCTCCGTCGATCGTAATTACCAATTGTGTGTACACATGTACAACAGACACGTAAAATACAAAACAAATAATTAAAGCCCACCATGTAGCGATTATAACTTTTTTGGGGTGACTTGCAGACAATCTGCTCAGCTTGCATAATTTATGACCCAATCTCATCCGATGATATTAGACGATATTAGTTGATAATGGGCCTTCCGAAACCACTGTTTACGGTACACTTGGCAGTTAGAGGGGGATGAGGATGCCTTGGGTGATACAAGAGCGGAAAGCATATTGCATGGATGATGAACATTGAATCATCTGTATTGAGCTTATTCAAGCGGAGATAGCATATTTGCTACATTCGTATCCTTTGGCTTTTTTGAGGGTTCCTCTATAACATCATAACAATCCAGTGTGACTTGATTCCTGGAGCCCAATAACAAGGATGAAGTAATAACCATAATACAACTGACTGTGTGTGACATAGGGCAAGGTTATTAATGGCCCATTATTGACCTCGGTTTTTTTAAAGAAAAAAATCATACTATATTGTTAGCCTTTTCTCATTGTTTGGTTGTCAGTCCAAAGCTTAACAACTTATTGTTTCCTTGAAATTACTCACCAAGTATTTCAAATTCATCCTATTGCTATTGACGATGTGTGTTTATAGCTCATCAAAAGTAGAGTTGAAACATAAAATGATAATGAAGATGAGTCAGATCGATCATAACTCTAATATGGAATTGATGGACTTTATTTTTGAGCACGCGGGTCTAATTTCCTCGTATCGTCATTGTCAGTAGTTCATCAAAAGTTGTAGGAAGGAGTAAAGAAAGCGTGAATCATTTTATGACTCCAAAGAGGTTATGTGAGAGCAAAGGCTTGGAGACTGGAGTGTGGTATGATTATTAAAAAAAGTGATGATTGTACGTGTAGCAATAGGATATACTACGTGTTGGAGTGAGTAATAATAATATTATTCCTAGGGATATATTATAAGAATAATGGGATGATTGGTATGTTGATATTGAATATGACACGGCAGCTGAGATTTCGAGATGAGAGCACGCTTTGGCATAATAAATGATAATGAAGACATTCGTATGGAGATACTTGATATCTATTTGAGTCTGACATGAATATTCAGGATGAGTGTTGTTTGAGTATCTAAGAGTGATTTCATGCTGCTATCAGATCAGATCTCCTATATTGAGATGGGTCTTTGAAAACGCAAATTCAGCTCCAACTCCTTCTGTATTAGCTCCTTTAGTCCGTGCCTCTGTCCATAACACGGTTCATAATCGTTTTGTCTCTGACTGAGACGCCTCATTTAAATATGAATGCAAACCTGGCACTTGGATTCTAAAATGACTTCAAGATTGAGAACATGGGAAGACAACCGATTCCTATGGGTGTGTACAAGTTTCAAACACTTCCACTCTTTAGTATCTGTTGATCATTTACTACTACTAATAAATGTGTAATCTGCTTGTGCTTATTTTTTTACGGTTGAGATTCTGGAAGGTTTTAGGAACAATTAAATTTGGTGGAAGGATGAGGCTCTGTGTTAATTAATTAAGGAGTATCTGTAGGAGAGGAAATGATCATTTCACAGTTCATAATTTTTCAATGATGATTTAATTTCGTTACGGTTAACTCCTTGAATCTCAGTCATTAGTTAACCATAAAGATATCAGACAATATTATTTTTAGATATGCATGTCTCTATATAAATTATGAATCATCCACAACTCATAAAACACGAAAAGATGTAGTTAACCGCATCTTATTCTTATTATTATAACTTATCAGCCCTGTTCACATTTGCTCAACAAAAACAGAATCCTACTAATCCTTCTGTGCGGGTTAGTGTGCTAATATCGTGGCTATGCTTGTCTGAGCCATTGTACAGACTTGTTTTTGTGGAATAGCAATACTGCATGGTAAACAGTGGGGAGACGATAAATCAGGACAGGAACCATGTCACGTTATCTTTACCGGGGGCAAGGGGTTAAAATAATAAAATTTGCATGGAACTCTATAAGAAGCCCTATCCGAGTATCAAAGAGCCAGTTTCCTTTGTCTTCCAGTAACTACGGAGTCAGTGAAGAGTTGGAGACTCGCAAATCTATGAAATGCTTATTTACCTTTCTTAAACTTTAAAACTCTAAAGATAAGGATTGTACAACAACTATGTGTTCGCGGAGTGTGAGAAGTCATCTAAGTTATCTTCTACTTAATCAAGAACAGTATGGAATGAGCAGATAGGTTTTTAATGACCATAACCTCATATATAGATGAATGAACGAGGCTTGGATGTTTTTCTCTTGAGAGTTGAACAAGAGGTGGGTGATACAAGGGAAAAGTGAGAGGATGACTTGGAAACAAAAGCGTGAAATGTGAGAGTGTTATGATAAGAAACGGAGTGTCGGGAGGCAAGGCGTATTTCCTGCCTCTTAATCTTCCCTATTTTATGTTACAAATTTAATACACATCAAATAATAGAGTAAAGTTTAGTCCCCGCTTTTATGAAGATGCGCATCATCGCTTACTCGGCACGTACCGCTTTTGTAAAATGATGCTCATAAAACGTGATTTCTTTTTGCAGACGACCGACTGCCACCGGATCAGGTACGTTCATCCCGTTGTTATTCCACGGATCTGTGGTAACGACCACAGAATCAATCTCAAATAAATCCTGGAATCAAAACCCCTCTCTTTTTCTCTCTGCTCTCCAATACTGTCAAATGGACGGGGCAGCCTATTTTTAAAGGGACACTACTAGGGGAATCACGATTTTCTTTCTCCCTACTTCAGAGTCCAACTGATTAAAAGCTCCGGCTATTTCCCTCATGTCCAGCAATCCTTTGTCAAGTAAAGTCCGACCATTATATTGTGCTTGTTGAGGTCAGTGCCAGGTCAAGGATTAGGATTTTTTTAAGGGCCGAAATATTTCTAATCATTCATCCGTGAAGGCATAATCCTTCGTCTGGTGCTTGCTGACGAATCGGACTTCAATGAATTTTTCCCGATTTTAGGTTATTCCTAGTTAGTAAAATGCTCTCAATGGAATTTCTCTATAATTTCATGCCTAAGTTAGCACCCAAAAGAAGCTACCTATAATCCCATCGTGAATACTGCTTCATAAATAGAGTATATTCATAAACCTAAATTGTGACTTTAAAAAAAGGAGAATCTGCTTAGGAGTTTTTTTGCCTCTTTTATGCACATAAAGGTCCTTTGATCCTACTGTAAAGGAACAAGGAAGTCATTACCTGGAGTTAAGGTGCAAGCCGGGTGTAGTTAGTATTCACGGAAGGGTTTCGATTCGACTACAGTCTGCTTAGAAAGGAAGGAAGAGACTGGAGAAGATATGTCAGAGGGGGAGAGATTCTACAAGTTTTGAGATTAGAAAACGGACTTCCTCACATTTATGGAGTTCTTCCCACGACTCGTCATATTCATATTCTTGATGCCATGGAAGAGATAATTGAAAGCCGTAACGGTCATCAAAAAAAGAAAGGGCTCCCTTCCCTCTGCTATCCTCCCTGGCTAAATGTGTATGAACTAGAGGACGGGTGTGTGTGTGTGTGTTTGGACAGTTTAGACTTTTCATGTATCTGGGAATGAATTTTCAAGTTTTATTTGCTGTAAAATTATTATCCTCTCGGTATGAATTTTCAATCCAAGGAAATAGTCATAATTAAGCCCTTGACTGGGGACTGGGATGGAATAATGAGGATGGATGATGAGAGTAGCTCTTCACCATGAGTCAAGTATTGTAATTATATAGTCCTCACTCGGATCAATAATTACGAGGAGCAAATTAAAAGGCTCAGCTCAGCTACTCCATACGTGTCTTGAACAGATTCGATCGTCTATAGATACGAGCCTTATATTAACTTTTGATGGCAGCTCTCTTTTTTAAATGTCGATTCAAAGATAGAAGAGTCAAAAGTGCCCTTTTGGTGTCAACCGATTATCCCCTCATTTTAGATGGTTTTATATGAGGATTGAAAAATGAGATAAAAGGGAAATCCACAGCCTGAGTTGCATAGAGATTTAGAAAATGAAAGAGAGTGAGAGAGATGAAAAATTTCATCAGATCCCATCAAAATCAGATGGTTGCAAAAGGGTTGTTCTCCAAAAAGAGAGACAATTTACACCGAAAATCGGAGGAGTGTGATTCTCCAAATTCTCCATTCCATTTCCCCGTATTTCTATCAACTGGCAATAAGTTTTTAAATTATATGCCTTTAGGTTATGTCATGTTCCAAGGGTTGTGTAGTTTAGTAGGAGAGATGGTAGAATATGAGACACAGTAGTTTTTGGAAGTTGTCATTTTTCATACTTACTTTCTCATCTTGAGTGAAATCTGTTTGTGAATCTTAGGGAAGAGATGCATGGATGTGAATATATTTATATTGCCGCTTGAAACACGAACCTAAATGTTGAATCGTTGACTATCTCACTCCCCCACATAAATATCTGTAATGCAAACATATACTTCCAGCCCATATAAGCTACCCTGTTGTCGTTCATGTCGTGCCATCGGAATCGGAATTGGTGTGACGGTAGTCGATAGTCTCGTCTCCTCGTTCCTGGGATTGAAATAGCATGTTTTGTCTCCATAAGAGCCCTGCACATCATTTGCCCCATAGTGAGAATCTGTCTCTTTATTACAAGTAAATGAGAGTGTCGGATGTGCATAAGATAATTTATGACCTCACCGGCTACACAACTATTAGTTCCTCTAAAACTTTGAACACTTACACTCCCAACGGCTCAGCAGTATTGATCTCCTTGTCTATTTGGTGAAACTAAATTTGTTCTCATCCAGAAGGCACGTTCACCCTTTGGACACATTCATATCATCAGGGAATGAGAAGACAATGGAACAATCGAGCTAATGGTTCATATCTAACTAATAAATAGTTGTAAAAAAAAACTTAGAAAATTTTAAAATGTTTCAAGTGTCACCTACTACAGAGGACAAGGCGGCCGTTGGTGACAAATGAAGGGCCTGTGTACAGATAGTGCTTACAAATGAATAGAGTAATCATACATGTTGTATAGGCAAGCTAGGATTGAGAATAATAAATTTGCGTCTGCCTCATTTCAGTAGCTTGGAATATCGTTTATCATGAGATACAATAGCGAGTTTGATTTCTGAAATGGGATTGACAGAAAGGCCATTGGGACGGAGTGGGCTGTGCAGACACACAGGGTCCCCGCAGGTGTGAACCTTCAATCTCACAGTTCTACGGATTGAGTCATCTTTCTGTCATCTCGGATGCAAAATCTATAGATTTCTACTTGCAATCTCTTTGCTATTGAATTTTGAAATCCTGTGGAGGATCCTAGGATGTTGGATTGTTCATGATGATATTCGGGGGCTTCAGTGGATCCAACTGATGCATATGGATACGGTTGATTGTCACCATACAATTGAGGACATTAGAGACCAAAGGATTTCACGTTAATAGAAGCTAGAGGTCTGATAGATTTTGCTCAGTGATATAATTTCGTAAACATATTTGATTTCGGAATGGATCCAGATCTTCCTTTGTAAAGTGTCCTCCGGGCTGAAAATTGAATTTTACATGGTTATTCGGGTGTTAGATATGTTAAACCACAGTTCCACACTGGGTCCTGATCTTTGTCCCATGGGTTGGGATCTCGTATTATTGGCCGCCACGAATAAGGGTGAAAAACTAGATTGAATGAAAACGGAGAGCTAAAAGTCTGAAAAAAGCAACGTCCAAATTAAATAGAGGACCATAAGGGGTTACGAAATCCAACCTATTACCCACACTGTCCTTCCTACATTGTAAATGTTTTTATCTCTTCTCTCACCCTGTCTTTGTGCTCAAAGTTTGAAACACATCACGGATGTTGTTTGGGGATGACATCAAAATGCATATCAAATACGTATAAATTATTTTAAATTGAAATTCAAACCCACCGAAGCGTGCAATATGTGTCGGGGAGTGAGAGACACTTCCACTGTTGACATTGGATAATGCATTTCATTTTCACAATTCCAATTATATTGAACTGAGCATGAGACTGGACAGTGGCAATAGGATTTAGAGCTCAATAGGATACCTAATAGTTCTCAAAGCCCCCAAAATTTTCAAGATCATATCAACTCGAAGATTTTCAAGTGTCCTTTAATAACTCAAGTATGAATTAAGTTGTCATCCGTCAGCTCCTACATCATGATCCCCGATCTTGGTTAGAGGCTGATTGAGCAAGGCTCTGATGATTATGTTTCAGTATTCCAGTACCAGATAAGAGAGAGATGAGACATCAAGGTATGAAGAAATAACATTTAGGAACGAAAGTGTGAAAAGGGAATTCAATAGATTGAAAGAAAGAAGATCGCGGGTTGTGAAATAAACGACATTGCTTTAGCTCCTCGGATACAATACGAGAAGAAGGAAGATATTTTTTGTCAGTGACATCTCAATCGGTGCGGCCGGACACTTTGGGACAAAGGATGAGTCCCAGGTGGATCCCTTTTTGTCAGCAGGCGTTGAGCCGTTAGCATAGCTTTAGGTTTGTCTATGGATGGATGGATCCTTCACACAGATATTTCATTCACAAAACATCCTTGTGGAATAAGAGGATTCGGAAAAAGGATCAGCAGGCAATATTATTCCATACAGGGACGAGAGTTCAGTCACAAAACTCAAATACAAATATCACAACCATTGGTGATCCTCATCATCTTCATTATCCTATTCGAAATTTCACGTACGAACCCTGTAGTCCTTCTCTGGGTCGGTTCCACCTACTTTTACAAACTACCACAGAATAACGAGGATGATGATGGTGATAATACATTATGTATTCCACTGACAGTTTACTACAAGGAAGATATCTCTATTTACCTATTGCTGGATACTTTTTCCCTTTTATTTCAAAACCCGTTTCTCCATTTTCATACTCTTTCATTCGATAGTAGAAATGTCCTCTCCCTCTGTCCCATCCCCATCAGCATCATTATCATCATCCTTGTACCTCATCTTTGCATTCATCATACTTACCCAATAATACATGCTTATACATCATTTCACTACCACTGCCAGCAACCTTGGACCCTGAGATCTCTTTAGTAACTGGGGATTTGGATTTAGCCAGAGAACCCTGTGAGATTTTTTATTCCACACGCATATACCTTCAAGGTGTTCTTACTGAAATCATTTGAGTCCAGATCGTCAGAGCTGGGTGATTTTTAAGAGAATATTTAGGTAGTTCATATATAAGATAGTAGTTCAGAGAGGATAGACGATTATCATCATTCTAGGCTCATTGTCACTTAAGGCCACCCTACCCTTAGAAAGGGATACAAAAGAGGATAGATAATTCAGAGATGAAGCTCAGTGAATCTGAAACCTTGGTTGTGTCTATTGACAATGTGTTTTTACAAAAGGGATACAATGAGGATGCCCTTTCAGCTCTCTAATTGAGTTGTGGGTTTCCCTGAATAATATCATTTCCCGTGTTTTATCCTCTGACACTCTGGGACAATGTGGACTTGTCGAGTATTCCAGCTGAACACGGTAGGCATTGATCCCAAGCTGGGATTTGGATTTGGATGCCCTGGAATGGCCATTGTGTTCTCGTGATGTGACACAACTTGGAGAAAACTCTGAATGAATGGAAATGGGATGTTATCTAATAAGTGATCTTAAGATATGGTCACAGGGAGATAGGTTCCTCCTTTCAAAGAGGTGTTCAAGTGTGAACTTTCAAAGCATGAGTTTTAAAATGTGTTCAAATCTCAAAGAAAGATTAATGATTCTGAGGAGGATGCATCACTGCACTGCACGTTTGGAATTCCTACAGCCTACCTCAATAATAATAATAAGAACCCGTATTGTATGTTCTATCTCAGAAAAATGCCCCTTCGTGAGCACAACCTAATGAAGGGTAACACGGGTAGGAGGTTTAAATATTTGCGTGTTTATTTTGAAAAGTGTTGTAGGCAAAGGATCTGCAAGTCATCTCTTCATAGACTTGGTGATGATATCATAAGATCGATTCATGCCTACAGAGCAGCCTTTGCAGACGATTAACACGGAGATCTTATCTGTGATGTTAGGGAGGGATCGAAGCTGGTAATCTGTAATTAGTCCCATCACCCATGCTTCTCAGCATAGAATTTTTCCTACTCTTGTCTCCGATTGCTAATTAATCCAAGTTGGTAGAGCGTAGCGAGTTGAAGATGTGATTTAAGAGTGAGAGAGAGCTCGACTTTAATTTGATGTTATAATAAAGTGAGGGTATAGATCTTGTTGAGACTTCAGTTGAATCGAAATTCGTAGGAGATCAAAAGGCAGCCGGGGGAAGACTCTGAGACTGGAGAGCATCTGCTAAAGCCTTGTTGTAGAAGGAGGTGATTAATGCATCACGTTCGTCTCGATTGGGCGACGCGCTGAAAGCTTTTCGTCGTTCCAACATCATCCTCCTCTTCATCCCAATTCGAAAAAAGACTCCCTATTCAAAAGGATAAAAGTTTCTGGGAAATATCTCTCCTATCTGCCACACGAGATACCATAGAGGAATTCATCCCTACCTAAGGAACGTGGTTTCCACAAGCACGAAACACTTGGTCCACAGCTACACGGTGTGGGATTACTTGACTTGCACCATAAAACCCGATCCCTCTCTACCGAAAAGTAGGATATTGATCACATTATACGGATACACGAGATTTTCTCCAGGCTTTTTGGACAAAACAGGGAAAACACGACTGTCTCATTCCCCGAGTGTTCCACAACTATATATCTTGTCCATGAACACCCTTCTAAATATTCTATTAGTGTCTCCACAATCAAATTCTTGGATACTTGACTCTGTAATACACTTGGAGAGCTGTTAGTCTCTTCTCGTGCCCTCACCACGAACAGGAGTTGTGCCATCCATATTTCACATCTTGTGACATCCTCTGATGTCATCGCCGTAGTCGTGGGGATCATTTATAATCTCCCATCACCATCTCCCTGTAGATGGATGACATAATCTTCCATCGCCCATCATCATTATCATCGTATCATAGTCATTACACGTCATTTCGGTTCCATTAAGTAGTAAACTCGAAAATCCATCTCCATCTCGTCAAAACCTTGCCACTTGACTTGAGCTGACTCTTCACACTGTTACTGCCCATAATAAAGATGAGATTTTTTGGGGAGACCGTTTATGCCTATTTTATGATCTAGGATGGATGGGACAATCATTGGCTACATGTTGTGATATTTTACATTACAACAGGCTCAGAAGGGCTTTAAGGGTGGTATGAGTCGCGGTGGTATGGTCGACGTATCTTTTTCCATTATTCACTTTCACCGTGGGCTTTTCACTTTCTAAACCCTTTTCTTTTGTCATTTGTCCTCACTCAAAATAATAATCAGTCACTCTGTTTTTTCAAAACTATTTTATAAATGTTCCTTCAGACTGATTTCACGTAGGGATCATCATCATCTCTTCTTTGTAATATATCAAACCGTTTTTATCACAACGGCAGGCTGTCCCTTTCGGATTTTTTATTTCCCCTGCACGCGCCTTCTTCAATCCTTTATTCACTATTCTGATCGTGTTAGGGTCAGGTCAAGCTATGAAGGAGAAAAAGGGATTTTTTGCCTCGATTTGAATCTTGTATCGTTTTAATGAAATGATTTTGGCACATTTATAATGGTCATATTAGATGCGTTAGTTGAGGACAATAAATCTATTAGGGAATCAGTAGTTGTGTTAATAGAGATAGCTATTGATAGTTTTATTAATGGAAGTTTTATGCTAAGAGATTTTTTGTATTTTTAATTTTGCAATAAGATAGGACTGGTAGACTAAAGTACTCGGAGATAATCCCTTACAGCCCAACGTCGTTTGAACAAAGTTACCTTTTCTAACTCAACCAAGATTAATTGAACAATAGGCCCTTGATTACAATATCGCATGCTGGGGGAACTACGTTTTTGCAATTCTTATCCAATTTTTGGACTACATATTGTATACTAAGAAAAATAGTAGTAGTATTCCTTATCATCAGAATGTTTCGCTATTTTCTTTCAACCACAATTATAAATGCGACCGTGTTGTATCTAAACAATTTTAAAACTATATTTATCAAGTTTATATTTTATTTATTGCTCACGGGCATAAGGAATTATTTTCTTTGATAAACATCTCAAGAAAATAAATCCTCTCCTAAAGCCTGCCCTCAAAATTTATTTTTTCTCTGAAAATCAACTAAGCAATCATAAAGAAAGGAAGAATTTCTAGAATAGCATACTTACATATGCATGAAATTATTTTAAACACGTAAAACGTATGAAGAAAAATCTCGTGTTTCGTACCATATTATTATAACTTGTTCAAATCAATACATCATGCAAATGAGTCAACAACACTCTAGTAGCCACTATTTGACCCGTGGGATTAAATTAACACAACTCTTAACAGAATTGACTTATGATTTCATTTTTATATCAATTAGTCATTGTCCATACGACTAGATATCTCTATCCCTATCTTTTGGTTCGTGAGGTGGACGTACTTTAGCCCGAAGATCGATGACAATTACACGTCCCTCTGCCTGTGCTCCCTATTCTATTTTGCTACCCTCTAATTCACCCCTCGATGACCCTTGATTGTGCCAGAGAGTGAGCGAGATGAGATACGATCTATGTAAAATCGATCCATGAATTTGCTTCATATAGCCCCTTGTAATTACGTAACCAACACGGAACGATGTCCAGCTCCCCTGATTGTTCCGGCAGTTGGCCCTACTCGCTACTGTTTTAGAGATAACGATGCACACTCAGTCAGGTGAGGTCACCTTGATTGTAGAATGATTCCGTTTGAAGATAAATTGTGACTTCTGCCTCATGACAAGCTACGTGCTCACCTGCCCACCTTTTTCTAATTCTTTTTCAAACATCTCCCGATTAAACGAATCTGGCTTGGGATTTCAAATTCGGATCTCACCATTTTAACCATTGCTTCATACATTGGAAACTATACATGATCTATAATCATGACTACATGACCATCGACGGTCTCGTCCAACTCGCCTACTTTGTTCCCCTACTTTCCCAAGTTTCCCATGGATAATTACTCCACAGAAGTTAAAACTCGACCAACAAGGAGAATGAAAGCAGTTGGAGCTTATAAGGCCCTAGCTATCATATCATATCTCTTCTTGTAGCACTGAGAGTACTAGAAAAGACAATGCCTCCCTACAATCCACATATGCATAAGTATTATCATTGTGTGGCATCATTCCATTAAGTTTAAATCCGGTCCTGCTCTTGACTGAAAAAACCACTAAAGAATTCAAGGGCTGTTTTTATTCGGATGTGACTCGGACGATTAGATTAGGGTAGTAGATACTGCATATTCCTTCCCGGATTCGGACTACTTCAATTCGATTGTAAAGAACGGATAAGCCTTGTGAAATATACTGCTGGATTACCTTCACAAAGCAGTGAGAGGAGTATAGGTGGCTATGTGGTACTTTAAAACACATTTGCTGGCTGACTTTACTTGACATGGTATGCATGAGTGAACGGAGAACGGTCGTTTGTCGGATGAATATCTGAAACCTTATACAGTGTGTATGAATATGACGGGTTTGAGCTAGGATTTATTTATCTGTGGTTTTTATTTATAGATGGATTATAGTACTTATGGTTTATTTTATGGGTAATGATTTCAGAATGGGGAAGACGAAGTGTCATCGTCGGCCGATGAAGAGGGTTCCAGCCATAAAGGTAAGGGAATTAATTCATTTTTGAATGTATTGATTGGTAAAAAATCAACCCTAGTGTACGAACAATCGGTCTCTATGACTTCGTGTCCTCAGATGGGAAATATATAAATTACGGGACAAAAATAGTGATTAAACCATAACGAAAATTTGAGCAAAGGGCCTGATTGTTGCTTTACAATGGTAATAAATAAATAAATCCGGTTAGATGGAATTCCCGACCGCATATAATAATGCACAAGCTTCTAATGTCATAATGCCAATGCGAACCGATCTGAATCACACCGGCGATGTTGATGTGAAGTCAAAGGTGTGTTTATACACAAGAGGGCCGGAAGTTTATCAGCATCAGCTGCCTTCACTCCCATCAGACCAAACTCCAAACTGCACATCCGTGTCAGTCCAGTCTCCTCTCCCGGCATTCCTTCCTTCCTGCTCTCAAAGAGCCAAACGGGTATTTATTCATGAAAAGAAAAAAAATCAGGAGTCACAGTCTGGAGTTTGTCCATAGAATACGAAAAAATCCCTATTATTGACTAAAATCAGGGAAAATCCATCCAAGGAAAATGGAATGGAGATCCGGATCAATAGCTTTAGATATAAAATCCAATGGATATAAATTCAATACATCTTTCTCATCTTTTTGGCTCTAATTTGGAGGGATAGAATTTCACCCGTCTTTTCTACTGTCCATCAACCTTATCATATAAACATGTGAGGATAGGAAATTAAATGTCTCTTCTAAGCCCTCTAGACATACAAGGTAGGAAGATGATCCAATCCACTCTGTACTTACGAATACAATAGCCAAGATTCTAGGCTACTCTGATTGACGTAAAAGAGCCAAGACAGTAATTATCTATTAGGAGAGGAGGAAGGGGAATCCTTTTGAACGGATCTAAATTTTTTTCTTATTTTTACCTCAACCTCTGCATTCTGATTGATGAAAGATGTGTACCGGAAGCAACTGGGGGTTTTAACTTTTTTCTGCAGACACAATTTATTTAGCAGCAACAATATACCCTCTCTTAACTCCCTCGTCCCTTCTAATGATATGAAGAGACTGTGTGTGTTTACACTATATTATAGGTAGGAGCATACCTGTACTACGACTAGTTATGGATTGGATGGATACGGATCGTAAATGTAGTTCAGTCAGGGGTGGAATTAAATAAAGCACAAGCACGAGCCCTTTGATTTCCTAGATAACCGAATTTCCGGACCAGGTGTCATCTTTTTATCACGACTTTTGACCCCCGCGCAATCCCTGTCATTCCTATTCCGTACGGATGTTCTAAAAGCCCCTTATCAGTATATCACACTTACCTATTACATTTATACAAGAAGAGTATCATTATTTTTGGAGGTAGATTTTTTTCTTCATCTAATTTCATTTGTTATGATTTCGGCTTTCCTTCCTACCAGAGCTCTCAGTCGCCTTTTCTCTCTCCGACAATAAGAAGCAACAGTCAGTTCCATTGTTTGAACTTGATATTTTGATTGTTACCAATACAAATACGAAACCCCGAAACCTGGTTGAGAATTAATCCATTTCGTGACTCAAGATTTGAAACGCTCGTTTTCTTTTGTATAGGGAACTACACTGAAGGTTTCAATCTCGGGAGACTCCCTGACCACTGTGCAGGGCATAACAGCAGTGGTCTCAGCGATAGCGAAGGGATTGAGATCGACCACGAAAGAAACGGGACGACTGACGAAGAAGAGGAGGAAGAAGACAGGGAAAGCCTCCTAAGCAAGTCTCACTCTTCCTCTACGGAGCATCTGAATCTTATCAATCAACAGCATCTCAATCACCACCTACTGCAAGACCATCTTAGCTGCAGTAGTGACAAGATCATCAATAATAACTCCATCTCCCCGAGTCATAATAATAATAACAATAATAATAGCAGCTTTGACACCTTGTCCGGTGGCAGCTTTCTCCTTGGACATTTATCCCGAGGGGAAGGCTCGAGGGGCAACTTGTCACCTTCACTTTCATCAACTCACTCTGGAAGTCAGAGAAAGTACCCTTGTGGGCAGTGTGGGCGATCTCTTACTGACTTCGCTAGTTTACAAAGACACCTCAGGTACGTGTACGTGCAAATTGCTCAAGTGTATGAATATGCAAATAGTGTGATTTGATTTTTTTAAATTTATAAATGATCTGTAAAATCTGTTTTAATTTAAACTTTTTTAATTTTTGGATTCTAAAGGGCTCAACATGCAAGTCCACGAACTCATGCTTGTGGAGAATGCGGCAAGACTTTCGCAACCTCATCTGGTCTCAAACAACACGCTCATATCCATTCATCTGTGAAACCTTTTCAGTGTGAGGTGAGTGACGGGTTTGAATCTTCTGATTATTATTTACCGTCCATACTAGTATGAATGAGTGTTTTCCGCATATCTCATCAAGTGCTTACTCGAGGGTTACTTGAGTAGTTAGGGTTGTGGGAACTATCTGTCATCTCCATGAACTACAGAATTGATAAAACTGTATGGCTTTCCTATCCACATGGATTTCAGTTGTACAAAACTCTACGGCTTTGTCACCTTGGTTAGCAGATTCCCTTGTAGTAGTAGTCATTGAGAGATCCATCATGCCAGAAAAGTGTATGATATAATGTGATGATGTGAGGGTAGGGTATTATTACAAGAGCAAGAGAGAGTAGTACACAGCAGTAGGTAAAGTACATACTTATTTTGACCACGGATTATTATGGCTTTGGCCAGAAGTGCCAATGTGTGAGTAACCCAAAAGTGAAGCTGATGATAGGGTCAGGGATTTGGGGATTGTGATTGGATTTAGAATACATAATAATATTTGATAATATATTTATATGGAAGAGTAAGGTAAACAAGGATGATGAGTCGAGCTCCTTGCCATTGATCACACGACAGGGGACATGACGGGATTCCTATTGAATGCTTCTTATAATATCACCCGGCTTTTGTGTTTCTTGGGCTAGGCACTCTATTTTCTTGTTTTGCCTCTAGTCCCCGTTCTCCCTGGGCTAGTCATGAATTTTTGGGGAAAATGCATTCCTTTCATTCATTTCTGGAATATTTTGGAGGTTCAGATTCCATTATCGCTTCAGCTAGAACACTCGTTCAGACGACTGGGGAGAAATTGTTTAAAATATTATAATGCTATAGCTTGCCCGGCTTTTGTTCTGCTAAATCTTTGAGAAATGAGCCCACTTCCTTCCTACAACTTCTACCGGCTTTATTCTGGTCTTGTGAAGCAACAACTTGATTCTCATGTTAGTAGGCTCCATTGAGATGGTCAAAGGTATTTTTCTTCCCTTTCATCCATGTGCTTAAGGATGACCCTGTCATGGCATGTGACAACTTATTATCCTATGACATGGATTGTCATGTCAAATGTCATTCATAGAAATATTCCTTGGAGCTCCTCCGGACAATTGATTGTAACTTACACCTTGTAGGATTGTATGTTCATCCATCCATATGGTTTGTAAATATGATTATGAATTTAACGCACAGATTTGGGCCATTGTAGTATTTCTTGGCGTAATGGATTTGCCTCAAATGTTTTTCAGGTTGGCCTAAAAACTTTTTCAAATCGGACTCAAAAGGGTTAAGTTAAATGAGGTTTTGGAATGAGGTAGCAGTAGCATAACAACTTGTTACTCTTTAAAAATTAGGGGTAATGGTATACTAAATGTTTGAGAGTTATTTTTACCACGAAAAAGGCCGAAATGTAATTAATAACTATCATAATTAAATGACGATACTTTCTGTAATTCTAGGTTTGTCTCAAGAGCTACACTCAGTTTTCAAATCTCTGCCGACACAAGCGTATGCACGCCGGGTGTCGAGCCCAATCTCGATGTGATAAGTGTGCGGCCCCATTTGCCTCCAGTGCAGCTTTAGCCAAACACAAGCGTTTCTGTGACGCTGCTTCATCCGTTGCTGGGAAAAATCACCAATCTCTCTCCCGATCTCTAAGTCATTTTCAGTTTCAACAACTCCATCGTCACTCCTCGTCGGGTGGAGACCACTCAAAGCAAGCAATAAAGTTGAGCACCGGCGGTCGGGAAAAAGACACTCAAGAGAAAAGTGAGAGAGTTTTACGAGAAAGAGATCGAGAAAATCCGACTGCAGTTTCTGATCTTATAGAAAATTCGCTAAATAAACCTTCCAAAGGCAACAATCCCAACCCGATGGAAGCTCTTCGTCTAGATCTCAGCGGCCTCGGAGCTAACAACATGTCCCCCAATAATCTAAATCATCTCATTCACAACTCCGGTAATCGGAGGAATATGCATCATCCATATCACACCCTCTCCAGTCACCTTGGACGACCAAGGCGCCCAACAACCCCACCCTCAAGTAGCAATTCTGCCCACTCATCCCCCAGCCTATCTAGCCCCAAAGAAGATATTCATAAAATTTCAAAAAATAGTTTTAACCGACACAGTCCTTCTGAACTACATCTAAATCCAAAACCGTTAGGTGCTGCTTTTCCCCAGCTAATGTTTCCACCCTCCCTTCCACTTTACAATCCATTTGCAGCTTTACCCCTTTGTCCTCAGTTATTCGCGGCGGTGAACGCGAGCAGTAGGCACGGGTCACTTCATTCCAATGGAGATTCTAAGGCTCTTCGGAGCCCTCAGCCGAGCAATCTGAGCAATGGAAGGCACTCTCGATCAAGATCTGTGTCTCGGTCTCGAAGCCCCACTCCTGAAAGGCAAGAGCCGTCGATTTCAAAAATAGATCTAGATCAGCAGGAGACTGAGGAAGACGAGGTTTCCGAGCAGAAAAAAGATGGTCCGCTAGACCTCAGCGTTCAGAAAAGCAATGACGATGAACCCAAAGAGGAAATCAAGGAAAGGCATGAAAGGAAAAGATTCAAGGAAACCAAAGAAAGTAGAAAGGCTGTTGAACGATCTCCGACCCCAATTAGGAGCCGTACACCCACCAATAATAATATTAGCAGCAGGAAGGACTTCATTCGAGATGCGATGATAGCAGCAGCCCAGACAAGGAAGCCAGTGGATGACATTGTTGAGAAAGTCCGTAATGGCCGTAATAGTGAACATCGTTCCTTGCCCAGTCCCCATCACCACCCTCTGTTTCAAAACCATTCACTGAGGAGTAATGGAAATAGTAATGGAATGAATTTGGAGCTGAATGAAAAGAAATCTTCAGCATTTTCTCAAATAATTGCTCCTCGACCATTGCATCCATTTCCAAGGTTCTCTCACCCTCCAACGCATTTCCCAGGTCTCCCTCCTGGGTTCCCTCCGAATCCCTTCAACCCGTTTTTCCACAATACTCTCTCTCCTCGGAATGATCTCAGCAATAACCTGGCAGCACCTAATCCAGGATGGCAGGGGAAAGTTGGAAGCAGGTAAGGATCATTGGTCAATGGATATTCGAGTTCACTTCAGTATTACACAGGTTACTAAAAATGTTTTTTTATTCTGTATCTCTTTAGCAGATACACTTGCAAGTTCTGCGGGAAGGTGTTCCCAAGATCGGCAAACCTGACTCGTCACCTACGAACCCATACGGGTGAGCAGCCGTATAAATGCAATTTCTGTGAGCGATCTTTCTCAATCTCATCAAACCTCCAGCGTCACGTCCGGAACATTCATCACAAAGTGAGTTAGCCAGTCCCTTTCAAACTCGCATGCCCTTTGATCTCACCTCTATAAAGGATTATACCAATCGCGGCTCATAGTGATGATGATTGTGATAATAGGAGAAACCATTCCGCTGCCCATTGTGTGACAGAGCATTTGGACAACAGACCAATTTGGATCGCCATTTACGGAAACATGAGAGCGGTGACAGTCTTGACCACGACTCTTCGTCACCTTCCCCTTCACCACCAGCCAAAATATCTATTGAGCTGTCTTCAAAGTAATCCAGGGGGGTTCACTGGGACTTGGGAGAGTTTGGATCTCATTAATAAATATAGTACTTTGTTTAATATCAATGCACGTGACTCTGAGCAGCTAAACTTGCGTATAGTAATAATAATAATAATAATAGTAATACAACTACACGGTTTCCAATAAAAATTAACTTGAATCCTAGTCCAAGTACGATGCACAACTTAAATGTACTTAAACATTTCACATAGAATGAGTAATCTGTATTAAAGATAATGTCGCATGCTCTCCTCCGTAAAACTTTTATCAATCCAACCCTGCACTAGTAGCATTAATGAATTGTACAAATAAACTTGCTGAGTGTTAATGTTACTTTTGGGGAAATTATGTTTGCTGACAACTGCTAGGTATTAGTGTGTATTGCTATGTAAGCCTGATCTTTGTAATTGAAATGTAATTACTTATACCAAATATCAGCGTTTCAGCGTTGCGTTGGACTAATGATTTCCAATTTCCATCATTAGCAATTAAACTTTTGAACTCATGGGTTTCTACTGTTAATTTATTGGTGGACATTCATCGGTAATAAATTTTAGTATTGTGTAATGGTATTTAATCCTTTAAACACTAGGTAGACTTAAGGGCAGTTAATGTGGATTGTTTATGACTATGTGAGCTTATTGTAAGAGCATATCTTATAGCAAGATTTGTTAATGAAGTTTTATTTTCCAACTGATCCGTGATCCTATGATAAACAAAAAAATAAATCTCACACACTTAGTTCTCTTCGTCATTCCATTTTCACTTTAGCATTATTACTTTTAAATCATTAATAAAATCACAGGTGCAACTTCATATAGCCCGAGCCAGGTGTACGCAAAATTTCAAGCTTTTAAGCCAATTTATGAAAATCGGTGGGGGTACCCCCATTGGGTCACTCTAGTATTAAAGTTTCGCAAGTATTACTTTGTATTTGCTATAAAGGAACCATGAACTACCAGTATGCAAAATTTCAGGTCTCTAGCTCATGTATTGTTATGTTGCCTATGCAACCATAACCGGTGGGGGTCTTTTGATCACCACAGGTCCCCTACTAAACCGATGTTACCCATCTTCGAACTCATTCATTGTATCGACCCTAAATACTTGTGTACAAAATTTTTATTCAATCGGACACGTTTAAAGAGAGTTATCGTGATGACAGACGGACAGACGGACGGACACGGTGATCACATAAGCCCTGGCTCGGGCTAAAAATTAATATTAGCTAACAAGTGGGCTACGACCCAATAAATTGGGACACCCTTAAGGGTTGAAATTTGAACCTCAGGGTTCCTTTAGTGGCATGTCTTAATTAATACTTTTCTTCGTTAGCCCAGTGTTCCCTTAAATTAATGCATTTTTTTACTGTATTTTCTTAAAAATAGTGAAGATTGGATAGACAAGGACATGCCGTAAACTCGATAAAATAAATAGACAGTATAGATTATATACACACAGAATCCCTAACTCTAACAGATTTTAGTGTCAAGAAAGGTATGCAAGTATTGGATTGCCAGAAAGAACTAATAGAAGCGTGATGCGTAAGACGTATATTACGAAGAATGAAAAACAAAAAAAATTAAGCAAGTATAAATACTTAGATATAGTTATTTGTTTATAAGATTGGTCTTCCTATTCATAAACATCCAGTTTGCTTCTTCCGTGTTGAAGAAATATTTTAGTGATTCCATACTTCACAATCATACCAAACAGTACTCTATTTTTTTAAATCTTCATCATGGCTCTCAAAATGGCAAAAGAAGAGACGAACTTGACCAATTGCATTATTACCGAAACGTTGAAATTCATGTTTCTTATATTTCTCCCAATCTGCCTTTTGATCGGTATTTATCGATGCACCTTGACCGAAAGTATGAGTTCACATATACATCGCTCTACTGTCAATAAGTCGTCTCCTGAAAAGATAGACAACGCTTACAACTTTATGTCCAAGTTGATGGCACCGATTTTTACCGAAGATCCCACCTCTTCCAACATTCTGCCGTCTTCGTTGGACCAAGAGATCGTCCCAAAGACTGCAATCCTAACTGATTCAACACTCTTCGCAAAGCTCTTATCTCCTACCGTTTCTAATACAGCATTTTCAAAAAGGTAACTACTTTTCGCATTATAGAATATATTAATAAATATTACCAGTGAATAAATTGCTTCATAAAAATAATTCATTTCAGCAACGCTGCGGCTCTAATGAACGTGAAATCTGAATCCCGATCCGATATCGATCTCAACCAAATTGATGGAACCCATTCCAATAAGAATGACTACGAGGCGGGGGAATCGTACGCTTGGAAATCTGCAGGACCTGCGAGAATCCTACGAATTCGCCGCAGAAGCCTGGATGGGTTAAATGTTGACAGTCAACTTCATGACAGGGTGAAAAGGTCCGACACAACTATCTTGAAAGTTGGGGCTTATGATCACAACATTCTTGATAATATTGAAGATACAAAACATTATCACTTTTATGACCCTAGACTCAACCCTGGAGGAGAAGTACCAGATTCTAAGGAAGAGCCCTGAACAACCTTCTTACGCTTGTTGCTGCAACTTTAAACAAATGAATAAATCCACAGTTAAATCTATAATTTTTAGAACCAACCAGAAATGGGCTAAATAGTACAAGTTTATTAGGCGGAGCATATTATAAAATATAAATCATGAGCATTCCATTTCTAATACAAAAGACTGTTAATTATGTGCTTACTTTTACTGAGCATTGTTTGCAGCCTTGGGTTGCGGAAATGTTTGCAAATATAAAACAAACCACAAGCATATTATACATTATCAATTACATTTGATCATCACCACCATCAATGAAGGAAACATCAGCTTTATAAAGCATGATAGATTAGTCCATCGACTACGATGGCCAACGTTTCAAACAATTTACGACTGGGATCCGCTGGTCTTTTGTTATTAATAATCATAAACACCTCATTACATTCCAGTGTTTCATGCATAAATAAAACCCACAGAGGAGCGATAGAAAATTCAGAACCCAATGTGTTTCCTACAGATCGGGATTTGGAATTTGAAAAGTTTGAAGTTTTTGAACAGTTTTTTGAAAGAGATGACGGGAACAATGCGTTCACTAGCCGAGATAATCCCAGCTTTACGCTTCTAGTGACTGAGGCTGATGCAGAAATGAAGTTAGTGATCTTGGAAGTTGAAAGTCCGGAAACGGATGCTCTCCTTGGTAAAGTCTGCTACTATACAACTTATATAGTTTTTCGCCCTATCAAAAACTTCATTGACCATTTCACATCTCACTTAGCTCACGTCAGGTAAAGGATTAGAAATGTAATTTAAATTCATTGAATCGCTTCATGTCAACTCATTCATGGCTGATGTGGCTATTTACTCTCGTAGTTTTTCTTTAGGATCATCAATGGAAAGATGTCTGTGGAGTGGGATTTTTTCTTCTCGGACTCGCATGACTACAATGGGAATTTCGTCACAGCCTTTGCCCCAGATAACGACATTCCGGATCAATCGACATGGCATAAGGGCAGATCAATGCACAAGGGCAGAGCCATTCAAAAGGGTAAAATGATGCGGCGAATCAAACAACGGAATTTGAATAAACAGGCAAACATCTCGAACACCTCTGACTCGTCAAACCAAACGTGAGATTGAAAATAAACCAAGAATACTAACTGAATGATGTGAAATGGAAGATTATATTTATTTCCAGGATGTTTAAAACAGAGACATTTATTCCTGGAAAGCCCACGGAAATCCCGACCGTCTTTAAAGGACTTGGAAGATGTCCTCAGTCGAATGCACGGAGCCTAGAGGATATTGAAGCACAGGGTTCTGTTACAGAGGATGAAGTCATCAATTACATTCTAGACACTCTACAGGTCAACTGCTTGCCGAACTACTTTGAGAAAACAAAGAGACTTTTCTCCACCAATTTAGTTGCTCTTAATCGAGGCATAAGAGTGAAATGGAATCGGTCTCATCCAATTTCGTAAGTTAGATGCATATTTGAAACATGGGGGAAGCAAATTAAAATGTTTTTAAATAAATAAAATACCTTTCTCTCACCAGAAATTCTGCCTACCTGACCGAGCCACAGTGGGTTGACCTCATCTCTGCCATTTACCTTCATGCGTTTTCAAATGCATTCACAACAGGAGGGCTGAGCCAAAATCGGACCAATTCGTCCCGAAATTCCGTATCTCCATCCGTTCAAAATTTAATTGGAATGTCAGTTGAGATAATTGATTTAACAAAGTTTAAAGGATTGAAACATCATTTAGTTAAGATCATTTCGACGATGTTGATCACTGCTAAGGCTGCCAATTTATTTTACACCCTGGAAAAAGATAGTTTAGCTGGATGTTTTGACTGCGGTTCAGCAGCATCTTTAAATCGCAACAATACTATCAAACTGAATGCCCTTATTAAAGTATTGGAATGCAAGGTTGAAAAGCTCCTGGACACTTGAATCTCCAAATTTAATCGGCAGAAACGTTTTTATGAAACGAATAGTAGAGGATTATTAGTTCAAAAGAGTTGAGATTACTCGATTGCTAATTTTACAGGAACTAGGATTTTCGTTAATCAATGTTCTTACTTTTTTTATACTTCTTGGCTTTTAGTACTTGAATTTATCATTAGTTAGGCGGACGTAGATTATAAACATAACATTTAAATGTAATTGAATTAAAATTAAAAATTAAATGTTTGACTATTTTTTAATTCCTCAGCACAATGAATCTATAATCTTACAAAGTACTTTGTTAATAAGAAATTAAAATAACCTTTAACATACATAAGAGTATAAATTACGTTTACAAAACAGATTTCCCTTCATACATGCTCATATCGCGTAATACTTTTTAATTAAAGTAAGTTGAAAATTATATAGTCTTTGCAGTAATTGTAATTAAGAAAGAAAGGTCTTTTATGTACATTATTTTACAACTTTACTAGCATGTGAACTTTGAGTCTTCTCTGTTGACCCTGGGGATCATTCAAGATTCATGGAAGTTAGGATACTTTCTAATTTTAAACAATTTCAATTAATGCACTATGCAATCATCAACAAATCACTCTTTTGCTTGAGTGGCTAATTAATACAAGACATACAGGGAGTAACTCAGTTTACTTGGATGAATACGCACAAAATGCATATTATTATTATGGCACTGATGTAAGTCAAGTTCTAGTAGCTACTCCTATAAGCTAAGTCATTTAAATTAAGTTATTCAAGGGGTTTTGGCAGTGGCAACATATGGAGCACTTATTTGAACCCACAAATTCGGGCTATACTTTTGTGATTCAAATACTGGTTAGGAACAGCAACATTTATACACGAGCGTACTCCCAAGTTGAGAAGGTGTGACTTTGAATCGATTGGAAGGCATTTGCACGGACGACATATGGGTGTACACCTCAAATATTTTAAGTAAGGCATGCCAATACTGATTACATGTTCTGATTTGTTAGAGACGACGTCAGGAACAATGTCAATGTCATACAATTTCTGCTCTGGCCTTTTACAATATCTTTACAAAAACTGTTGAATCTAAACCTATGACTAAGTATTAGACTATCAAAGAGTTATTAGAAGTTTGTAGCAAACCGGTAGTCGTCATAGTTTACTTATGATGGATTGACCATGTACAAATACACGTGGCTATGATATAAAAATTGGTAAGAAGACACATGGTATTGTGGAAGTAAGTGTTGCTAGTCGTAGGTATTTGAACGCTAGCTTTTTTTCGGGGAGTCTAATTTTGGCTTTCTATAAACAGACGAGTTTATTTCCCAGAGTACATGGGGTTTTTGAAGGTAGATGTGGCTTGTTTGTAAATAGGGTTCTCTCCCTGAAATAATAATAAAACATCCCATTAATTCAGTTCCATGAGATTTAAAATGATTTGATAAAGCATAGAGATGCTGAGTTATGGAGGATTTGAACTACTTACAGCATCCCACTTGGCACTCATCCTCTCCTTCTCAAATCGAGCATATTCAGCACGGTCATGGATGTGTGTCAACAGTTTCCACAGAAGGAGGAAGAGAAGCCCTACAAGAACTATGGCTCCCACCACTCCTGAAATGATCCAGAAAATCGGAGGTTCTGGAGGACAGTCTTTGGTGCGTTGTGCCCGAATGTACAGCTTTCCCAGAGGGGTGTAACCGTAGACGAAATAAAATCTGCAGCCATCAGAATGGTCAGTGTAGGCGCAGTATTTTTCATCGCTCTCCTCATCGCTGCTGGCCACGTCGACTTCTTCTGGTACGGGATATTTGACACATTGCTCTTCACATTCATCTGGGTCATCGAATTCGCCAGTTTTGTGTACGCGACATTGAACACAATTTTTTAGTTCTTCACAGCGACCAGGACAAGTCTGCGATAAATATATTATAGTTAATTTTTAAAATATTCGATGGAATTTGTAAATTTTAGTGCTTACGGGACATTTTTCACAAAATCGTCCATAATATCTGTCTTGTGAGGTATCGCATGAGCATTTACCACACTGGCACTCTCCTCGACCATTACAAACCTCTTCATCTCCGGGCTCGATGCAAGTGTCCTGCAAAGTTATACCATATTGTCAAATTTAAAGTTTCAAAAAAAAGTAACAAAGCAACTATACAAATATTAGATCAGGGTCTTAACTACAATAGCTTACAATATTTGAAGAACACTGACAGGCATCCCCATTCCACCCAGGGTTGCAGACACATTTTCCGCAGTCACATCGTCCATTGTCCGAGCACAGCAATTCGTTATTCCACTCACAGTTAAAATTACCGCATTCACAATAAGGACCTTCAATTTTCTGTAAAAACATTTTAGTTTAATAAATTAATGATTTTCAAAATATGCACAAATTATCTTTGTAGTTAACTTACTTCCAATGGATTATCACGTGCAAAACATTCACATTGACCACAGACACAAGTTCCTCTGCCAGAGCAAATAATGTCCGTCGTGTTATCAGTTCGACATCCACTGTCATCATCGATTCGAGCTCCGCCACGAGCGTCGCATTCACATTTTCTTCCAAAGTGGAAATCGTCACATTCGCAAACACCACATTTAGATGTACCCGAGCTTCCGCAGTCTGGAGAGTTTACCTCGAAGCCCTGATTAAATTAATTGTACAGTTAATACTCATTCACCGTCACAATATCAAAATCATGTCATTCCAAGTTGTTCGACTTACTGGGTTTCCTGGAATTTCGCATGGGCATTCACATAGCATTTCCAAGTCTACTGACAAGCTTTCATTTAGACCAACTCGGTAGATTTGGAACCTCTGTTTCCATTCGTTTGGATTCTTTGGGCATTCGGTGACCTCGATCTTTACTTTGAAACTAAAAAAAACATTGATAAGTTAGTTAAATTACTTTTAAAACTTCCCTTCATTGTATTAATGAGTCTGCCTTACTTGACAATATCTCCAACTCGAAGACCACTGCATTTGTTCGTCTCCATCCACGTAGGGGGGTCGGCACAGTTGGAGAAGTAAGAGACTTTAATGAAACCAGATGCAGTGTCTTTTAGCTCCACTGACGAAGTAATTTTCTGAAAGTTTCCCAAGCTACATTTTAGCAATAGATTTACATAAAAGTCCGCATTTAATAGCATTTGATCTTAACCTGGTACTGATTTTGTACCAACTCAACCACATTTGTTGAGTCAGCTGCCAGAACCCCACAACTGGACCCTTCAACTTGCTGGCTAAGCCTTTCGTAAATCTTGATCTGTTCTCCTGTCACAGCGAAGATCAAGTTGATTGATTTTTCCTTTACTTTAGAGTTTACTTGAGCCACAGAAGGGTAGTCTTGGAGTGTTGAATGAGTGTATTCTCCCTTGGAGTCCAAGTGACATTTCCCGTCATTTGGTTTCACGATACCACCAAGCTACGAATGGAAAAACAAGCTAAGCTATAGGACTGAGGATTCGTTAACAAACTTCTTAGAGTTGTTCCTTGTTTCTTAAACGTGGCATGGTAGTATGGAACTATCTGTGCGTTGACCTGTACTTACTTTTCCGTCACCAGCGTAATGAAAAGATGCGTCTGTCGAAAACACCAGCAATCGTCTGGCTTGTTGCCTCCAGCCTATGGAAAATAAAAATTGGAGGATATTGGTCGGAAAAAAGTTAAGATCTAACAATAAGTAGTTGGTAGTGGAGAGGGGTCACGTACCGATTTGGTCACAAACAATAGCCTGCATAATGGCATCAAATCCCCCTTCAGGTGCATCCAGGTTTCCAGATACTCTTGCGCTTTTTACCTCGCCCTGTTACATTACCTCGTAATTAGTGTGGCAGAAATCTCAAGAGGATTTTAATTGTAAAGCAGTTAAAGTGTAAAAATAAACAAACGATTGAATAAAACGAGTTTAGAAGGTTTAAAGTAATTATTTCATCTTCAAAGCAGTTAAAAATGTCAATCATAAGGTTGAGTAAGGCCTGCTATATTAATTAGGTAAATATCCAGCAGAGTTTAGCTTGAAAAATTAAATTTAGCCTGTCTCCCTGATTTGATATTTTTATCTCGAGTATATTCCTGTGTTTGTGATTGTGATGTAGTCGAAAATAATTAATATAGTCTTTGACTTAGTCTGTACGATATCCCCGGTTAGATCACTTCTAAAATTTCTAAATGTCATGTATTGCAATATGTCATGCATTGATTGATGAGATTCGTTTTATTATCTGAAAGAGGCAAGTGTAGCATATAAGTCTGATTAATCGAGGTATTTTCAAGTTCCAAGTCCCTACCACCTAAATTATGACTGACAGGTAATCAGATGAAGTAAAGTTGACAATTTATGTCAGGAATTTTTTCAGTGAAAGGATGAAAATTGGAAATCAGGATTAGAAAGAAACATAAAAGGCTCGATGTGACAGAAAAATATTGGCAAAAAAGCCTTCATGTGCAAAATTTTGGACAGGAAGCATGGAAAGCGCGGTGAAGCCATGTGTAGCAGAATGAAATGATATGTTTGTAAATTAGGATTTTATAATTTGTTGAGAATTCCTATGTGTAAGAACTTTTAGTCACACAATTCTCTCTCTCTCGTGTAGTTAATGGTGAAAATCTGAAGCAACGAATTATGCAGATTTAATGATTCAGATTAGAGAACAATCAATAGGATTAAGAAGTTGATAATTCGCCACAATTACGTAATCCTGGACAAAACTTACGGCGAAGCGTGACGTATCTCGGCTCAATGACATCACATTCTGATAACCGTAGGGAGCTTCACAACCCGGGCATGGCTGCAGCAAACTTTTTCATAAAGGTTTATTTTATAATTACATTATTTGATCCCAAAACTCCAATAATGGACAGGAATTTTTAATAATTGAAAGGGCTTTGATTTGATTTCATTTAAAGTTTGCAAATGCCATCTCGCATTCCAAATTATAACATCCTCCTCACCATATTGAATAAATCGCAAATAACTTTCAAAAAAACATCAAAAATAATTCCTATCTGTTGCTAGTCCCAGCTGAAAATTTCCCGACAACTAGGCTTGCCACTTTCACAAGTCCTCTCGTTCCATACAAAATTGACGTAATTGTACAGTAAATCAGTATCACAAATTAAAGGTAATCTGCAACTGGCGTGACGAAGAATACGCTGGAAAAAGACAGCCCCAACACCCAGTAACAATAAACCGAAGAGCTGTTTTACAAAACAAAGTAAAATTGCAGCCTACACCGATAACTCAAAAAATTATAATCGATGCATTTTCCTAATCTAAATAGTTCCAATTACCCACGGATTTACCGCAGTGTTCCCCAACGATAACAAAAAACTTGTAAAGTGCTTGCACATATAATATATAAATATACATATATCCGCGTGCAATTAATGAGCAATCCCGAACCAAAAATCAAAAAGCGGGTGGACGATTAAAAATTGCAAATAATAATATTCGAAAAAAAAATCATCAAACTATACAATAAGTTCCGCGAAGGCAATAGGTTGTTGCCAACTACATATACATACAAAAAGTGCCAGATGAAAAAGGAAGGACAAAAATGTACAGGCCTAGGAAGACTGTCATGTTTATGGATGCTGTCAAAAATTGTTTCATCCCATGTCAAAAAGTCCTTCGAGTCAAAAATCGTTTCATTTCCGTCTTGTTAGTTTTTGAAAATTTTCAAAAACAAAAAATCATTCTGGCTGCCTACTGAGCCCGTCTGGTTAAAATTTATCCAGAATCTGATACGAGCAACTGTTCCTAATATAACGCTCGAGAAAAAAAGTCTCTCATCACTGGAGCACAAAAAAATTGTGAACGAGGCGAAGTGTGCATGTAATTCTCTTGCTGTCAAGTGCACAAAAAAACAAAAACGTGTTTCAAAAAGTGCTGAAGTAATCTGGTAGAACTTACAGAAAACTTATCCGTGCTGTTGGTCAGATATAGATGGTTGCGGAAACCGTAGGGAGGGACGCAATTTTCGCATGGCTCTAAAATCCTAAGCCCCTTCAACTTATTTTTCAAATGTTCTTTCCTCCCATAATAATATTTAATTGCATGCATTAATCAAGTGGTTATAAGCTCGAAACAGGATTTACTTTTTCTCGACTGTAGAAACAAATGGCATGACCACTTTGTCCACGAAAGACCCAAAGCCCAACCGGAAGTTGTTTGTTAAGTTCTGCATCGTCTCCGCCAAGTGGTTTCCCAGGTCCGAGAGTTTGTCCTAAAGATATCATTTCAAATCATTTTTTAATGTCAAATTGTACACATAACTTAAAGTTAACCGGCTTCTTTGACTGCAGATCAAACAAGAGGGCTTTTGGTCAAATCGACAATATTTGTGGTTGAGTCGGTTGAGATATATTTGAGATAGCGGTTCTAGTGCATGATACATAAGCTGACTACACTTTACTGTATCAGTGGGTTGTGGTCTTAAAGTTGTGGGTGTGAATATATCAGTGGGATCGTATTAAATAAGTCATTAGGATATTTTAAAAGGACTCTTCGTGACATCGATGATAATGAGAATTTAGAATCGGTAGACAGTCGAAAAATTACCTTATCATCCTCCATCGACTTTGAGAGATCCATCAAGTAATAAAGGTCAACCGGGTAATCTTCAGCTTGAGAGTATTGCATATTCATGTCAAATGTTTGGCCAACTCGAAGCTTAAGTCCTACGTGCTGTGGACGGATTTGAACTGCAGATCTGTACTCGCTTCCTTTCGAAATCTCTTGATCCCTATACATCACGGAAGCAGTAATTTAAACGATTTTATTAGAAAAAATCATCAATAAAGTCAAAGTTAATATAAATGTTAATTACACAATGAGCTCATATTCATGATTAGGATTCAGAAGGTATTCGTCCTTGCATCTAGAATCTGGAGGAAGGGCCAAGTGTCTCGTCGCCGTATTGCACCGGGGGTAAGGACTTCGTTCAGTCCGCTCGTATCTCTGATGTTTTTAACCAAAACAAATATAAATTAGATAACGATTTTCATTATTTGTACTCAATTTCTACCCCCTGCTACCAAATGCTTTGTAAATAGATAACTCTACAATAAATCAATGAACTTGATATTGACAAACTTACGGGTTGTGAACACCAAACACAGTCTGGACTCCGTATACAGTCTCCACATGTTTTCTTGGCTGTACATGAAGAATTTGAACTTTGACCCGATGCAAGGTCCAACAGTGCTAACAATAGCACTGCTAAGATAATCAAATCCTTTTTAATATACTGGCAATTCATTTTTATAACTTCTTTTATAGAGATCCTTCGATTTCAAGGAGCTAATTAGGACCCCGAAGTTCCAATTTTGATTCAAAGGCTTCAAAAGTCACAGACGGCTAGAAGATTCTTGCTGTAAAAATTTACAGCGATGCAGTCACCATGCAGCAACTCTCATTTAAGAATTAGCAGAATAGTGAATGGCCCACTATCACTTGTTGTCAGCAGCCAGGCACGATTAGGCAATTAACTTAGCTGCACACTTGTTTGGTATTTTCAATACAGGCACTTCTGAAATTCTAGCTTTGAAATTACCCGTCCCAAAGTAATCGGAGAAAGTCCCGATACCGCTACCGGAGTTTTCTTGGCTTGATTTTAGATTTGAAAAGGGAAAGAAAATGATATTCCCCAAAAGTGTTCAAGTGCATTAACTGTGCCAATTTTGTTTAGAAGAGTAGGAGAAGACACAAGGGGAGTTCATTCAATTGAAGAGATGACTAGTTTCTTATTTTCTGCGTGGGTATAAACTATCAAGTCAAGAAAGATACAACACAGGAAACACTCCTACATAGACTCGCCTATCATCATCATCCTTGCCAATGAAATCAAATGACTAATCCAAATCCGTCCGTACTCAACCGAAGACTGACTTCCAAACTTACAACCCTCTCCAACTTCCCGTGATTCACTTCCTCAAACTTTCTTCACTTGACGGGCTTAAAGACCCCGAGAAATGTTTTCCTCAAGGAGAGAGAGACCGATATGAGATACACTTCACTCACACCAGTTCCCCGTGCCAATAAATAGAAAAAACTGTGACACTAATTCCAATCGCAATCTACAGTCTTGAATACAAAGAGGGGAGAGTCAACTCTCGAAAGAATCCAGCGGACATAGAGACTAAATAGTATCTACTTGTTGTACTTTGGTGTCAGAATTTAGAGGCCAATTAAGGTATTGTCCATTTCGGGAAGGCGTCTGCTCATTTGTGACTTGAAAGGCTGCAGTGTCCGACTTACTGGAGAAGGTGATGTAAACTAGGGCATGCAGGAATGTATTTATAAAAACGCTTGAACCATTTTTTAGCCCCACCTACGCCCACGCACTTTTAGTTGTACGAAGACTCATAAAATATATTACCCCTTTTACATATATGATAGCTACACTGTGGGTTGACTTTACTCTTATAAAAATCTACTTCTCTTCCGTTTATATGCTAATATAAATTTGTAGGAAGATTGTACGAAATCTGCACACCTGGTTCTTTCTCCGGTCACGAAACCCTGTCCGTCACGAAATCAATGCACTTGGATGTGTTATTTACCCAAAACAAAGATGTAAAATAAATTGAACACCTTTTCAATTGCTATTTGTTATTTTATTTCGAAGATAACAATATAAATTTGAAATTCCACCAGCGTGTTGATAGTGTAATTATTTGTGATTGGAATATCCTCTAGATCTCTAATGTATTTGTTACTGGTTGCAAGTGCAAGAATCAAGGAGGGCTTTGTAGTGTAAATTTTGGGCTGGGTTTCCAAAGTTTGTTTAACAAGAAAGCCCTTTTGGTTTCGAGACAAGCTATTTGGGGGCTATAGTCCGTCAATACTTGATACTAATGGAAAGTTAGGGTAATCTCTCTCCAAGGAAATGAAGAATGGGTAAACTTGTACATATACAGAGGATCATGTATTAGGCAAAGGGGTATCCAGATATGCTTTCCCAAATCCTTAAAGACTGTGTCTGAAATCCCCCTGGGGAAAAAACACGTAGTGCTTGTACAGCCTCCAGTTTAGAAGCATGAGTTCATCAGCTCTTAAGTTGTTAGTATTCGGTAGTGGATTCGGAACGGAATCTCATTTTCGGTCGAGGGAAGGAAGACTCTTCAAACTCCAGAGTAAAGCCACATTAGAATCATAGCAGTTTAGGGTGGTAAGTTACTAAGGGATGAATAATTTAGAATTATTTATATTCTTTGCTGGATATCCACAGTGCCAAGAAAGCTGGGATGTTGGTGGTGGTACTGGTTCTTATCTACAGAGCTTGTAGTTTTGTATTGCAGGATGATCTCCTTCCACACGTACAGATTTCATACTTGTTTTACAATCTCTAACCCGATGCTATAGGACTTTAGTTGTAAAAAATATTGTAGAGAAATCCAATGCTCAAGGAGAGGAAGAAGCTGATCGAATGTTGTGGGTGGATTTGAGAAGGAGATTTCCTTACTTCCATTACCATCTCGATTCTTTCTAGAGTCAATCCATCCAGAGAGCAGAGAGACTCAAATCCTAGTGTGAAAAACTAATGCTGGGGGATACGAGTTACGAGTGTGAATAAGTTGGATTTGGAAATATATATAAGCGCTGGTATTTAGTGAAATTCTAAAATTCAGATGAATGCATTTTTTATGATACTTAATCTATATTTACATTCACTAGATATCGATTCCATTCTCAATATCTGAATGGTGAAACTTAGCTTGATTGATATTTATATGATAATTTAAAAGTTTTGGGAGGATGGTTTTATTTAACGCTGCGTCAATCGTTTTAAGAAAGTAAATTATTGGCCAATTGTCAGTATCTGTTATTTTTGTAAATAACTTAAGTAGAATATTACATTACTTGAATAGTTTATATGATATTAATCAAAGTTCAATCCATAGCTGATCTAAAGCCTATTTTTAAAGATTTCATCAGCTAGTAATCCATGGATAGGATTAAAATCCATACTAAAGAATGAAAACACATATGCTTCAAAAATATAATTAATACATTTGGTAAACAAACGGGGAAAACATTTTAATCATTATAAATCGTTGGGCCTGCTTATTTATTTCGATTTCAGACTTCGGATGAAGATGATGGCACAACAATAATCCCTGGTCTAGAGTTTTGAAAGCATGTGGAACTTGGCCGGCGGAAAATATTACACAAGCCACAAGGAAGGGTGGAGATTTTAATAAAACATGAAATAAAACAGGAGACAAATGGGAGAACAATGAAAATAAATAAAATCATTACAGTTGTGTAACCATTGCTTGTGTTTTCTGAACCGATTTCCTCAATTTCCATATACTGCATCCCATCTTCTTCATTCCTGGGCTCCTTCGTACTGTCAGAATTAACGATCGTAGAATAAGGAAAACGGATCCTTGATGTGGAATCCAATTTACATTGTTTGTCCTTTTGCGCAACAATGAAGACGTCTTTGTTCCAATTTGGGTCATAATAATCCCTATTTAAGTCAAGTCTTTGATCTTCCAATTTCTGTCTTTCAAATGTAGAAGACCTCAACCTCGACTTGCCAAAGTTCCCAATTTTGAACCAAAATCTGCACTCCGTAGAGTCTGAGTTGTCCATGAAACTGCAAAGCACTTCATGAGCTATTAAATGATTTTAAATAGAAGGAATTAACGATGTAATGTTATTGTGAACAAACTAAATTATTTATCGACTATTCTATTATTTTATTCGCAATTGTGTTACTGTTCTAGTAGTCTTAATATCTTAACACAACAAAAGAATCAGATAATAAGCTGGATTTGATATTTGAACTATTTCTTACGCAACACCACCTTGGAGTCTGTTGATTGTTATTCAATTTCAAAATTAAGCCAATTCAATACCATTTAAAGGTACAAATAAAAATCATTTTAACCAGAGGGATTTATTAAAACAGAAAATCGTCGATAATTTTATGGCTTTAAATTTCTAAAAAATTTACAATTAATCAAAGCTTTCTTCCTTGAAGAATCTCATCGCCTTCTATAAAGCTGTAAAAGTTCAAACTGCGACGAACAAACCAATTTGTAAATGAAATGAAATTTAAAGAAGTTTCCTTTTTTGATAGGCTTGCAAAAACTCTGAAATTCTATTCATCCCAATCAAGCATTGTCACTCAAGGCCAATTTACTTATGAACCTTGGTGACCCACCTGTTCAATAAGCGAATTGCCATGTGACGCATAACAATCTGCCACGCTTGCAACAGTTGTAACAATTCATGATTATGCATCACTAATAGATTAACTAATTATTTATCTATAAGTTAATGTAAAGTTGATTAGGAAATTTGGGGGGAGTCCCTTACGCTTGAAATAAAATTTCGTCACCACTATTGGATGAGGATATTCCGTACAGAAAACTTTGCAATCCTTATCTTCAGACAACGGACCAGTACCATGGACTCGACATTGAATGCAGGCTCTTAAGTTTTCACACGTCAGCTACAAATATGACATTGGGAAACAGTTAAGGTGTGTCAGGGTTGTCAATAATAATAATAAACGAATGACCATAATAATAAAGCTCTGTGATAAAACTTATTTAATACTAGATCCGCTAATAAATTTTTATTCATAATTACTAACAACATACCGATTGCAACTCGTACTGACAAGCAGGACCGAGCCAACCATTTTCACAATTACAGGACCATGCCAATTGCTGAGAACAGTTGCACTGACCGTGACCACTGCAGAAATTTCCGTTCCTACCTATTGGACAAGGCCATTGGTCACAATCTAAGGAGGGAGCTAGTCCACTGTTGGTGAATTCGACCTGATGGCTACAACTTAAAAGGAAACTACTCCAGTAGATAGTGTTTATCCATATTTTCAAAGGGTTTTTTAAATTATTCATCACTCCCAAAGAAAATTTATTTTTATAATTTTTTCAAATTTTAAATATAACTCCGAATTATGCATATTAATCTTTTAATTAATATAGTTGACATCATACTCGTGTATTATGCTAATTGGAATTTTTTAAGTTGAACCTGCGGCTGAATTGTAGTTTAATTTAATTTATGGTATTCATATGAACTGCTTGCATTTCCCTCTATTTTTGAAACACATTGAGATCGGAAGTTCCGAGCTTAGATTGTTGACATCCGCATCCTAATCCTGTACTAAAACTTTTAATGATAAGAACTCTCGAATTTGGCAGTGTTCCATGGCTTAACATTAAATGTTCCAGGCTTGTTCTACAGTAGTGTGTAAGGTATATAGTAAAATAAGGATTGTATTTATGTACAGTAATAAAATTGGGACATACAATCACGGAAAAAATAGAATCCACTTCACACTCAAGTAAAAAACAAACACGATTTATAATTGAAATGTTTCAAGCTGAAATAATATCATTCAAGTTTAATAACATGTTTTCCATCCAATATAAAACGGAACCAATTAGGTGAGAACATTTGTATACACTTATTGCCCTTGAAAATACATTTAGACTTATCTTAAACGTTGCATAAGTAGTTATACCTATTAATGCCGATGCATAAATTTTTAAAAGCAGTATTTTTTTATAACTATTATTTAGAGTCATAGATAATTGGAAAACGAAAATTGTACTTAAGTTAAGCAATACGAAAGTTGTATCCCTTTGACTTACTATACTACTTGATGGATATGTCATGTATATTTATGACTTTTATGAGCATCAAATTAATCTGAAAGAGTATTAATAGAAACACCTAGGCCTTATTAAAAGTTTGTAATTCTTATCAAGGAATGTATGATGTTTCCAGTACCGGTTCGAAAATAAAAATTTCATTCGAGCATGGAGAACTAGAAAGCCGACTGGCCACCTCATACACATATCGTCACTATCGTCAATCATCATGTCATCTTCTCATGTTCTGCAGTAATCTGCATTTCTGCACTCCCAACCAAGCCGACCTACATAAAAAAAAACTGAATCAATTACCTAACTGGTCTAGTCTTCACTTAACTAGAACACATAGATTCGGACCTTCCATATCTTAGCCTTTCCATGGCATGACATTTAATAAAACGATTCTAAGCGTGATAGAAGCATGATCTCAGCGAGGGTGTCATATACGCCATACTATACACAGCTAGTATTAGCAATATTAGAATATAACTTTAATTTAAAAATCTCTGCAATAACTAAAATAATCCCCTCATGCCATCCATTCCCAATCCCTTAAAAACTCCATGCTATCTTAGAAAGTGATAAGCTTTAAAAAGATTATAAAATTGAATTGATCCTAATCATGAAACTACAACATGTTCTAGAATTCCGTTTCGGATATCGAACGACTTGCAATGCCCTCCCTAAAAGCGGAGACCAAAATCCGAAACCTTGTTCCAAAAAAGTTTTAAAACTACTTGACCCCTTGCCCCTTAGTAGCTGAAAATGAAAAGCCTTGATCTGATCCTGGTTTGCATGTATCAACATCAAATCATCAGGAGCACTCGTGTCATCGAATGTTTCAATGTCCACTCAACAGACTGACCAAATCATCATATCAAGCCACTCACGTCACCCTCACATCACGGACACTTGGATTGGCAAGAGAGTTTTGAGATTTATTAAATTGGCAGAGTTGGAATGTCTGCATATCTGCGGGATTCAAAGGTGTTTGCCCAACATGATTTTTGTCCACTCCGGGACTGTGTTGGTGAGCAGAGGCAACGCATGCGTTTATAAAAACCGGAGACCAACCCTTGACAGACTGTCAGTCGATTTTAGACTCCAATCCGGTAAAGGTGTGTTTCATCAGACCAGCTCGTGTGAAAATTAAATATAACAATTCATCACTCGACTACTCACACCTTCAAACGGTTTTTAAACTCTAAACACAAGCTCAGACAGCTATTTTAATTCCCTTCTACAGAGAAGGAGCTGATTGTTTTAAATATTTTAAAAGTTTTTAACTAATTATCTCTCTCTCGAGGTATTGAATTTAACTTCAGAGCAGTCCACTCCACACTCTATTTTATTCTTGTCCATTCCGTGGATTGATATTAGAGGAGAATGTCGGCAAAAGCTATAAGAGAGGCACAGGGGAAGGGGATTTTAAATAACTACTTGGCCAAGTACCCCTTCTACTCCCCCTGCAGATTCGGCTCTGTCGACGAGGTCACGAATGTCGATCTATTTAGCAACACTCATCCCTGGATGACAAGTACACCCCTGGTTGTCAAGCCGGATCAGCTGATCAAGAGGCGAGGAAAGTTGGGCCTTATCAAGGTCAATACTGATTTTGCTGGGGTCAAGAAATGGCTCGGGGAATTTATGTTGAAGGAGGTCAAGGTAGGTTGAGTTTTTTTATTTGGCTATTCATTCGGTTTATCGTTTATCGGTAACTGTGAACTTCAAATATATGATTGATTAATCGTGTTAAAGAAATTGGTCCATGGCTATGGTCGACTAATCGAACTGTTTCATTTATAGTGAAACCATTTGTAGAGTTTGAGTTCAGCACTATTTGACAAAGTATAAATAGTTATAGTTTTAAACGCTGATGGCAATCTGGAGAAATTGTCTGAGTGCCGGGGTTGACATTTGGTGACGTGCATGCAATATCCACGTGAGGGCTTTCTGTCACCAACCAGTACGTATGGAAATGGAAAGAAAGTATCGACAAATTCTGCCTTGTTAGCTTGTAGCTGCGTTATTACTTAGCTAAATAACGAACCATGCTCAAAGTTTAAATAGTGTTGGGCATTATAAATTCCATGGACTATTTCATTCATTTTTGAATCTTCTAGTTTGTAGTATAAATCCGCGTTATCCCTATTGTGAATTTACAACCTAATAATTAATTAGTGCTGGTCAAAAACTTTCGAAGACTAGAAGGTCATTGCTATAGGTCAGTATGGCTAGACTCGTATTATTCATGAAGAACCCTGGAAGATAAGGCCGTAAGCATAAGATTTTAAGATATGTATTCTTAGCATGTAATTAGACTAATCAGCAACTCGACCAATAAGTCACTTCTTTCTCCTCTCTTTTGTACAGTAAAAGCTGTAGATCGTGGATATAGATAGAACTAAGTTTCAAATGCTTAACATGCATAACGAATAACAAATTATGAAACACGCGATGGGACAAAACTTTTTTTAGACCATGAAACTTTAATTCTCATGGAATAAAACGAAAGTACTCAGGGCAAAGGTCTCTCTGCTCTCATTTATTTTACATATACAGAATACGTAATTTTTGTGATAAAAGGTAGTTTTAGGGCAGGTTCAGTTTTGGACCCGAAGATATCAATAGTTTCCTGTAGTAAACATTGTAATAGTACTGACTGACCTCGATGTGAAGAATACTCGTAAGAATTTATTTTTAGGATCAGAATGAAACAGAACTACTATGAAGAAAGGGAAGATTCTGAAGATGCTCTTAACATTCAAGCCTTAAGGGATAAATACAGCTAAACCGCGAAAAGAGATAATGTCTTGGGATAGTCAGGTCAGTGTGGATATTTTCTAATATGGGATTAGGATTAACTTGTGCCAAAGGTCTGATCATAAAATTTCTTTTCAATCACAATTGAGAATGTTCGGCTGTTCGGCATTCATTCAGTATAGATAGATGTGATGTGAAGCAATAACCCCAACCGGTTTCATTATAACTTTCCACTCCAGTTCCATGATATGATTGGTGCTTCTTGAGAGTCTTACATTCTACCTTTTCCACTGTTGAATATAGGATGAATAATTCTTCTTCAAGCCAAGTCACTACTACGGCATGATCGTGGGATTACATTTTACATAGCTGGAAAAGTATGATATTTAAATTGTTAGCTGCTGATCATGGGATGTGTATTTTTTAAGCAAGGCTATGATTGCAAGAGGAAATAGTCTGACGTGGAATTTCTCACAGTCCAGTCGGCCAAGTCAGTGAATCGTATTTCGTATAGCTTGACTTTTTACTATCCCAGTGTTTCTTGATTAAATCTTGCAAGTTCCTTCTGGTCTGCTTTGCCATCATGTCTGAGCTTATGCTTATAGGTGATAGCGAGAACTATCATGAGTTCATGAGACATATATTATATTGCATGATATTAATTAAGTATTATAGTGTTTCGAAATTGCTGTCAAGGCCGAATGTTTTTTATGCTCCCCTTTCCTGTTCAAATGTTACACTTGGCACTGGTGTGCATGCAGCTAAGAGCATGTGGATTTTCTGGATTTTATGCAGGGGAAAAGGCAATTTTCTTCATTAAAAAAAATTATAATCTTTCGAACGACAGTTAATACGAGTCGCTTTGGCTTGAAAGTGCACAGTTCAGAGTAAGCCGGCTACTTGCGAAATGATCTATTGGAACTCAATTGGAAGTTTAAATGAATGGGAGATCAAGATCAACTGCGGTCAGTTAGTTAGATATTTAAATTAAAAAACATGGATGTGAAGCATCTTGTCCTTGCCATTTGATATTTGATTGAGATGATGTGAGTGATGCCACCATTCCACCACTTGGTTTTGGTATCATATTCAGTTATGCAATTCTTACAAAATCATAAATGTCAACGAAAGAATAAAACTGATCCATTACATTCTTTCCAGCCTGATTTAAATTATGTTTAAGGAAAGATAAGAAACTATTCAGACCACCAAAAGTCTTTCATGTCAGAACTAAAAATGTTTTCAAAGTACTGTAAAATTAGGATCGCTTGTTTTATAGGATTAAAAATATGAGTACGACCTTCTCTATTAAGCAGCTTTGAAATGTAATGGTCTGTTCCAAAATTTCCTCATTCAATTGTTAAAAGCTAGTCCATAAAAGTGGAGGATGAGTTCAGGTTGATTATGTTTGCTTTCACTATAAAAATAAATAAATTACACCCACCACACAAGCATCCCCAAGAAGTCTCCAGTCTTGGGATCAAGTTAGTTTAGTTATTAGCATAGAACTATAACGTTATTAGTTACAAATGACGTGGTTTGAGAACTAGTTGCCCAGTTTCCGGCGACAAACAGATATGATAAGATCGCTTCAAATCTGGAAAAAATTTGACGTCACGACTCTTTCCCCTGGTCTGGTATTTCTGAACATACTTGTTCGGAATTACGTACAAGTAGTTTACACACGGTATTGGCAATCTAAATGCATGTTGGTCTTTCCTAATAGTCGGCAGCAACTATTTTCTAGATAATCTTGTTTGTGCCAAGATTTAAAATAAATTAGCATTTAAGTCTTTCGTAAGACTACTTATTGTAAGGCACAACAAAGGGCTTTAATTCCTACTTAGCCTTCCTGCTGCTTTACCAGTGCTGCTTATCTTTCAACATATGAAAAGGTGACGTTTGAACTCGTCAAACATGTGGGATTGATTCAATGATTTGTGTGAATGAATGTGTTTGCAATCGTTTTCGAAAAATATTGATGAAGAAATTCGGTATAGAAGGATTATAATGACTCCGTACTTTCGTCAACAAGATGAGGAAGTATTGTGTGTCATTTTATTATTTAAAAATCGCCAATGCAGATTAGGGATTAGTGTTATAAGGCTGTCAACTTTCATGACATGTTGAAATTCAAAAGTGACTAGATGATATGATGATAATGCTCTACAATTGTTTTTTTAATATTTATTGTAGGTGGGAAAAACCAGTGGAAAACTAAGGAATTTCATCATCGAACCATTCCTTCCTCATGAACAGGTGAGATACTTTGAATTGTAAACTAATAAAAGTAGCGTCAAGTAGCTTAAGAATTTGGCTGTATAAAATTCTAATGCTAAGAGAATCCTAGTTCGGGAAAACTGGAGAAATGTTCACGTAGAGAACTCCAGTATAGATGTTGACCTTGTTTTTCCTCTCACGGGACGAGCAGTATCGATTTTGTCGACTTACTGCGCTGCTGGAGAGCAGAAGCAATTTCTCCTTGATACTTTTGCCAAAAATTCGCCACCGAATCCCCTCCCATCCGGTTTCTGGAATCGGAGGAGTTCGGTTTCGATTCTTTTATTATGATTGAGTTTCAATGTTTGTTTTCGATTTCAGAATGAAGAGTCGTACGTCTGCATTTACTCTCACCGGAATGGGGACACAATTCTTTTCCATCATGAAGGAGGAGTTGATATTGGAGATGTCGATGCTAAAGCAAAATCTCTTATTATTCCTGTGGACGGTACCTTAACTCTTACTGAAATTCAAACTACACTTCTCACTGAAGTTGCTAAAGACAAGCGAGAGTAAGGAAATATATGTCATGCTCATTGCTCGGGTCACTAAAAAGAAGTATACTAATACATTATATTTGGCTATATTTTTTTTTACAGAATGGTAGCACAGTTCATAGAAGTCTTGTACAAGGCTTATGTTGACCTGTATTTTACTTACTTGGAAATCAACCCTTTAGTCATTAATGGAGGAAAAGTTCACATCTTGGATTTGGCAGCTAAATTGGATGCAACAGCAGATTTCATCTGCAGAAGCAAGTGGGGAGAACTCGAGTATCCCCCTCCTTTTGGAAGAGATGCGTATCCGGAAGAAGCGTATATTGCGGATCTAGATGGTAAATCTGGGGCCAGTTTGAAGGTAAGATTTTGCCGGTATTATTTTCATCTTTTCGAACTCAAACAAACAAATTAACTATCCTTTTTCTGTAGCTGACACTACTAAACGCATCGGGACGAATCTGGACTATGGTTGCAGGCGGTGGAGCTTCGGTTATTTACAGTGATACTATTTGTGAGATGGGGGGTGCATCTGAACTGGCCAACTACGGAGAGTACTCAGGGGCTCCTTCAGAACAGCAAACTTACGAATATGCAAAGACGATTCTCTCTCTTATGACTAAAGAAAAGCATCCTGACGGAAAGGTCTTGATCA
Organism: Agrenia bidenticulata; assembly: GCA_034694785.1. NCBI lineage: Eukaryota > Metazoa > Arthropoda > Collembola > Entomobryomorpha > Isotomidae > Agrenia > Agrenia bidenticulata. Next base: position 59,388 of record JAQFYM010000002.1, on the reverse strand, counting down.
TCGGTGGTGGAATCGCTAATTTTACCAACGTCGCAGCTACTTTTAAAGGGATTGTGACTGCACTTCAGGAATTCCAATTAAAGCTCACAGAATACAAGATATCGATCTTTGTCCGACGAGCTGGTCCTAACTATCAGGAAGGATTACGAGTTATCAGAGATCTGGGAACTAATTTGGGAATACCGCTTCATGTCTTTGGCCCTGAAACTCATATGACTGCCATTGTTGGAATGGCTTTGGGTAAAAGACCAATTGTACTTCATGCTGAGGGAGAATGTCCGAGCACGACTGCGAACTTCTTATTACCTGGGGGAGAAAATGGTGTGGTAAGTCAAAGTTTGTAGTTTTTATTAGAGTAGATCTTGGTATTGGTTGTATAGAAAATAAGCTGAACTCTAGCTAATTGACTGTTTTTTTTATAGAAAAGTCCTGCTGCAACAAGAAAGGAGTCTGAAGTTAGTGGAAAACAAGCAGCGGATCAAGTCGATAATAAAGATAAGAACAATAGCTTATTCCACCGCACCACTAAATCTATAATTTGGGGCATGCAAACAAGAGCAGTCCAAGGAATGTTGGACTTCGACTTTGTTTGCCGACGATCTGAACCATCGGTTAGTGCATATTTTAATCTCTCAATTAATGATTTGAGACTAATCGTTACTAACAACTAAATAACTAATCATTGGAATTCTTTCGATTGTAGGTTGTTGCGATGGTATATCCATTTACCGGAGACCACAAACAGAAATTCTACTGGGGTCACAAAGAAATTCTTGTACCTGTTTACAAAAATATGGAAGATGCGTTCAAAAAGCATTCTGATGCAGATGTGCTTATAAATTTTGCCTCGCTTCGATCTGCGTATGACTCAACAATGGATACTCTGAATTTCCCTCAAATCCGAACTATTGCTATTATTGCTGAAGGCATTCCCGAAAACATGACCAGGAAGATAATCAAAAAGGCGAATGAGAAAAAAGTGAGCATTATTGGGCCAGCGACAGTCGGAGGTGTCAAACCGGGTTGCTTTAAGATAGGAAACACTGGAGGCATGATGGATAACATTCTGTACTCGAAACTTTACCGACCCGGAAGTGTTGCATACGTCTCCAGATCAGGTGGAATGTCCAATGAACTGAATAATATCATATCAAAAGCATCCGACGGAGTTTACGAAGGTGTTGCCATCGGTGGGGACCGATACCCTGGAACTACCTTTATGGATCATATCATGCGGTATCAAGCTAATCCTCAGGTATGCCTGAAATATTTCATTGAATGAGTTCGAAAGTTTACCCTCAGAAATAGAAATAATTTAAACGCTAAATGATTATTATTTTTAGGTCAAAATGATCGTTTTGCTTGGAGAGGTCGGAGGTATCGAAGAGTATGAAGTATGTGAAGCTTTGAAAAGCAAAAAAATTAACAAACCATTAGTTGCGTGGTGCATAGGTAAGTTTAAAAAAAGGTTTTTCTATTTTTTTCTTGGTTGATTGATAAATAAGCTTAGCGTAGATATTCATGTATCTTGATTTATGTAGGAACCTGTGCTGGTATGTTCAACTCGGAAGTCCAGTTCGGTCATGCGGGTGCTTGTGCTAATTCTGATCGCGAAACTGCAATTACTAAAAATCAGGTTCTGAGAGAAGCCGGTGCTTCCGTTCCTGATTCGTTCGATGATCTTGGTGAGCAAATCAGAATTGTGTTCCAAGGTTTAGTGGCTAAAGGAGCTATTGAAAAGCGCGAAGAAGTACCTCCTCCTACCGTTCCAATGGACTTCTCCTGGGCAAGAGAGTTGGGTCTTATTCGAAAACCTGCTTCATTCATGACTTCTATTTGTGACGAACGTGGTCAGGAACTTCTTTATGCTGGAGTTCCCATATCTGATGTAAGTAGAAAATGTAGAGGAACAACTTCAAATTTTATGATTGACTTAAATTATTCAAACAATTGCTTACTTTTTGAAGGTTCTGAAAAAAGAGCTCGGTCTTGGAGGAGTACTTTCTCTGTTGTGGTTCCAACGGCCACTTCCACCGACGGCCTGCAAGTTCTTCGAAATGTGTTTGATGGTGACAGCTGATCATGGTCCTGCAGTATCAGGAGCTCATAACACCATCGTATGTGCCCGTGCCGGAAAAGATCTCGTGTCATCCCTAGTCTCTGGGCTTTTAACTATTGTAATAATAATTCTTTCTTATCTATTCAAATCTGAATTATTATACGGCTCTAGTGAGAATTTATCTGACTTAATAAATTGTGTGTATAGGGTGATAGATTCGGTGGTGCTTTGAATGGAGCCGCGAAGCAGTTCAGTGAAGCATACGATGCTGGACTAATTCCAATGGAGTTTGTTAATGAAATGAGGAAAAAGGGTCAGTTGATAATGGGGATCGGTCATCGAGTGAAATCCATTAACAATCCGGATATGAGAGTAAAAATTCTCAAAGAATATGTGAAGGCTAACTTTGCATCTTCTCCATTGTTGGATTATGCTATGGAGGTACGTACGATGAATCAGCTTTTATATATATTACTAATGATGCATATCTTACCAGAATAATTTATTTACATTAGGTCGAAAAAATCACAACATCAAAGAAGCCGAACTTGATCTTGAATGTAGATGGTGTGATTGCAGTAGCCTTCGTTGACTTCCTTCGTAACTCTGGGTGCTTTACTCGGTAATAGAATAATTAATTTGTCAATCTAATCGATATAATTCAATCGTTTACTTATGCAAATTTTTCAATCATTGTATTACAGGGAAGAATCGCAGGAGTACATTGAAATGGGTGCTATAAACGGGTTGTTTGTTCTCGGCCGTAGTATTGGATTCATCGGTCATTACATGGATCAAAAGAGATTGAAACAAGGACTTTACCGTCATCCTTGGGATGATATTTCATATGTCTTACCGGAGCAATACAATCAATAAATGTCTACCCAAGACATTTCCTTCCTTCGAAAGATACTCTTCTATTCCAATCCAGATTGTGAATAACTTAATTTCTGCCAGACATGACTCCTTTAAAAATGAAGTGGTTCAAGACATTTATTTTATAGACCCAAGCCATACGACAAGTGTACATGTGGTTGTGACCGGAGCGAAAGTGAAGATAAAAGTACCACAAAAGCCATGGCGTATTAATCCGGAGTTCCTCCCAAAGTGTCATAGTTCGCATTTCTCAAGCAGAGAAAGCGAGATTAGATGATATAATATATTCTGATGGAAACGCACTATACTATAATAACCTGACTCCTATCAAATCGAAACATATCAAAAAACACATATCAAGAATGTTAACTGTAGAGATTTAAAAGGGTAGATATGATGTAGGAGTAGTAACTTGTAGTAATGAAATATATCATAGCATCGCCTCGAAGAAAATGTATTGACTGTGATTTATTTTCGAGTTCAATTCGGTCACCAATTAATTGGTATTTTATTTGTGTTGCCGTCCGTTTCCACTGAGATATATTTGAAACAAAATCCATCTCCGAAGAATTCTGATTTTTATCCCGCTTGGTTTTTTGTGTCTGTATGGTCAATTGTCCTTAGTTGTAGTTTAATTTAAGGAGATTTTTAAAAGTGGATTCACCACAGTTCAAGAAATCTACAGTGATTTTTTGTAATTATAACGTCTTGAGTTAAGGGTGAAATGAATGAACATGCTTTGATGATTAAACGAAATTGAAATGAAAATCCGTTTACTTTACTTATTCCTAGTCATATAAGACCGTTTCGTCGGGGTCAAGGTAATTTTACTTTCTCTTTACGTCCCGTTGAAGATACGAAAAGAGAAGTAAAATAACTTTGCCAGGGGTGCTAATACTGTAAATTATTCCAAATCTATTTGTCATAACCTATGGAGACCGAAACAATTACTCAGCCTTGGCTAACCCTAACCTAATGGATTTCCGTTTAGAGGATCCGTTTTGTTAGTTACTTTGATATAGAGTTATAGGTTAGTCAGACTAGAGTAGTAGCAATAGAAATGCATGAGAATGAAGACCAGCAAGCCACTACATCAACAACCATCGATGACCTACCACCAGAAGTCCGTAATAATTTGTCTGATCTTTAATTTGTCATGTCGTGTGTTAAGAATAAGGAAATAAGGCATTGATTTATATGCTCCTTTAGGTTCTGTGTCCTATAATTGGCTGCCTTGAATACAAAGAACGGTTAAAGGTGGCAGGAGTCTCCTCCCGATGGCATTCCATTATTGATAATAATTTAGGGAGAAAGTTATTCATTGGAAAACATTGCCAATTTACTCCAGACGATGAGGAGCGTTATAAACACCATTACGTTCCCATTGAAACTTTATCCGAGGTTGGGGTCAACACTTGTTATGTTGGGGAAATTGTGGATACCGTTAATTCCTTAAATAACCTGAGCTATTACTGGAAGAAGCTGAAGTACTAGTCGTGTTTCATAGGCTCATAATAATTATATTTGACTGCATTAATCAGACTAATTTTAAATTATTTGGATAGGGAAACGATTTTTGGACCCAACATCCCAAGATTCAAGCACCCACATTTGGTCAAGAATATATTTTTTGACGGACCCATTCCTTCAAAGTACTTTGATGGCCTGATGAAATCAACTAAGAATTTGGAGCGACTGGATATTCACCTGTCTTCCCTTTGTAGCCTCGTCCCAGCTAACATGGTGTTTCAAGACAAGAGAAAACTTTTGACGCTAAATATTTGGGCAAGATTTGAAATAAACAAATTATCCTACAAAATACAAACCTAAAGATACGAGAAAACAAGCAGCAATGCAATAAAAACTTGTTTTACTATTTATTTATTTGATGTTGGTACTACACAGGGTCACAAATTGACACAAGGCATGTTCACCGCTTTCTACAGCCCGGAGAACGTAACAAGCAATTTGCTTACCTTACTCGAGCAGAACCACTTTGAAAGTCTTCAGAACTTCGGAATGGAATACCCCTTCGACTTAAGAGATGAGCCAAAAGTTACAGATAGTGTCTTGGAATTTCTCAAGAGTCACAATGAGACCCTAGAGAAATTTAAAATTTGCATAAATATTTTTATAACTGAAGAACCCAGTAGCTTGGAAAGCGTCCAGGACCGAGAGTGGGTTCAAAAGGCTAAAGCAGTCTCAAAAACAATGAATCTGAAAAGCATCGAGGTTATCATCACGAGCATTTACAGAGTTCGGGTAACGAAACTCTGGACAGGATTCATAGAATCCCAAAACATGTTGGAAACCGTAATGATCATGACATTCCGACTCTTGCCCGATATTCTCTACCGGATTTGTGAGCAGAATTTCCGAACTTTGCACCGGATCGGGCTCACCAGATTAGTTCTCAACGATAATGGACGATTCAATCCTATCAACTGCACAGTTTTCCGAAATTGTCTCAATCTCAAAGCTCTTTTCCTAGAAGGGATGCAGACAGGTTTACAAATCCCTGGAATGATCGAAACTCTGAATCTGCCTCCAAACCTGGAGAGAATTGAACTTGGGAATATTATGATGCTGTCTGAAGATTGTCACAACATTTTTTCAAATATACCTGCGTTGCAAGAGGTGTACCTCAGTGATGCTGGCCACACGGGTAACTTTGGAGTGACGCTGGCCACGATTCGTGATGTCATTCAAAACCATAGGATCAAAGCGGTGACTTTGTATGGAAGCTTAAACGGTCACTTCCCAGACGAAGGAGTGTCAAACGAACATCCGTTTTATCCGGTTCAAATTACTGCAAAGCCCTTCGGGATGATTGAGATCACTTTGAGGGAAGATGGATTCTACAGAAATGTCTTGAGAGATAACCTGTCGTTGCAATACTTTCAATAATTGAAGGACCAAAGGATAAATTCAGATTAACAAAGTCGTAATACATACTTATATACGCTAAAATTATTCACGTAACGGGGAAATGCTGTTCTCGTAGCCAATGCAATGCCTAATTGTCATATGAAATTAATAAAATTAAATTCTAAGTAGCAGATGTGCATGCAATAAATAATTTCTAACGTATTCATCGTTTCATTCATTCATAAGTTAGCTTTTAAAATGTGGCAACTTATTCTTCACCGATAGTATTTACCAGCCAAGCCAAGACACATCTTCATAAATCCCAAACTTCACAAAACTAAAAATTCACTTTTAAGGAGCAACTAAATCCTGCCCCACATTATTTTTTTAATACACCACACCAATCAAAGAAAACAAACCAATACAAAAACTTCACCTCACCTCTCACAGACTCACAGCACTGAGCACATGTCCAACCTTCCCCCCTTAACCCTTAAAATATGTCAAATGGCGAGGTTTTGAGATATTTCTAAATGCAAAATCCACATGCAAAACTCATTGACCTTCTATTTCATTGCAAACCTCAGCCCTCTCCATCACCATATACTAGTAATTCGAATGTAACAGTAGAAGTCCCTTGCATCCACATCGTGTTTCCAATTACGAAATTGAGGCTGTGATATTATACAGTTGAGATCATACTTCAAAGGATCATTTCTTTAGTATGAATGCTCAAACCCTAAGCCAATTTGGCGAAGGAACAAACCACGAGGATGAGGCATAGCATCACCTCCTGAGCGTGAGACGGGCTGAGTTGCGTCTTCTCTCAGGTGACACTTCTTGGTCCACGATGACCGTTCCCCAGTACCCTCGGGCACTGGGGAGGGAGGTGATGCAGTCTGAGTGGTTCTTTTTAATTAAATCAAAAAATAAATCCTGATGAAAAATTAACTAGCGTATAGTTTGATAAGCACTCCTATGTAATAACGTTCCCCCTGTTTATCTGAAAACACTTGTACAGAGAGACATTTCAACGAGCCAGGTAAGATTATTAAACTCAATCAGAGCTACTACAGCAGGAGGAAAGGTAACTAGGACCGGAGCTACTACTCTATCTTTTTTTTTCAATGCCCGATTGTCTGTCTACTTGTGCATTGGATTTGTATGCTGAATAGTTCCTTCGATGCACTTGACTAAGGAGGACAGAAACACCGAAATGGTTGGGCATATAACTCACTTGATAGCAAAGCAAAAGGAATGCAGTTTTGATTATTGCTAAATTAAAATTATGCCGACAACCATGTTTTTGAAATGCCAGTGCTATCTTGTCACATTCATGTTGTAATTGTAAGTACGTTTTTGTTCCGGACCTGTTTATTTTCCGCAATTATCCCCAAGCCGTAGAATGATGACGACTATGAATATTTTAGGAACACCTATTTCTATGAATTGTATGTAGGTAATAGGGAATATCATTGCTCAAGGATTTCAAACTGTAGTAAGTTTGGAGTTTGGAGTGGTTGACTGAATCACAGTGAAGTTTGTGGTTGAGATTTTAGACATGTTAAGTTGCATTTGGTCAACGGAAACTTATTTTGGAGGTTACCCAGCTTCCGGTGTTTATGATTGTGTATGAATATTAGTCCATTATTCTAGTGGAACATTAGTTATGCTAATCACTTACTCGTTTAAATTACTTGATAGTTTTTTTCCGCTCCGAACTAGAATAATATAAATAAAACTTGGAATTAAGAAATGAAAGTTGAGGGAATCGGATTAATTATTCGACTCGGGATTGCACATTGGTTCGCCCTTTTCTGCGTTGCTAGTGTAATGAGCAGTAGTGACATCGGTCCCGAGGTCACGCTCTCACGGGCGATGTTCTACACAAATCACAACTTTACAAACACCAGCAATGATACCCACGTTTCCTATCTCTTACCAATTACTTTCAAAGCTTTGGAATTCAATTGTACAGCCACATATCCGACGAGTTGGAAATTTGTCACTGCTCCGGTACACTTGATTTTGATTTTAAATTCCGTCGTAGTATCCAATTTAGCTATAGTAGTAATACAGGCTGGAAATGTAATGCACTTTTTGTTGTCTTTGTGCTAGTAGTATAATGACACACGGTTGAAGGATATCAGCATTACGAAGCATCGCTTCGTGGGAAATTTTTCAGATCGCTCAACATACAGGTACGATTCGACCCTGCGCCTCAACTTCAAGCACGCGACTTCCATACCGGGGATATCTTGTCGAAATTCCCGTCGAAAAAATGGAACTGTTTCAGAGCCAGATTTAATTACCGCAGTAAACTCCTCCCTTACGAAAGACGAGTTTAGAATTCAGATCAATGTACGGAGGAACGTTATATATTGTGAGTTGTATTTAACTAGTATATAATTCTAATCAACCGGAACTTTTTAATTGGGGATTTGAACAATCAACGTTTTCCGTCCAGATAAAAATAGAGGACGTGCTGGTTTGAATCCTGATTGCAAGGTGACCCTTAATATCAGTCTTGAAAGCCAGACTTTCTTGTGTGGAACTACAACCGGTGGTCATTCAAGTCCTAAAATAATCCATTGCAATAACCCCGATGAATGTAACTCTATTTTAATGAAGGTAAGCCAAAAATGGTAGCTAAAACTTCACTTTGAAATTTTAAACTTCATAGTTGAACATGGGAAATAATAGGATCATTGTGGTAATGATACGAACACTGCCCAAACCTTTTCAAAACATTGCGATTCCGAACCCGGCGTTGGGAAATGCATCCAGTTGAATCTTTCAAATACTCCTGGAGTAATAATTTGCTATGATTCAAAGTTAAATTCAATCGCTAGAAGGTACTTGATAACCCAAACACATCGAGGCATCCATATGCGTAAGCGTCTAATGTTATTAAATTGAATACTATTACTTTATGTAAACATTTATTGGCTCATACTCGTAATGCTCATACCTGATTTAATATTGAACCTGTAGATCTTGGCAGTGACAACGATTTTGAGGACGAAACCATCTCATTAACAACTCCGAATTTAGACAATATGTTTACAAACCAAAATGTTACTTTCCATTGCAATGGGACTGGAGCCTACTACAGTTATGGGTTCCAGTGGGCGGTTAACGATAGCATGGGTATTATCCATTATCTAGGTACCAACTTTTACTCTACCGTTTCAGATTTCAGAATCTAGTTTTATAAATTCCTATCGCTCTGTAGAACTAAAAATTTACTGATGAAGGTTCTGGAATGGAAGAGTATTTGGAGGACCTCCAGGTTTACAATGTCACAAAAACCATCATGCTGAACAAGGAGTTGTATGGAAGTTGTATTCAAATCGTCTGCTACGGACCGAGATGGAACTTGGAGAGTTGGATTAATGCAACACTACTCGTCGACATCAAAGGTAGAATTTGTGGAATTCTAGTATTTGATTTTGGCAGTCAATTTAACATCATATTAATTAGAGCCTTCAATTCCTCATATTATCGCTGATGATTGTCACGGTGAATGTCAAACCAAGAGCTCGGAGGTCACAAATGCAAGTAACTTTACATGCAGAGCCCACGGGGCTCCAGTCCCAATTTTCAAATGGATTTTGGAATTTGATGACCGGAAATCTGTAAGTGTAAACCATGGAATTTTCTAAAGATGCTCTTCTCATTGTCAAAGTGTGTAATGTTATGCTGATGGTTATTGAAGGAACTAGAAAATGGTTCTGGCACAGCAACTTCGGACTCCGGTTTCCACTGCATTGAATCAAGTACAACTGGATCAATCGCCGAGACCACCTTAACTATCTATTTCCAAATGACTGATCGGCATAAGGTTTACTGCGTTGCAAGGAATTTTGTAGGAAATGACACAAAGATGTTTACTTGCCCAATAGGTACTTTAATGGTCAAAATTTAACCCCGTAAATATATTGCAAAAAAAAATAATGTAGATTGGTTTTATTTATAGACGGTTCTGCCTGGATCGGGAAAACTTGGATGACAGCTGCCCTGGCAGTTTTGTCTGTTACATTAATTCTCTTTACAATTGGGGCTTGGTACCTTATGAAAAGGCTGAGGAGAAAGATGCAACTTCTGAGTGATGATGACATCAAAGAGTTTGAGAAAGGGAATCCTAAAGCTGAGAGTGCCTTGCTACTACCTTACAATATGGAGTTTGAGATTCCTCGTGAACAGATATTAATCGGTAGAATAACCGTTTGGATAAATCGTAAGATAGCAAAGCCTAAGATTTGGATACGAAAATTGTTCCACGTGTTACAGAAAATACTGTCCTTGGAGAAGGTCACTTTGGAATGGTTCTCATGGGGAAAATCATGAAAGGGGGAACCCTGGGACCCCAGCAAGTTGCTATAAAAACTTACAAAAAGACTGCGGACGTAGTATATCTTAAGGCTTTGCTATCAGAAATAAAAATTATGAGTCAAGTAGGACAGCATCCAAATTTGGTAAATCTTATTGGAGCAAGCACAAGGAACCTGAGAAAAAGTATGCATGACTTTAGAAACTTTTAAAACGTACCCTTAAAAACGTATATGAATAATATTTTCCTTGCAGTGGAAATTTTAGTATTAATAGAGTTCTGTTCCAATGGAAATCTATTGAAATTTCTGAGAAAGTCCAGAAGTAGCTATTTGGATTATTTCAATCTAAGCAGCGAAGTGCAAAAACGGCATCTCCGAATGATGGAAAGAGGACTTACAGAACAGGAAATGGGTATGAGATTTACAACGACACAAAATCTTCTCATGTGGGCCTATGAGTGTGCCAATGCTATGGAATATTTATCCAGCAAGAAGGTAATACCCGCTTGTCTCGTACTGTGTTATATAAGCGGTTTATTTACTATTTTACCCCTTGCTGGAATCAACAGGTAATTCACGGGGATTTAGCAGCCAGGAATATTCTGCTCACAGAAACCTTTCATGTCAAAGTATGCGACTTTGGCCTGTCCAAGATGCTTTTTGACTACTCGATATACGTTCAGAATTTGAATGTAAGGTTTCAACAAATAAGCCTTCATCTTTCATTGCTTTTTCACGCATTCGAAATAATTATTTGAATTTTAAAACATGACTGTGTTTGTGTAGTGCCCCCTCCCTCTTAAATGGATGGCTATAGAGAGCTTACAAGATCTTGAATTTTCAGTTCAATCTGATGTTTGGTCCTACGGGATTACATTGTGGGAAATATTTTCATTAGGGCAGTGTCCATATCCAGGCATTCCTCAGTGGAATTTCCAATCGTACATTTTACTCCAGAGTGGTTATCGAATGGATCGACCAGAGTATGCCAATAATAATATGTAAGTGGGAATGATTAAACAATAATTAGACTTTGTCCCGAAAGCATTAGCATTTGAAATTGGGTTCTAATTAAAGTTACAGGATGATGTTAACATGCTGGGACGGCAATACAGAGTCTCGACCTTCGTTTACGGAGCTTAAGGATGCATTCTTTCGAGAACTTCATATAATACAACGCTCTTCTTCATTAAATTCGGCCGTTTAAAATTATGCTAATCGGTTAAGGAAGGACTTTTTGGGAATATTTAAATATTTTTTGACGTATTTATTTGACTTTAAAGAGAGAGAGCAAAATTCTTATCACAAAACATCGATTTTACCTAATTAATACTCGTACCTATGTGGTTGATTATCTGTCTCATAATATTGAATACGTTATTATAGTTTTGTTTAAACTTTAAACAATAGTCACAAATAAAAATAATAGATTTTTTGCTTTCATATAAGACATTAATCTCGCAAGCTCTTCTGCTGATATAGTACATTTCGGTTTCGAGCGGCAGTAGTAGTATGTGTGGCTGAACCAAGTACTTGCAACTTTAATAAATATCTCACAGCTAAATGTATTTATCACCCGGCCTTAGTCCTTATGAGTGTAAAGCAAGTGGATGGAGACTTATTGAGGAATTTCCGAGTGTTCCTCTTCATTTTCTGTGAGGACGGTTCGGTTGTCTCGAAGTTTTGAAAACATCCCACGAGAGTTAATAATTCTTATTGCTCTAAGGATGTAAAATATTATGTTACATGGATAAAGTATGATATATTGAGACATTTGATCTTGATCATACTTTGAAAAAAAATATGGCTGGTAAGCGGACAAATAGGTGAGAGGGACGATTGGGAATTGAGACACCCAGCTTTCGTCTAGTTGATTTGCAATCGCCACAAGACTCAAAAATCCGCATCTTTCGGATGTCATCCTCCTATCTGCGGTGCCGTGCTCTTGATCAACTTTCTGCGAAATAAAATCAATATAAATTGACTGAGGTACGAATATTATTATAATTTTAAATAACAGTATGCACATACTTCGCCTCTCTTTGCAGTAAAAGCTTCTTTAAGTACTGAGGAGAAAACCGGCCCTGGACAAATTATTGTAATTGGCAGATTTCGATGTGTGGTTTCATTTCTCAGACTTTCAAAGTATCCCTAAATACAAGTATGATAATTTCTTCAGTATTTTTAATTGTTAAAATACACGATCCATAGTTCATAGATGAGTTACATGTAGGGCAAATTTGGATCCCGTATAAGAACCAGAAAATGGAGCTCCGATTTTCCCAGCAATACTAGACATGATGGCCAGCTGTCCTTTGCCAACTTCAAAAAAATATCTAACTACAACCCGGTTGAGGTTGACCAGTGACAAAACATTCAAGTCGAAAAGTTCTCTATCCACTTCTGGCTCAATTTCATGCCAATTTGCACGCTGAGACCGCCCAGCATTGCTTATCAGTATGTCCAGCTAAAATCCGTAATTATTTAACTGCATTATCAATATCATTCAAATATATCGAAACGAGCATAGTTTCAGGTAATTGAGCTATCAAATATAGCCTTGGTAATACCCCACTCTTACCTTTCCGAATTCATCCAATACTTTCCTAAAACAAGGTTCGTGGCTGGAGTAGTCTGTCAAGTCTAGCGGTAGGACGAGGATGGAGTCACTCTTCAATTTATTATTGATTGCTATTTCCATAAATCATCATTTTACAAATAAGTAAATCAAACCACATTTTGAACCATAATTTACATCTTTGAAGTCAAGTAAAACTGAAATACTTACCCAGGCACTCTCGTTTAACTCTTTCAAGCTCTTCCTTCCTTCGAGCCGATAGGACAATTTTGGCAGTGCTACATTTCGATAACTCCTTAGCAATCCCTTCTCCAATCCCACTGGACGCACCCGTAATCCATACCACTTTCCCAGCAAATGTGTCAACTATTTCATACAGTAGCCAAGCACCCAGTTTACAAACGTTTGCAATCTCTCCAATATAAATTCATGGATAATATAAATGTATTTTAAAGATCAACCCATACCTGGAGACTTTCCGAAATATACGCACAAGAATGTCAAAATATCCGAGTCTGTCAGGCAAACAATCGCCACACAGATTGAGAAGAAGACAATGACAAGGACGCAAAATAAGCTGCATAAATCCATCTTAAATGATAACCTAAGTATTCGAATCTGTACGTGTTATTGAAAAAGTACAAAATCCACCTCTGCCAAATAAGCTCCACAATCAGTCTAGTCAATAATTCTAAGTATTTCTAAGCTTGGAAGGTCTATAGGGAATAATAAAAATAGTATTCTCACGTCCCATCAATACACACTCCAGGACTCGAGACACACTCAAAAGGTAAAGGAGTTTAGAGAAAAAGGGCTGGAAAACCCAGCTGAGTTTTAATATTTGATGATACATCCACCGTAATTTGTAACTCGACACTGAAAGTGAATATAAAAAAACACGAGTCTTTGCGCAATGGAAGGGAAAGACTTGGACTTGGAACCTCACTGGATCCACCTTCAACACATCAAACATGGAACACTCCAGCCTAAACTTGTCCAGCTTTATCTCCAGTTCCCACGGCCATCAAGTCGGATCAAGCACGGATAACTAACAAGTAGATTTGCATAACAACAACCTTGACCTTACAATTAGACCTGGACATCCGTAGAGTTATTTTTGGATATATTATTTAGACTCTAGTACACTTTAGAGAGGAGGAATATGAGAAATTCATACCCAGTATCCAGGACTATCAGCAAACTCGTTACCCGTAATTCTTTTCAGACTAATTGGATTTCATGCACTCTGTGGTAGCCATTAGCCATAGTGCGTACTCTGTATCTTTTGAGGATAAATCAAATATGCAAAATGCTTATATTTCGAAATCAGCTTCTGAAGATCGTCTTTTAATTCTCTGGATATTCCGTTCCGCTGGAATAATAGACTGGTATTCATTAGACTGTGAGGTAATCATTTTGCCCTATTGATCATAGTTAATATATAGAGTAGTAAAGGGTGGGCAGATTTCTTAGAAAGTCCAAAGGTGAGAGGTGGTTCAGGTTTTGCATTAGTAATGTATACATGACCGACTTTCAATTACTGCCACGAAAGAGTGGTACTGAAAGGGTAGGACGATGAGATTGGATACTACCCAGAAGTTCGAAACTAGATTATTTGGGTTCAAAGTCTTTTTTCATGTTTTCATAAATAATAATATTTTATAAATTTGAAGTAGGTGATAAATATAGATGATAAATATCCGGTTTTCTTGAAAGCAATAAAAATTCATTGTTTGGAATTGGGTATGGTCTGCACTATAATCTCATACGATGGCTGCTTGCGTTTAACGATAATTTTCATCAGCTTCCTTTTGATTGGTAGCAAAAGTCCCTTTGGAAATAAGGATTCTACATGAATTGAAATCTGTTTTTTTCTGTAAACAAATTGCATGTGTAACAACGCATGTAATGTTTTTGTTGAAGTGAAATCGTTCGAAGTGGAGCTTTTTAATTGAAGAATCTATAGGTGATAAGTAATTAGAACAATTGTTTGATTTTAATTTCGACAAGGAAGCCTCGTCCTTAGTATAAAGTTGACATTGTAAATTATTGTTAGTTGGCTAGTTTGACATGAAGTCGATTGACAAGATAATGAATGATTGTATTGGTGTCACTAAATAAACACTTTGTAACACACTTATGATCTGGGAGACTAACCTACGGTATTTAAGATTCTTAGAATAGATTTCTTCGCATGAGGATATAGTATAGGACAATAAGAAACGCTGGCAAGCTCATTGAGCTCAAGTTCATGGTTGGATCATACGGCACGGAATGTTATAAAAATTTTCATTAGCATTCCTTCGTGCATCTTAGCATTCTTAACTTGCTGAATTCGAAAGAGACTGTACTGTTTTAACTAAAAGGCAAGCGAGTTGCCCTGACCTGTTGGGATCAAAAACAAATTCGGAATTAATTGAGCACAAAGATTTTCTAGATGTGTCATCTTCAGCTTGATATGATATGATATATTTGGAAAGTAAATGTTCAGAGGAACTATTGCTAATATAATTGAAGCAGAGAAAATGGTAAATGCGTCCAATTATTGTAACACAATTAATAATAAACAGAGGACAGATTAAGGATTGAGAAAATACAACCTCAAAGGGGCATGTCATTAGTAATTGGAGAATATAATATTTTAGGTGATGTTCTCTAAAGAAGTCAACAATCAAGCTCCGGTTTAGGATGTGAATACAATTGAACCATTTAATATAGTACATGATGCGGTGCCTTATTGGGTTTTGGAGTTTAGTAATGCTGAACAATTTAAAACAATGATACGGTGTGGATGGGTCATTAAAAATAAAAGGTAGGAAATTTTTAAGCTTTCTTACTATTAATTTCCCAGTTTTATTATTACAGAAGGTATTCATTGAGATGGGTGCATAAATATTGGTTTTACATTTTTATGCAATGAAATCGTGCAGGGGCTTTTTATTGACGGGTGTTTACTGGGATATTATATGAGCTATTTAAAGATTTAAAGATACAAGAGATTTACAAATTTAGTAGTTCCGTAATGCACTTTTTATAAGATTTACTCTATACTTTCAATGTGAATGATTATGCTCCATAACTTTTCAAAGAATTAGTAGTTAACTGATTGACTATCAAGCTATCAACTTGAGGAAGACCGTAGGCAAACCAGATTCTCTAATTCACTTGTTAGTCATTTGTTAAGAACATAATCTACTGCACGAGCTTTGACAGCTATGTTTTCCTTAATTTTTTTAAGCTATTCCAAGAGTCGTGAAAAAAGTTTTTAGCAAATTGTATATCGTCACGCTGCAATGAATTCTAACATCTAATTGTTACAACACATTTGAAACGCTGAAATTTTTTTGCAACTGAAAATCATTCATGGGATCTCCAAAATAGAGACTTTTTCGACAAAATATATCTCTATTCATGAACTAGGGTGTAAAAATTAAAACATTACTCAATTGACAGTAGCAGCAATCGGGGGTACCGGGCTTTTAGTGTTTTGATTCGGCTTTTGTATATATTTATGAAAAAAACACTTAAAAGCAATCGTAAACAAAAGACTTCAACCTAATTTGGTTTAACTTTCCTCTCAAGTTAAGATGCAAAATTCTAAGCTGAGCAAGAGGTGTATAAACAGAATGAAGAGGCTCTTTGATCTTTCATCCTCTATCCAATCCCTCATTGTTACACGAATATAATGAGAGCTAAGTCGAGAAAAAAGAGATGAGCTGTTTTTGAAGCCAAGACAAAGGCAGATCTCACTGCGAAGCTCGGGTGAGATTGCTATTTTAATTGTGCAAGAAACGGCAGTAGGTAATCTCATCCATCTCACATTCTAAATGGCTATCTCAGTTTACTAAATAAAGAGCGAGCAACAGGGATTAATTGGAGAGTGACACCTTTTTTGATAGATGATATCCCCCACTGCCTGCAGGAGATATGTGAGATGACCGTACAGCTTATCCCACGATGAAGTGACAGGGGACAAAGTGTATTTGAATATAATTAGATATCTCTTAAAGTAATTTTAGTGTACGAAGTCATGGAGGGTTTCATTTCTATCCTTTCGCACTTTTTGTTTAGCCGGAAGGGCCTCCCATCCATCTTCATCAATATTTGACTCTTTCACCAAGAATGATTGAACTTGTGGATTAACAAATTAGCTGAAGATGATGAGCCTAACAGCTATCAATGCCACATGCACTATTCTCAACGATGCCATGACTCGGCAACGATTAGCTGGTAGCTATTTTGCTAATAGTTTGGGTACTTTTGATCTCCACAACTTTTCCTGTCAGTTCCTATTTAGCTTGAGAAGATGGGCTTTTTAAATTAGAAAATGGAGACAGTTATAATCTTTATCGACTTGCATAAACTTTCGAAAATGACACGTAATCAAAATCCTGCCTCCTCCTGATACTCTTTCCATTTATTTCTCTCCTTTGAAGTTTTTTGACCCTTGAGTTCTTAGTGATTCATATCCTTTGATAGCTTTTTCGGAGTTTTGACAAGAGGATATTGCTTGGTCTGCTTGGAAAGTCAATAAAAATTAGAAGACCAACAGAACTCCCTTGTATGTTTGACTGTGAATAAACTTCTGCAAGTGTTTCTCTGCTGATGAAAGAGTGGAAGTTAGATTGAGCTTCTGAGTAACTTGCTTTAATGCTACATCATTATTACTTGCTTCATTTATCGTGATGAACAGATCTGTATTTTATGGAAGATATACATGACCGACTCCACCTGATTTTAATCTGCATCTCTATTGAAAGTAATGATGTTCACTTTACACAACATGGTATCAAGTTTATAGTTCTTTCATCGTCTTCGCATCCTTAGTAAGTCGCCCGGTGGTATATGATTGTCTAAGCTCAGCCCCTAGTTTCAAGATAAGACAACAAAACTGTGAAATAGAGAAACAATAAGCATGTTTCAAAAACGACAGAAACAAAAAATAGGCATGTAGTACATTGATCGATTACAAATTCGATTCAACACTACAGGATCATTTTCATAGATTCACTTTTCAATTACATTCAGTCTTCTAAATTTCAAGAAACCACATACAACAGTGGAATCTTTTGTAACTGTATTAGGTAATGCATATTTTGTAATATTAGGTATTTATTATTTCTCAGTTTCAACAAGATGAGCAAAATGAAGACCAAATAAGATGACAGCAAGACCCATCGGACACAGACAACAGAGATTTAGTATCTTGACTCATCCATCGTGGTTTCCAACTATTTGAGACGACCCGATTTAATTTTTTTTAAACTGCATGGCGGACCTTTAGTATTATATTTTTTTGTTTCATTATTATTAATTGAAGTCCATCAATATCCAATCGAATGCACACATTGACCAATCAACACATGGATGGAGAACACTATCCCAGAGTCTAAATGATTAGATATTTCTCAACTGTCAATTCTGTCATACCCAGAAGCTCTAGTACGACATGTGAAATAATGATGGACGTAATTAAGTACATGCATGTTATTATCTGTCATCAGATCTAAAATAATATTTAAAAATTACCATGTTATAAAAATAGAGATGGCTTATTGCTATCAGAAAAATCTAAATTTTCAACTTGGTACATAGCAATTGGGAATAACCTTTCTTTCTAGCCAATTAAAATAATAGGCCCTTGTTGGTAAGAGTAAATCCGCAGAGACCAAGTGGGATTTCTCCATCCTCATTAATTACGCTTCGTGTGTAAGTCCCTCATTATGCATAATACAACGAATGTAAAGGTACACACCACCCGGCACATGCTTTTATCACGAGATAAAGAAATCCCAGAGAACTCAAAACTGACGAGTTAATTCTTAAGAGCTGGCTACTAATTTAGGAGTTCCTTGTACAATTAGTTTCTGTTACTAAATTGTAACACACAATTGAAAGGACGAGTTCGGAAAGGCACGTTTCAACAATTTGCTCTCAGGTCAATTTAGAGAAAAATTTGATTGATTGGACGAATCAATTAAAGTCTTGACAATGGAGTAGTAAGTTTTATGGGGTCAACTCTTGAGATTAAAATCAATCCCTTTAGAATTAGCTACCCCCTTGAGTTTTTTTCAGTACACGACTCATTCGTGTCAAGATAAATTTTTCAGATATCACTCCAACATTTACCGATTTAAGTAACCGAAGGAAATAAAGACTGAAAATTTGGTAAAAATAGGAAAACCAACCGATATTCAAGCTCTTGAAGAAATAGAATTTTATTTAGCACATCTGTCTACACGAGTCGCAAGCCTTTTTTTCTAAGCCTCCTGTAAGTTTTTATAACTGCAGTGTAACAGTTCCGTCCTCAAGAGTTGGAGGTGTGCCATTCACTTTTGCATTCATCCTGAAGATGAGACTGAGGATCATTATGACTTTATGACTAGGACCCTATCATTATGATGCGATTGTTGTGTTGTCTCTGATGGTCCACCATGCATTGTTGATGCGGGTCTCTTCTTTGTTGGCCTACAATTTTTCTTCGCCATATCTCACCTCCCCTGAAGGTACATATAAATAGTCCCAAGAAGATGAGTTGACTCTTCATTTCCTCAGCTCATCCGAGGTTATCTACATCGGGGATTTGTTTTAAAGCTCATAGATTTATGAGTTTGTGATTTTATTTTATTTCCACGAAGGTCTGAGAATTCATTTTTTGGTTGGAGTGTTGTAGATTTGAGTGAAGACTATTTCTTCCATCTTCCTTTTCTTTATTTCTCTATTCATTTTCAATTAAGTTAACCCCCGCCGATCTTTCGGAGAATCCTTCCGTTTGACTTGTCTTTCAAATAAGCAATCATCATGAGAGCATATTTGTGTTTTGTGTTGGTGTTGTTGTATGCATTATCAAGCGATTCTGTCCTTGCCGGGAGGCATCCTCAGAATCCACCAAATCCCCATCAATATCCGCATCCAGCGCATCGATATCAAGTCTCTGTTCCAGCAGCTTCACAGCAAGTCTCTCAGGTTTGGTCATAATTAACCTCAATTAGATTTCCATATCTATTTTAAGTGTATAGCTTGATAATGGAAAAGTTAAGTTGCTTAAGAAAAGTTTTTCATTGTGAGAAAAAATAATCATTAGGTAACAAGTTATAAATTCAGTGGTTAATATTAATATTGAAATTACACACTGCCTCTAATCCTTTCTCAAATTTCAAGTATGAATTGTCAGCTTAGGCGTAAATTAGCTTGTCTTTTTGGGTGCTGAAAATAATAGAAGAAGAGATTAATGATGAGCGAGCCCTTATAAAAATACCAAGGTCGAATAGCAGGCAATTGTAGCTTCATTTTGACAATCACGAACAAAATAGCATTCTTAGGCATTTATCCGTTTGTTATCTTCCAAACATTTTCACGCCTGAGAAGGCAACGTGATCAAACGAGAAGTAAAAGCATTTGCCCGTCAAAAAATCCAAACCTAAAGGATTGGGATGAAAAGAAAAATAACAAAGGAATATCATTGAGAGATTAATTTACCATTTAAGGTTAAGCGAGACGCGAGCCACTATCATTTCAATTGAAAAGCTAATAATAGGGAATTGCTTAATTGAATCTTGCCCAAGTGACTCTGGGTAACCGGGGCTAATTACATTTCGTAACTTACAATATACAATAGTGAAGAAAATAACACTTAATTCCAATGATGATGCAGCTACTAGTTAATTTTAAGTTGGAAACATGTTGATACAGAAGCATATTTAAAATAATGTCCAACTTTCAACCTTTAAAAAAAATTATATTGTGGAGTAGATCGTCTTCAATACTTATAGAAAGTCACGACCGTAGTTAGATAATTGTATGATTAATACAAGCAGTGATTACGGTAAATGGTTACAACCTTTCGTTTGCGATTACAGGTTGTAGGTTATCATTATCCAGTGCCTGCAGCTTCCACAAATGTCAATCAAGTGACAGTTAAGCCAGCGGAGGTAGTTATGGTTATGAAGCCTAAACCGACTCCAGCTATGCCAACTCCAACTGCAAAGCCGAAACCGAAGGTTCAGCAAGTTCCTGCTGCGTCTGTGAAGCAGTCTACCATGGTCGTCGCTCAGGTGAGATAAATATCCAATCATCACTCAATAGGTTACAAATTAAATTCCTAAAGAATGTTCATAAAGGAAAGCAGTTGTATGTGTTTGTTTCTCAAAACAATTTGGAAATCCAAGGACAGAGTTCTGTAGAATTTCTAGATTCGATTTTTGAGGGTGGGGCGAACTGGTATTATATTCTAGAATTTTATTCCTACGATGCATGGGGCTTCGTTTTCTAAAGTCCGTGATGAATAGAAAAAATGCAATTACCTCAAGTGATAACTCAGCGGGCACGATCAAAACCAGGAAACAAATTTAGAAAATTAAAGTTTTTTTCGGGGAAGTAGTTGAGAGATTCCGTAAAGGTATGAGTTGCTGGTAAACCTCCTCCCAAGAAATCAGCTAACTACGTCCTAATGAAACTAGACTTGAACGCAACTGTGTGGGATTAAGTTGTTGGCCAAATAGAATCTCGGAGGGGAGAAAACTTTTCCAATTATTGTAATAAGTGTTTGTGAATCACGTCGTAAAATCTGCATTGGTATGAAGTATTCTCCTATTTTATCAAGCTTTGCCCCTGAAACAACGTACTCGCAATCAGTCTCTGGCGACTTAATAAAGACCACGAGAAGACGCGGTTCAATGTATGCATAAGCCTCTGTCAACATTCGATAAGCTCATGAGCCTCGTATAATTGTCAACTGAGAACTGAGAGTTTCGAAATATTTATCAGAGTAAAAGTTGAAATATAAACTAAACAATCTCATTTTAGCGATAATTCACGAAACTAGGACGTGGAATGATTTCATTAAATGAAATCGTTGATTGCATGGCGCAGTGGAGGAAATGAGGGAATGATAATGACAACTCAACAAGGTTGAAGTTTTTAAATCAAACTTAGGAGCAAGTGCATGTGTAACATACAATTAATTGACTCCATCGAACTCGCCATACACTAAAACAATAAGATCAAAGACATTTCCTCAAAACTAATACTCTGCGAATTATTAAGAATTTCCATCGAAAGGTTTTAGACGTATTAGCTCTGTCAGTCTGTCCCATATTTAGAACTTTTGTAGGTTCAAGTCACAATGAGAGAAAGGGTATATCATCTCATATGAGATATTAATATGAATTTCATCTTAATAAGATACATTAATAAACATTGAGTTTCGGGTATTTTGCAAGGTATTGCTTTTTTAAATTACTTCTTTAGAAACACTGCAAATGCTCGAGTTTGTTAATTTAACCTCTTTTTCGATCAATTAGATTCAATCGTGTAAAAACTTTGAAAAGTTGAAACCATTTCTTTCTAAGTATAATTATTGAAACTTATAAATTTGTAATTTCATAAACTGATATACATAAAATCGTAAAATTCTCTTGAAGTTTGAACTACGGGTGGTGATATTGTTAATATGGCGCTTCTACAAATTAACTTCCCCATGGCCTTTTTCTTTGACGAATAAACTTGCCGACTTCTTGAAAACGGTGTGGACAGTGACGACGGAGATCGATTTAATCATGAAAAATTATGCTGCCGAGTAGCTATATTTGATGCAGAAAATCCAATTGTAGAAACAGAATAGTAATACAACTTACTACAAGTCTAATAGCTGAATAGCTATCGTTCTAAAAAGTGGATAACCATTGATATTAATTGTAAATTGTTATTTACAATGTACAATCTTGATCTTTTTCATATCAGGCTTTACAATTTGTAAAGCTGATGCTGTAATGCTGATCAAGATGATAGAAAGAGACACGGCAGAGATTGAAATGGATACAACTCCGCCATGAATTCAGTGTCACCAGAATGTTATTTAATAATACGGAGTACTTAAGAAAAGAAAATTTTGTTGTTGCCACTTTGAAGTTGCCCTTGACTTATTGTACACGCCGAGATGAATTCAAATTCTACCCACGTAGCGTCGTAGGAAGCCTCGACTAGTACAACTGGGGCGTTTATTTTCTGGCTATTCAAGCCTAACCGAAACCATACCTCAGTATTCACTTCATCCTTACGAATATCTATAGAAATTTAGAATTTATGTTTTCAATTCTCCTGCAACCGCAGTCAGAGATATATTTACGTAACTCGGCGTTACTTTTCCTTTTATCCCATTCCAAGCATCAATAGAAGAAAATTTTCTACAAAATAAACCCAACTTTGGTCTTTAGAAAGAGAGGAAGGTTATTATCTTTAACACGGGTAGTAGTAGTAGCTAGGCAATTTCTGCCAAGGTGATTCCTTTTCCTGCACACAAATCTGTTCGGCCTTTTATAATGAATATAATGATACGTAGCAAGTATACAATGCTTAGAAAGAGATGTTTGGATTAAGAAACTCTAACGATGGAACTATATAATTAGAATTTTCTACGTGTTCATAACTTCAAGGCTGAAAAAAAATCCAGATTTATCAAGCTTCTCTAATCTTCTGAGTTTTGTGAAAAGTGGTCACTAAGTCACCACTCTTCGGACAGAGGAATCAAGTCAGTAGAGAATCTCACCCAGTACTTAGATTTATCAGTACGTTTTGTATTGACTATGGCAAGGGTTGCCTCGTTATTTGGATAACGTGCTCTATAGTTCCCTTCGTGCAAATGATCGACCTTCACGGACCTTGAACCGACAGGTTTGAGATTTTTTATTGTATAAAATCTAGACCTTTTATCCAATGTTTTGGTGGAAAACCCTCAGAGAGTTAATTAGTTTCACTCCATCATTTCAACCCTTTACAGAATTCATAATGAGGCGGTTAGAATGTTAGAGCAGACAGTACAGAGGAAAGAGGACTATTATGCAATATCAAATGCAATGCGGTCCATAACATTTGGGACAATTGAGGTGCTTCAGAGGACACCTTTGATGTTTGATGATTTAAGAGGAATTTTATGCATCCGACCAACACTAATGAGTTTTCGATTCGATACAACCATTCTACTTTCAGTGTGTCACCTTACTAACTGAGCAAATCACATAGCTTCCAAAAACTCTGAAGGGTAATAATAATGTTTCAATGAATATTTATACCTTCGATTCCGATAGGAAACTCGAATGAGACAAACTGTCCTACAGGGTAGAAAATAATTTAAACTCGAAAGAGAAAGTTTGGCCCGTATTCCAATATTCCAATTACGGTATATAATACCCCAACTTACTCCACACAAACTTTGCCCCGTGTTACTTTACACCGACTAATTATTCATGGAAAAGGGGAATATTTACGAAGCTAAAAAATTACACTGTTACACATATGTATTCATTTTAGCTTGTGCTTCCTGACCTCCAACTACTGATCCTTATGAGCACAAGAGTGTAGAGGTATGCTGCCAGGATAATTTATGTTCAAATTAATTTAGACTTTGATGATCGTTACCCCTTGGACTTTATGGAATAATAATGCATTCCTTAGTTGAGCAACTTGAGCATCTCGACTAATAGGAGGTCTTGAGGTTGTCTATGCATTTAGAGCATCATCGCTACGCTAGGATTGCAGTAAAACCTACTAATAGAATGTCATGGTCTGTGTGCTTCGGCAAGTCCATGATTTGAAATAGCAGATATCAGATATCCAACCCAGCAGCACATGTCTGACTTTACCGAGCCCAAAGCACTAATAAAAAGGAATAATAAATCTTTGTATATTCGAATGAGCGAGAAGCTGTTAAGAAGCGGAAAAGATTTTATCTCAATTTTACGATTCCCTCGAGTCCATTCCCTCATTCACAAACTAAGAGTCATGAAATGAACAAGGGAATCATGAGGCTGAACTGATTTTAAACCATATGCAAATTTGCATCCAGCTATTTATCCAACTCATCATGTAGCTTCGCCGGAATCCGGGAAATATTTACACTACATTCGAAAAACTTTGCATCTATAGAGAGCAGTTAACTAGATTTGAATTGATGATGGTGTTGTCATAATAAACTGGAGAGGCAATCTGCAATCTGCATTTTATAAACGTGAATTCCCAGTAGTTTCAAGTACAGCCAGATCGCAGTATAAAAGAATACGACTGCTTTCAATTCAAAAAGCCAAAACTCAATTGAGACATCAGAAAGCATTAAAATTTATTAAGATTTACAGACGATTGTTCTTGCACAGCATAACCAAGGTTATCAGGGACTGGCAAAGATACGTCATTACAAAATACGGTTGGCCGGTTTACTATCTCCTCGCTGAGACCGTCTTATAAGAACCAAGTATATGTAAACAATGTCTGCCGAGGTCAAATGCTAAACTTTGCTGTAATGCTGCTCTAGAGAACATTTATAGAAATCATGTTGTTCAAAGTTAATGCATTTTCCCATCATTAATGCAAGTTGTTTTAATGACACTCAGGCATCATCAGCAGTGCCGAAAGTACCAGCGCTGGATGCCAGCTCGACCCAAGACGCTTCTGCCCGTCAGCTTCATGCTCATCACTCAGCACAAGTTCAGACTATTGATGTAGCTTGCGGGAAGGAAAAGATGACCGTCCGTGTTGCCTTCGACCAGGAATTCAACGGAGTGATTTATGCCAAAGTAAGTTTGATGTTCATAGAATAATGTAAACAATGAGTAACACAATGTTATCATCTGCTCATGCAAGCCAGAGATAGGCTTTCTAGTACCTACGGGAGACGATAGAAACTTTTTATCAAGCTTTGCCACGGTTAATTATAAATGAGAAGAAAAACAATGGACATTAGCATACAAAAGTCTCACACTTTCCTCTCTCTTCCAAATTATAGACCAGGATCACAAAGCTCTCCCTAATGAGTTTGGGTTTAAGTGCTTTTGCACGATGCTCTCCCCAATTTTGAAAATCTAATTTAAAGGGGGATGATTATATGAATTTATAATTATGATTGATGAATAGCCCCCCGGTATAATAGCAGGCTCAAAGGAGATATTAATTCAACCTAATCTCGTTGATAAATGTTTTTAGGGCCACTACAGTGACCCAAACTGTCGGTTCACTACTCCAAATCAAGGACAAACCGTGTACCAGTTCGACATGGTTGTGGGTCAATGTGGAGTCGCGTTTATTGATTCAGGACTTACGGATGGAGGACAGGCTTATGTGGAAGGGATGCTTGTGATCATCTTGGAGCCTGGTGTTCAAGAAGCGTGGGATGCTGCAAGAAAGATTCGGTGTCTGTGGGAAGGAAACATTGACCAAACTGTGACATTCCCCTTGAATATAAATATGCTGGAATCTCAAACACTGACCTTCAGTGGGGACACTGCTTCAGCATCTTTAGAGATACAGGTTGGATTTATTTTTATTTAACAAAACTGTACACTAAGCTGAGATCGAATGTTTGCTTTGAGTGGCACAAAAGTTTCAACAGCTTGGTACGAGTATGTTAAACGAGCCTTGAAGCAGATGCTAGCCGATTGCTTGCTATCTCGTAGAATGTCTAATTCATCGCCAGAGTTTAGATGGAAAAGTTTTGTGCTTGCATAATATAATAACTTAGACGACTCGTAGGAGGTATGGATCGTGAACCATAACATTTAAGACTTTAAGATTTATGTACTAGAGTTAAAAAAAGAAAGTAGTATGGAAAAAGGATTACCCTACCTTAATACGTGTTGGAGTAAAACTTTCCTTAAATGAATTACATGCTCTATAATCTGGGTAAAAGTGCGAAATTAGGATTTTCAAATGCATTGTCTAACATAATCGTTTGACAGTATTATTAGCCAACTGTACAACTAACTGTACAACTTTGCTGGCAGCAAAGCAGAATGTAAAGACTTGATAGGGAAAACTAGGGAAGAACTCATTTCTATTTTATAAAGCTAGAACTGAGATAGTAACTATATGCACAAGTTAAATTGGCTTTTCAAGTTTAGCAAGAACTTTTTCAAAAGTGTCTACACAAATTCATTCCACTTGCTCTTTTAAATAGATATGGTTGAAAATTAAACGAGGATCGGTAAGGTTTAATTTATGTGGAGTTGGATAATGGTCCCGCTTCCATTTCTGCGCCTAAGGATTTCAAAACCGTTGAGCATTTGTCGTTTCATTTTCATGTGACACTGACATTGTGTAAACTGTTTGAACTCGTATGGATAAGTGTTTTCGAGCGAGTAAGTATCCATCCATTGCAGACTTACTCTGCTAAGTTGCTTTGTGTGAGAGTTATGAAACCTTTGAAACAAAGTTGAAAGCCTCAAGGCCCTTGACAGCTTACAGCCTTTGAAAGTTGAAATGAAGGTTTTTTTATTTTATCAAAGTCAAGTGCATCTCTACCTCAACATTTGCATTGTTAGAGTGTACTACTATATGCTCGTACATGTGCCCTTGGTTTTTTATTAGAAAAATATTTTCGGATATTTTTTGAAATATAAAAGAGCCCCGTTGTTTCCTAAAAAACTGACAAAGAGACGCATAAACGTTCTTTTCTGGTTTGTAACTACGCTTCAGCAAGGGTGCTGTATATTTTGGCATATGATAACATGTAAATTGAGTTAGGATAAATCGACTCATGTACGATTTCCTAGTCAATTTTTTACATAAGATTTAAAAATTGTTGACAGGACTTTTCTGAAAACTATAAGTAACTTAAGCCTTAAACTGTATTATAGCAGTCTGAAAAATATTGAAATTCTGTTGTTAGATTTAGTCGTAGTTATAAGAGGAACCCATGGTAATTCGGTGAACAGCAGCACTTTACCAAAACAGTTGGACAAAAGCTTCTATTACAGGTGCTGGCTATCAAAGGCTTTCTAAAATTCTGACACTTCTTTGAGCAAGTGAAATTGTAGAACGTAAACAATTGAAGTTTAAAAAAAAATGCCCGTCTTCAGGATTTCCGGCCCATTAGTCAGGAGTCACAACATGGAGACTGTTCACCATAATCTAACCCCAGTGATTGAATATAATTATTAATTTCGTATTCATGATTCGTTCTGCCTGGTACTTACACATGGGTAAGCCAACATGTGAGAAAGCACATCCATACCATGTTGGACTAATGAGGATTAATACCTCGAATCATAATTCAAGCTAGGCTCACAGGGCCAAAAAATTTGTCCTAATGGCTTCCACTATAACCTACCTCTAAGAAAACGCAAGTAGATATTCAAACATAAAGCTTAGCTGATTGATCCCAGAATGGAAATAAATCCGTCTGAAATTAAAGGCAGAATTTGATGTCCCATCAACTAA
This sequence comes from Agrenia bidenticulata, assembly GCA_034694785.1. Taxonomy (NCBI): domain Eukaryota; kingdom Metazoa; phylum Arthropoda; class Collembola; order Entomobryomorpha; family Isotomidae; genus Agrenia; species Agrenia bidenticulata. The sequence goes on along the minus strand of JAQFYM010000002.1, from coordinate 31,469 downwards.
AAACTATTATAGACACGCACTCGTTGACGACGTCACCACCACCCAGGTCAGTGAGAGATGAATACGAGACAAAAAAAACTAGGCAGATCTTTCCTTATCTTTGACCCACTTGGTAAATAACACTCCCCGGTTCAGTCGCTCACTGGCATGGAATAACAAATGACAAGTCAGGAGGGCTATGATTACCTGATGACGGTCCCAACTACCAAGCACCAATAAAAGCTAATCACCTACCATTCGATAAGAAGAATTGTTCATCACGGATCCAAAACAATGTGGACATATCTGTGTCACCTTCCCAAATCCTATTGCCTTTCCTTCAAGTCTAAACAGCCATTGTTTGATATAAATCTATTCAAGTTCGAAATCTGCCATCCTCAACCTACGTATATTAATAACAATGCCACATTTATATGTATCAGTCCATTAGCTCGAGAAGAGATCGTCCGGTAATGAAATGGTAATGATAGGGGGATGTATGATATTAGCAGATGAAGCAAAGAAATTAGCAAATTAGTCTCTGGCGTAGGCCAAGGCTAATTTTTGCTGCAACAGATCCACTCCGGAAAAATGTGCTCATCATCGTAAGAGACAAATTGCATATGATCTATTTAACCAGCTCCTACTCTCTCTATCAATAGTTATGACGAGTTATGAAAAGGATTCGTGTTCAATATCAACATGCTATTCAATATCCTATTGTCCTGACAAAAGAAACACCTTGTCAGGTGTGGTATCAAATGGTTGTGTACAGTTCGTAAGAAATCGTCAATCCTGTTCAGCTGAACGGAAAGGACTGTGGGCATTCCGCCCTTCATTAATTCCGTATTCGTTTTCATTGAATGAGCCGATGAACTCGAGACGATACTCTGTAATTTCCCATGTAATTACAGTATGTAAATTTGAGGATGCTTTATGGGTATGACAGGTCATTATGTTATTGGCACTGCTCTCTGGTATGAGACGGAAGAGTGCGGTGGTGTTTATGCCATTGTGCATCATTGACGAGGAACATAAATTTTCATAGGTAATGGAACTCTTTGTTTTCCATCTCTTTTGTCCTTTGTCTTGTCGTTGGAGCTCGTGAAAGTTGTTTTTCACGAGTCACGATGACGAAGGGGGTGGCAGTGTGTTTGTGTAGGAGCCCTTATGGAAAATCCACTTAATTAGATCAGAATTCAGTCAACTTGAGGCACTAGAGACGCAACTCTAGAGTATTTACACGAATTCGATACCTAATTGATCATTGGGTTCGAGTATATGATCAAGCAGTATTAGGTAGTAGAGAATATTTGATCATTTGTACTGGCCTGAAAAGTTCATGGGATTTTGTTCGTGGGTTACGTTACGTCTGACCACGGACGAGGAAAATCATAAATACTCGCAAACCTCGACCTACTTCAACTCATACTTAAGGGGTAGTTTTAGTTAAGATCTTTGAAAATTATAATAGTCGAAATGATTTGAAAGTACTTGAAAATCCATCGCTAATGGAAAGGATTTTAGAGCTGGGTTGCTCAGCATAAAGATACCATATGTAACTATTATTATTCATCCGTACTATTAGAGTAGAGATTTTAACAATTCCATTTTTGAGCCATATAAGGATGTTATGAGCTGAATTATTTCTCCACTCCCCAATTTCAAACTTCAGATGTGCTTCTTTGCATACTCGAATTTGGTAAAGTCAATTTTTATTAATACATTCAAAAATAGAACTATGAGAAAATCTCCTGAAGTCACAATGCCATGTCAACAGCCCTTTACCTTATGATATCTGTAATCCTTTCCTCGAAATACCATGAAAATTGATAAAATCCCCTGAACATACAGGATGTTTCAGGTCATTGTTCAGGTCTTCAAATTGAACTTTCTCGAAAAGTCCTAGACCGATTATGAAGCGGTTTCGTCTGTACAACCGAAATATAATATCCCAAGGTTTGGCATTGATTTTCAAGGCATTTTCATTCTTTTGAAATAATAATTAAGTTTTCCTAGAAATAAGCTCAAGCCAAACTTATTGTACTTTGTGATGTTCAGAGAATTAGGTAAAACTAAAGGATTTATATCCCAAAGGACTTCAGATTTTTCAACTATAATGAATGCTCATAAGCTCATAAAAAAGTAATTATTTGTTTGATATTTATAATCACGGATTTCCCTTGTTCTTCATGTTCAAGTTCCATCAAGTCAGATCTGGATTCTATATATTGTGTCAAATTGCTTTTGCCTTTCATTTTAGCTGATCGAGCTTGAAAGTCGTGGCTATTTTATTGGAAAACCTAGGGTTGGAAAGTTGAGTATCTAAATAAGTGAAAGTTCCTCGTCGAATTTTTGAAACTTAAATTATCATCAAACGTTATTACCAATTCTAGGATGTGGATTTCAAATGAAAACAGGATGTAGAAATGAAGTAAATTAACACACCAGAAAATTTGTTACACGGGAACAAAATTTACTCTTTTAGGTACTCAATGTCTTATGATTACATTTTCAAAGATATTTCAGATGCTTGCTTGGTAGGTATCATATCCTCAGGTTTATTTTTATTTATTGTGAACAAGATTAAAATATTTAGCAATTATTCCTGGTAGCCCTGTGCTCTGAGATGTATGCATTTTAATTTAATAATGTGGGTATTAGCCCACTATAAGGTACTCATAACTTTCGTACCCACCCCTCGGGACCTGTCCGTTCTAGTAAATACTACACTTTCAATTGGATCCTTTCCCGGAGTTTTCAATCCCCAATAATCAATGATGACAAAAATTAGTATTGACGAAAAGTGAATGCGAATGTTCTCTATTTATATAAGTTAAAGATCTCCAACATAGAGAAATCATCAACAAACAGATGGACGAGGCCTTCCTTTGTATTCATAAGATCAATCGTCTGATGCTAATATTGAGATAGTGACGAATTAAATCCCAATCTGGTTTGCATGGATGCAATGAGCGAATTTGAAATGTTAATTAATTGTAACATCCTGCAAATAAGTAAATTACAAACCACTCCTCCACATTCATTATAAAATCCTTCCTATTCCAGACTGGTCGAGGTCCAAGGGCTCCGAATGTCCAGGGATTAGTCCGTGTTGGAGAACTATTGACAGCAGTGGTGACAGTCCAAGGAGATCCTGACTTTGACCTCCTCGTTCGAAATTGTGTTGCTACCGATGGGACACCGAACAATAGGATCGTCTTGAGTGACAAGTTTGTTTACTTAACCTTTATTTCTCTATTCCTATTCCTTGTATTTCATGTACACACTTTATTATCATATCTGAAGCATTTTGTGTGCAAATCTGGAGTTGCTGGATTTGCATAATGTCCTGCACTGAATAACAATGGCTTGGAGCTTGTTTCCTCTGATTTCCTCAAATTTACAAATATATATGCTAAATTTTGGACATTGTTGTTTAGCCGAGGGTGTGCAGCCAAACCGAAACTGATGGGTGGATGGCAGAAACAAAGGAATTCGGGGAATATTGCTGCATACTCTTATCTCAGTGTAAGAAAATAATTTTAAATTCCTGAATACTATAGCTAGTTAATCGGTTCTTTGAAACTATGTACCCAATTGTGGTTTGGCATGGAACCTATTGAACTAAAATATCTAACTCATTACCAGGCCTTTAAATTCCCTGATGTAATGGACCTCTTCCTTGAGTGTACAGTCTCCCTGTGTAAAGGTGCTTGCGAAGAATGCCCCGAATATCTGGAAGTAAGTATCTTGCATTTAACTTTATAATAACGTCTTTATAATTACTTTCTCGTGCATACATTTATGAGAATTATACCGCTCTCAAATCGACGAAACGCTGGCATAATCCTTAGAGAGAAACGAAGTGTCATGATTTCATTAATAACAAGATTTCCATAACTAGCTCAAAGTTTCAAAGATTAAGAAAATTTGTTCATTAAAATCCACCATGTACCAAGAGTAAAGTTCATATCGCCTACCATTGCAATATCAGGCAGTAGAAACGTGATATTTTCTATTTAAGATCCTACTTAGCTCAATCTACCCTAATGCCCTTGTGAGAAGTCAAATTTAGAATGCTGCATTCGTCTCTCCATGGCATAGCTTGATACATTAAATTTGATAAGGGCTGTCAGTAACTTTAACTATACGGAACGATCAAGTTGTCGAGATGTGTTAAAACTTGGAGCCATCATCGAGATAAACTAATTGTTCCGAGCACGAGCTGAAATACAAGTGGATGTTTTAAGAAAAGCCCGGCTAGACCAGTTAGTAGATTTTATCTATAGTTTCGGCTGGAGGGTGGATTCCGAGTATAATCTTGAAGATTGTATTTTCTTCCATGAATAATAATAACACCTACAGATTTTCGAGATGGTTGAGTTGAGTTCTGGGGTTTCATATGCTTCCTTTCTGTGTAAATCAGCTCCATGTTCCCACTCACGACCATGAAGAGCCCAAGTCAGGTGACTCCACACAAGTACCAGCACAAAGCAAGCTGGATGTCCGATCATCTCCAGTCAAGGTTGTGGTGAAACGAAGTGCAGAAGAAGAATATCTGGACAGGTATAATGAAACAGTTCCTGCGGAATCATTGCGGCTTCGTCGTGTCGTTCATGTAGTCGGTCCGGATGATTTCCCAGAACTTTCTATTCAAGGTCCTGCCGTTTATGGTATGCAAATTTATGTTTGGGCTATGATAATTCTTGTTCAGAACTCATTATGTGAACTTGGAAACAAGTGTTGTCCTCTTGTATGCGGAAGATGCTCTAAGGACAGGAGAAATGAGATGAGATTTCTTCACCGCTTAGGGACACAATAACGGAATCCGTACTTCCTGCTTGAAAAGCAGATTTGATGTTCTAGATGCTTGATTATAATTGGCTTTTTACCTTCCAGGAACCGGGTGCCCTAATGACTGTTTCTCACTTTTGGGAATTGTTGCCGCAGTGGCTGTAACATTAACCCTGATGCTCGTCACCCTGGCCGTGTTTGGAATCTTCCGTCGCCAATTGAGGAATGAAAAAGTTTAATTAAGTCTCTTATCTTATTAGTTTTTCTACTGTCAGAGGAGCACATAAGTTTGCTTATTTTTGCTTGTTATTCTGCACTAAATTTATGTTCGTGTTTGATGTCATCGTTGACTTTACATTTGAGAGAAAGAGTCCACTCACAACGGCGTATGATTAAACTCCGTAGAGATGTTTCTAATTACGTTGTCTACGTTTTGCAATATTTTATTTTATTTTATATTTACGAAAATATTTATCCCAACCGCAACTGATTGAAATTTTAGTGATTTCTTTTGATAGTTTTTATTTTTGTATTCAAGTAATTTCAAAACCTTTTACGTTTTAGAAGGAATTTACCAGTCGATAAGTTTAAAGTTTTGTACTGTCGTTTTTGTGATTATTTGATAGCTGGAAGCCAATATAATTATCAGTATTTATGTATAAATAATGGTTGCAGTATTAACAATTCCACCCCATCATTTGTGTCATTTTTCTATAGAGATCAATATCAGTATATAAATTGCAGTGAAATGACGTTTATCCAAATTTACTGTTTGCTGAGTCTATCGAGTCTTATATTTAATAATCCTTGTGAATGTCAATATAAAAGAGTTAATGGCTCGACGAAATCTACAAAATAAACTACTCTAAATGAATGATAAACCAACACGTTTTTCAAACCCTGGAAAGCCATGTAAATAAATGGAATCGGCCGTCCTAGGAAAGTAAAACTCCCGACCACTACCCAAGGACCAAAGTCTGAGAATCGCTTTCATCCTATTCTGTATAAAGGCATTACTTTCGATGATAATGATTGAGCAGTACATCAGTATCACTTGAGCAGGCTCTTGCTAGGCGTGAAAAGTTTTTACTTTGTATTTAACATTTAATACCAGGAATGATAATTACAATAAAGGCTCAACGAGGGAAACGAATGTAATACAAGTAGCAACCAACTCCTAAACGTAGAACGCAATTTCTACTCATTATATATGAGAACTTGTTACTTCTGTACTTAAACGTACGTAAATTGTTTACAGCCTGATCAGCAGTAAACATTAGAGTTTGAATTCTTCAGCCTTATTCCAATTGTATTGAAGGATTTCCAGAAAAGAGAGAAAAACAAGACGAGGGACAAAGAACCAGATTCTATTGCTTTAATTAATTGCTAGTATTACTTACAAGTTTACTTTCTTTGATTTGGCCAATTGATGATTATGGAAGCTTTAGAAAAACCAGAAAGTCACGCTTTATTCAAGTAGCAACCCCAAGATTTTACAAAGCTATCAAATCAATGTCCGATGTTCTCTTTCTAAAAGATATGCACCCGTATGATATGTAATAACTGAAAGGAGACATTTCCCCCGTAGGATGTCAAGAATATTTGGGCTCCAGCATGTAATGGCTGTTTTGATAAATGAATTTCTACTTAAAGTCAATGGATAGCTTGTATAACCACCGGGTTTTCGCTACTCTCAATTAATATATACATTGAAACTTTCTACGAAAAGAAAGTCGAGTCGATGGACGTCACTTCTTTGCTATCCATCTGGACCCAGAAGCCCCCGTAATAAATACGAACATTGGCTACTCAACTTAATAAAACATTTCCCACTTTTCTCCACTCCCATTTCAACCGGCTTTGGGGATATTAGAGTCACTCTTTTATTTCGTTTTTGATTTACGGCGAAAAGTTTTTCCAATGGTTGCCCACTGGTATGTTCCTGTGCTGCTTGATCGATAGTAAATTACAAGTCCATTTCAGTACATATTGAATTATGCATATTTAATGCTCGAAAAAGTCGAAAAACATTACAAAATTTATTGTACTCCGAGGCAGGCTGAAAAAACTATTGTAAAACGTATCTAGGACAAAAAGCCATTTCATGTCCTTTTAGTAACAGATTATCGATCACATGACATGCAGGTTGTCTCCTAATTTTTCTCATTTACAGCTTTCCCATGCAACATCTACTTTCTTAATATCGCCAAATCACAAGTCCTTATAACAATTCTTCCGGGACAGCTTTCCCGGTGAAGATAGTCTTACAGTGAGTAAGACACCCACGTAAAAAATACTATTGAAAATTGAAGGTACAAAATTCAGGCCAAGTAACAGAGAGATTAGATGATTCAGTACAATAAGATGAAGCTGGATTCTTGTTACGAGACTCTAATTCATAAAGAAAAATCTCATTCCAGTCCTTTGAGCGGCGTGGGTGAGAGTTTGAGCTCTAATTTTTATTTACCTATTTTCACACTTCCCTGGCTTTTCAATTTGTGAAATGTGAATTTGCAAGATTTCAGCTTGAATATTTAAAAAAAATGTCATCAACGGCCTTTCCTCTCCCACACCTTACCTGGAATGATTTTTAATTAATCCCTCCTTGTTTCATTCAGATGAAATAAATATCCAATTGCTGTACTATAATCAACCATTTACGGAGTATTTGAGATGTAAGCACAGAATTGCTCTGAAAGATAAAGTACCTACTCAAATAATGAAGATAGTTACTTTATAGACCGTGAAGGTCCGCCTGTGAGATTAAATAGGTTATACTTCATACACTATCTGAACAAACTGTACAATCTCTTCCCGACAGTTTCAACTGTTGAGACTGTGCCGGGACTTGGTTCGGTGAGCAAATTCAATTCGGATCTGAAGAAGACGTAAGACACGAGCTGGGAGAGTCAGTACACAACTGAAACTCTATTGGGTGTGTGATAATATAAAGCTTGGCAAGAACGGGGCTCCGTGCATTAAAGCACTTCTGGAAACCGGTCAGTCAACATCTTCTGCCGAGACTGAGCTTCATCAATTTACTAAACTGGAACCCTGTGACCTGATTTCACTGTTTTTTTAGTCGAATAACTACCTGAACTTGTGTGATATTACTATTTCAGTACTACTCTATCCTGGGGAAAAAATTGCTAAAATAAAATTTTCATTCAACTGATTTTCTGCCGTGTTCCTGGACTAGCTTTACATTTTTCTGTCTTTTGCAGTAGAAAAGTATTCGATGGGAATGTTATCTAAAAGACTGAAAATTACTCTAAAACCTGTTGTTACGCCTTTGATACGCGTTGATCATTGGAACAAGTGAAAGTTGACTTGGGTACGAGTGAAAGTAGTTTCCCTCTAGGAAAGACACTGTATCACATTTCCCCAAAAATAAACTCATCTAATACATTGACTTGTTGTTGTAACTTGATGTACCTGTGATTGCTGATAATCATTTCATAGCATTCTTACTATTTATACCTGATTGGAGGGTGAGACTTCTTTGTTCTTCTAAAAACAACATCATCTCCGAACTGCTTATTACAGTTTTTAAAAAAAACTCGGAAAGGTAAGAAACTTTTGATGTTTTTTTAAATTCTTAAAATTGTTAAACATAAAAGTCTTAAGTTAATTAGCAAAGTGGAAGATTTATTCCAAAATTGATTAGATTAACGATCTCTTTTGAAGTAAGATCTGGTCTACCAACCTAACTATGTGACCCAATTTTAGAGTAAATTGATCTTTTGTTACACTATTTACGCTGTCTCATTAAAAAAACAGTAAAAATATAGTAGAGTCTAGAATCCCCTGTAGATCAAAGAAATAATTTCAGGGGCATCCGAGAGAAGGCACAGGAATTGCCAACTTTTAATTATCATTGCATACGGTATGTTGGTTTGTCGCCTTGATCTTCATGCGTTTGACAACTCAATCTAGGAAACCTCGTTGTTGTGGCATCAAAGAATATTCAAAGGTTTTTCATCCCTTTTGGTTCCGTCTCAAAAAGCTTCATCCTGCCTGCCATCATTTCATGGCTCATAAGAAGTTTGAAATCTTTTTTCATGCTTTCATTCTTCCCTGGGATTAGATACTACTTCTTAGATTAGACGGAAAGAAGCTGAGCCAAATATAGATTCTAGAAGGGATCTCTGGACGTACAAATAGAACTAGTACACAATCAAAATGTCAGAATGAATGAGCCAAGAATAATATTAATCAAAACTCTGGATAAAATTCTCTAAAATCAGATTCACATGAAACGACAATAAGAAATCTTCAGTCAACAATTACGAAATACTTTATTCAACTTTATTCAAATATAAGCTAATCCCTTTCCAAGAAATCCAGTACTGATATTTTAGACCGTGTCAGGATAAGCCATGACCTTAAACATATCCTTAGATATGACAGCCTAAAATTCCGTCGTAGTATCCTGCACATGTCAAGGTCATGGTTAGTGTATCGTGTGTCAGTAATCTCAGTAACGTCTTGTAAATAAAATACTATCCCAACTTGTATCGTGTTGGCTACTAGGTCTAGAGAGCATTAAATTATTGGTCATATTTCAAACGTCAATAGGCTTATCGTTCGAATCACTATGAATGAGTAGCATATGCATAGCTGGGCTAGGATCTTTAGGTATACTGAGAAGAGGAGCTTATCCTAGTGATTGATGCTTCCATTCATGTCATTCGGTATATTTGACAGCTTAAGGTCTTTGAGCCAGCGGTTTCCAAACCTATTCAAGTAACATCTTTGTATATGAATCACAAAAGCATTTCAATTATAATGTGTAGCCCAATAAACTCTGATCTTCAATCTTCCCCAACAACTCCCTCCCATGATAGTCCTACATGCATAATAGCCCTTAATTTCCGCAAGGCACTTGATCGCAGGGATAAGTTTAAGCTTCTGCTGAAAGGGAATAGACGGAGAAGGTGAAAAGTAGGTGGTCTCAGTAGCTCTGGTCTACCAGAGTTTATTTGTTACAATATTCAACAGTTCATTGGAAAATAACAAGGTAGAAGAATATTATCTCAGCATTACAAAAGATTATGGCAATTCACAGGCTGGCTCCAGATTTCTAAGCTCGACTTGACTAATACGCACGCAAGTAAACTTTGTAGGATTCAGGCCATGTTGGTCAGAGCTACTGGGTTGTGCTTTCTCCACTTGCATACCAAAGGTCGAATTACAGACTACGGCCTGAGCCCTGACGTAGGACATTAAAAATAAACACTGAAACTACAACTTGTTTTGATTGATGGATTCTGTAATCATGGATGGAATTTACCAGCTCTCTGCTAATGGCAAATGTTAGTCCCTCGGACTGCCCAGTATGTTTAAGATTAGCAAGTTGTAGCAAAGTTGTATCCCCACTTACGGGCCCAAGATTTGATCAAAGGAGGTAAAATGCATTAAATTATTTTGGTCTTTAGACTATGATCCTTACAAGGTCCTTTTAAGGATGTTTTATAAGTGGGGAGTTGGTTGGATGTATGTTAAGGGAAGTATTATTTATTTATGGTGCTTTTTAAGGATTAGAAATCGTAGCTTAAAAAACTCCATTCATGCTCTACTTGTGTGTTGTAATTGTTTCATTTCATGTCCTTGTTGCTGATTTCCATCACGTAGACTGGAGTGGATTGTATTTGTTTCAGAATTAAGGGGCTCTCTCCTAAAAATTTCTTTGCTTTTTTATGCTCTCATTCATGTTGTATTTTTCACAGTTAAGCCTTTGAAAGGCTCTGGATTTGTTTTGGGTAGCTCAGAAAATATTTGCGATTGTAGCCACTTTAGTTGGGGGGATTTGACTACTCGAGGAGGCTTCCTTTTTTCCTCCTTTAATAATGATGCTACAGAACGGACTAAGGACAGTAGATAAACATTTGTCTACCATATGGGTATTTCATGTTTATTTTGCGATCCTTTGCCAACTAAAACGGATCAAAACGCTTCTCGGCCGGTTATTTAGTAAATATAGCAAGAATAGCAAAGATACGTGGTAGCAGAAGCAATTAGGTACATACTGTTTATTAAATGGTCTGTTTAAATGAGAAATCATTCTCTCTTGAGCGGAAGGCCGTTACAGAGACTCCGAATTCGTTGACTAGCAATGAGAATTACGTAAAGTACAGTGTTAAGCTATAACATTAAAAAAATAATTCTACAGGCATGAGATTCCAGTACTTGTACTTACTGCATGTTTTCTCTCGTAGCGTGTAAAGTTGATACGACTCTCAGCTCCTATGAGTCTACGATAAGTGCATATCCGTTGGTAATGACCAGCGGTGCTTTAAAACAAAGGTTGAATTGTAGTGAACTTATTGAATTGCCTTACCAGTCATCTTTTATGCAGGAGATACTAATTTACTAACACTTTCGAAAAAGTATTACGACAATTAAATAGTTTTAAATCGTTAAATTACCGACCTCAATATTTCATGACCTCACAAGGGTTCCAGGAATCGTAGGGCTAAACCTCAGGCTCTAGGACATACACAAATGCTGCATAGATCTAAGACATTAAACAACCACAAATCCGATTAACTTCAAATTCAGCTTTGCATTCTCCTTTCAAAGCCCAAAGCAGACGTACTTAGAAGGATAGTATAGTATTCAAATATGATAATAGCCTATATTCAGAGTTTACTACTAATCAATTTATCATTTCATTGTCATCTCCTAGTTCATAATTGTTAGATGAGCAGCTAGTTATATTATTTACTTTTCTTTCGAATAGACGTTGTCTGGTAATTCGATCCATTGAAAATGGATCTGCTCTTAAGAGGCTTTCTTTGTTGAAAGATTATTAGTGAAGTTTACCCATCATAGAATGTATGGATCAGTACGATTAGCTCGTCCCAATACTTATCAATTAATAACAGTAGATTTTCTTGGTTGTATGATCATAAACACATCTTCAAACGCTCAAGCTCATTAATTAGGCATTTTAAAACTTTAAATACTTAGGCTTAATATTTTTGCGGGGAGCTCATAAATATAATCCCCTGCAGACTGACATCATACCAGATACCATAATATTAATAGGGTTTAAGGTACAAACAAAGTGGGAAGTTAAGCCTTATCGGGTTGCACAAGTCAATAATAATTATAGCAGGAATTATAGCATTAAGACAGAATGACATAAAGAGGTTAGGCTTGGCTTATTACACCAAAGGGAGCTTATATAATTTATACGTGCTCTAATTTCAGATTCCCCACTCCACTCTGAAAGGAAAAAATGGACAACTTAACACTAGCCTCTCTAGATTTAAACGGGACGACTTCATCAGCGGAAGCGATGGGGACTCGTTCCACAGCGGTTGGTTTCGAAGACCAGATGGGGACTTACATGTCAGATGACAAAGAACTCCAGATGTACCTCCGAATCACATGTCTCATATTTATCTTCATAATCTTCACTGTGGGGACAGTAGGAAATGTAATGGTCACCATGGTCATTAGCTTCTCCCGAGATATGAGAACAAGTACGAATATATTCCTGGTCAACTTGAGCATTGCAGACCTTCTTGTCTTGGTTATCTGTACGCCCACGGCCCTCATTGAAGTAACCCATCATCCCGACCGCTGGATCCTGGGATCTTATTTGTGTAAGTTGATCCTCTTTCATGATTTGAAACCGTTCTTTATTTTATCAACAGCTTACAAAGACAACCTCAAGATAATGCTGACTTTGTTTTTGCAACAAAGTCAACCCGGCTCTGCCTGGCCTCGTCGTTACAATCCAGGGAATTCTTTTGATCCGTCGTGGTTTTAATATGTTGTGCTAATAATGTACTAGGACTATATATAATTGGTCTCTGAAGCTTTTTTGGTCCTGACACTAGTTTGCTCATGGCTAATTTGAAAGAACCCAACATTTCTCACAAAGATATCCGATTCGAATCCGAAACCAAGCCTCCAAAATAGAATCCTGTCTCAAAGGGAAGTGAATGAAGGGCACAGATCCTCTGGTCTATTCTGTACGAATGCTGCGTAGATTTGAAAGTTGTCAAGGACTTGATTGTTAAATAAAGTAGGGGATTCAGAGTTTGTAAAACTTATTCCACGAGAATTTGGTTAAGGGATTTGGAATTTGGATGCTGAAAGTAAAACTACGAACGAGAAGGATTGTGAATGAAAACTTTCTTTTTCCACTAGATTCCCCCCTAACTTAACTCCGTTTGAATTCAGGGACCAACATCTCTCAGCGTATTAAATTTAAGTCCCTGGAGGGATATAATTCCGCAGATTAATTCGACCTCCATACCATGGCTTATCCATAACAATACATTAGAGAAAATTTCTCATACTTTGTACAAACAAGTAGCTGGGTCGTTCATTGATATTATTCTGAGTTCATGTGCCCTGGAATACAGTATGAAAGTTAGCAAGTTTGAGGTTATCAGACTCTAGAATACTACGTTTACATTTATCTTCTATTCCCAGATCACCAAAGCACAATTCAATGATATTTACCTGATACACCCACTCTGAGTATTTTAGTCTTCGCTAAGGTTGGGACTTTGGGACATCAAGACTCCCTCATGGTCTACCCGTTTATATTTGTTATTAGATATTCTGAACGTTTGAAGTTGCAAGTTGAGTGGACTTTCGTACTAAACTTTAGCACACCTCAGGGAAATGAACTCTCATGCATTTCCCGTAAACACGGTTATCATAACTGTCATCAAATTTTCCAAATAGCATCGCACATTAATAATAGCACGCTCCTATTCCCTATACAAGCCCCCACATAAATATCATCACCCGTAAATACGCTTGTCATTTCATGATAGCAACGGAGCAGGATAATTCTGATGTGACAAGCCCTGAGGTTTTGTGTCATTACTACCATAGAGTCAATTATTTATCTGAGTCTGACACTTTGACACATTTATCCGCAAATTGTCACCAGAAAAAAATCATAAGTGTGCACATCAACACTCCCCTCTCTGATTTGTATGAAGTTGTACAAATGATAGCAGACGCTTGAGAAAATAATTTGGAATACAAGCTGATATCTAATTATTGTTGTGTTTTTTTCTATTTGACTCCCACAGGCAAGTTCGTTCCCTTGCTGGAAGCGACTGTTGCAAATGCCTCAGTGTTGACAATATTGGCCATAAGCTTCGAGCGGTACTACGCCATTTGCAGGCCACTCCGGGCAAATTATGTCTGCACTAAGTCACGGGCTGTCTACATTTCCATCGCTGCGTGGGTACTCGCCTCCTTCATTACAAGGTAACGAGTTTTGGTAAATTTTCAATTTTAGTCCATCCTTTTGCATCCGAGTCTTATTTGCAAAAAGCATCTTCAGCGTTTCTTGTAAATACGAGGATGTAAAAAAGAAACGTGGGTTGCATAGAACCCCGATACTAACCAATGGTAAAAACCAAGCATGCCTCTTACTGAGCTCCTCAATTGTGGAGCATTCTATCTTCTTTCTATTGAGATCCATCCGAGTTTCAAATGCGGCCAACATATTGTTTTCTACAAATATATTATCTACTGGAATGTGCATGGGGGATAGGGAATAGTTACTAGTAATTAAAATCATGGCTAATTTCATATCAAAACTCTTTTCAACAGTTCTTTGATCCAATGCTATGATTTTATCAGAATTAATTATATGATATACAAATCTTTTATATATTAGAACGGGATTGCTTCCAATACTTCATATTTTCTAGTCGCAATCTTTGTAGAGAGCGTTGTTATCTGTTCATTAAACCTTGAGGCTAAATAATCCATTATTCTAGTGAATTTCATACTCATGTCTTAGCAATATCTTTGGCAATATCTGTAATATTGATCATAGACTATTCAGAGATACTAAAGTAATATTCAAGAGGTTAATTAAACCTAACCTTCCATGAGTTGACTTTAAATTAATTTTTATTCTAAAATTATTCCGGATAAATTGGGAACTCGCGGCCAAGAGTTCTAATGTCCGATCTCATTACGACCTTTATTACTAAAACATACTTTGAGGGGATTTAAAAGGCAGAGTAAGCTCCTAGAGCAAAGCCTCTTTATTAGTATTACAAAATTCCAATTTCACAAGATCCTGCTATGCTTCAATCTAACCGCAAATTAATAGTAGATGCAGGTTATCATTATCTGAATCGAAGCCGCTCTTACAAAGGCACTAACACAATCGCCGCTGAAAGTTATTTAAATTTAAAAAAACTAGCTTCGTGCCTGCTTCTGTGAAAGAGTTCAAAGAAAGCCCAAGGATCCTTTGAAAAGGTTCAATTTCCTTCTACTCCTAAGTGAACCCGGTTTTATAAAAAGTGACAATAGCTTACAAGGCTTGATTCTTCAGTGGGTGGCGTGGAGAAAGGAAATCACTCAAGAGGCTCAGGCTTTGTTGTTCATCCCGTCACGTACGGGGTAGTCAAGATAGCTTCATTTTTATAGCATGTGACTTATTTCACTTGAAAAGTATTTGGGGCAAGATAAATTGAAAGATGCATTTTTACGTTCCCTACTTCTGGGTTAGAGTCGGATTAATTGAACTAGTTACGATCATGTGACCTTGCACAATTGAATCAGTGTTAGTCCCCCGACTGCTGGCTTGTCATGGGAAGAAACAAAACTTCCGGCTTCCGCATCTCGGCTCTTTTCTCCAACGTTATAGAATTATGGAGTTTGGAGTTGGGCGTTTAAAGAGATTTTTTGATGATTCTCAAGCCCATGGCAATTCTTTTCCAAGTCGCACGTCTGCGTTATTATTTGATAGGTCCTGCTCAGCTTGAAATCCTGACTGACCTAGTTTTCAAAAAAAAAAAGTAATAGAATCCAAGCCAGTCTAGTGATTTTTCGCAATATCCCATAAGACTATCAAACCGCCCTTAAACAGGACAGGAAACTGCTCGCTCTAGCCCTCATAGATACATGTCAAAGGGGGCTGGGAAATAACTCTGCTCTTTTTTTTTTAACTCTTCTGCTTTCTGACCATATCCAAAAAGCTATGCCTATGCCTGTTCTCATTCTGAACAAGCTCTGAGGAAACTAATATCTGTTCTAAAACGAGACTGTGGGAATGTCGGAGTTTAGGACTCTTTCCCAAGAGTTGAAAAAGAAAAACCTCCGCTGGATTCCTCTAGACCTACAGATTAATATAAATCTTGGATTGGTTGAAGGGAGTACTAATTTACTATGAAAACTCTCGGGTTACGCGTCCCTAAGTTGAGCACTAAAGTTAGTTTGACCCAATTCAAGGGAGCAAAAAGGTTAACAAGCTGAAAATGAGAAGCCACATACACTGTACACCACACAATTCCATCTAGCCGTATGCAAGGAAGCACGGATGAGGATTGTAGTAGTATTAGGAGCATTGTTCTAAAGTATGTTTTTCCATTCCATGAATCTCAATTTATTAGACCATGACAGACCCTTGGAAAACCGAGTAGTCTTTTCTTTCACGACCCTCTCATTAAGTTTATTGGAGTTTGGGCAACGTACTTTGTTATCCTGTTGTATGTGGTGGTGGTGATTGTAGAGAAAGCTGAGTGGCAGCGATCTACGTATAAGGAGAAAGCCTAAAGAAGCTTGAAATAGTCTTATGGTGTGATTTCTTGCTGTTTCTTTTAGTCCGATGATCCTCATGATTACCTACAACGAAGGGGTAAACGAGCTTGGGGAATGGACTGCGAGATGTGATGTTCAGGCTGGAAGCTTCTGGCCGGATACTTATACCATTTCAACAATTATACTTTTTTTCCTTCTCCCTTTCTTCATATTGTTAATAACGTATGGGATGATTGCCAATGGACTCACAATGGACAGATCTAACCTCAATGCCAAGAATGAGAATCACAAAGCGAGGAAGCAGGTCGTCATGATGTTGGGGACTGTCGTCTTTACTTTCTTCCTCTGTCTCCTCCCGTTTCGTGTCCTCACTCTATTTGTCATCCTGGCTGACCATGAGGTCCTTGGTAATCATGTGGATGCTTACCACAACTTTGTCTACTTCTCACGTATCATGGTTTATTTGAACAGGTGATTGTTGTGTTTTACTATCAATAATAATTATTAATACTACTCTTCGAAAATCATTTTTCAATTAATATCTTCTCTGGCAATAATCAACAATTCGTTTTTTCTGTTTTAAAAATAGCTGCCTCAATCCTATTCTCTACAACGTGATGTAAGTTGAATTTTTAGGAAGTATATGTACATGAGAAAGGATGTTGAATCTATTTTTATGGCTGTCTAAACTGAACATTAAATTAATACGTAGGTCATCAAAATTCCGAAATGGATTTCTGAGGTTGTGCAGCCGACAGAAGAAGCCGAGTCCATTCACCCGGAACGGAACATTCCTTACTAACACAACCAACTCTACAAATATGTCGATCAACTTTGGTCACCAAACTGGACTTCAAATTTCGAGTAATGGGAAAGCAAGTACTCAGCACTCCCCAGAGTTAAGCGGTTCTATTACCAAGACCAAAAACGGGGTAACGAAACTTGACGGGAAAACACTAAAAAACTACCTCCTCTCTCAATCTCATTCCCACAGCCCGAACGGGTTTCATCTTTCTCATAGGAACCCTTCTGGGTTTTATAACAACGGGGTCAACAACCATTTATACTATCCCTTTCAAGAGACCCCAACTGGCTCGGGCTTTAAAAATGCCAGTGTCAAAATTCATAACAATCTCAACTCTACTTCTAATGGGATATCAAAAAGTACCAATAATAACTTTAGCAGCACGGCCAGTTTGAAAGGACCACTTGCCGTCAAGTCGGACTTGATGTATTCAGCATACATTCCTGGGAGGAGAAGTGAAACGGTCTTGTAATTTTCAAATGTCAAGGTACTCTTTTTCATGATCTCAAGCTGTCAGATCTATTATCAACCAATTGGTTATTTAACTAACTAGGAAAAGTGTCAAAGGATCCGTGTAAAATTTGTAATGAAATATGAGTGCTTAAATGGGTTTCGTAACTCAATCATAAATGGAAATGTTTTGCTAATGGATGTTTTAGGTAAATCTATTTTATATTACCGCAAAGGATTTTTTTTACTATCTTTCGAATTCTAGTTGTAGCTAGCCATTTGCATGTATAACTTGCGTATAAGGCTGATTTTTTTAATAGTCCATATTTATTAGATTGTACCTAGTTGGTTAGAGTGCAAGGGATAACCTGATGATTAGACTTTTAAAGACTTTCTGGCAAAGAAGTCTATAGCATTCTTTGATGTCATTAAGACTGAAAAACATTTCGAAGGACTGGATGTCCGACTAGAGCTAGTAATAGGAATTAACTGAAAATCAGCTAGAAAGGTATCACGAAGCAAATTAATTTACCAATCCATGTTACGACGTAAGTCTCTGATTTATTGCTTAACTGGTCCTACGTTGTATTACTATTTGAAATACTAAGGAAGGAAGCAGGCTAACAAAACATAGCTGCTCTTGACACCCTATGATGACATTCAAGAAAGCTGTCAAAACAGCCTGTCGACGAAGTGAGCATTGTCATTTGATCAACCTAATCTTTACTTTGAACATTTAAAGGAAGTGAAACCCTGTACCTGCATCTCTGGAAATGAATGTGATATGTGCAATTGACAATGCGAATGTGTAAATTCTACTATCGTCTTACGTTTGACTTTGAAATATCAATTCTGAGGCCAAAGAGAAGAAAGTATGAAGGTAGACATAAGAACTTTAAGCTTTTAATGATTTCAATAGAGTTTGTCCGACAGATGTGAGGGCAAGAGTGCACTCGAGTCAAACGAACTATACTAGCTCAAAGGGGCAAGGACAGAGTCTATTTGAAATGGGCAAATGGGGCGTCTAGTAAAACAGACAAGGAGGCACTCGAGTCCAAATGGGGCAAGGAGGCTCACCAAATGGGTACTACCAAATGCCCGTCGGTGGTGTGAGTATAACTTATTTTAATTTTAGACTTTAGACATAGAATTAGACCGAAAAGTATAGCCATAAGATTCCAGGAAGAGAATCGGTTCAACTGACAGTTATTTAAACGATGTCTCTTTTTGAGTAGTGAAAGCCCAGCCTGTGGTGTTAAAGGCGTGGTTATAAACGGAAATATAATTTCATCCATTATTGGTCTGAATAGATCGATGATAGTCTAGTGCGTAATTCATTCATCATGAAATATTAATGGATATATAGATTTGTATGTTTGAGGGTATTGCTCTCAATTGCAACATTTGCAACTCATACCCGAGAATTCCAAATCAATTAAGAAATGTGTGTCGATTGATTGTAAGTTATATCTTGTTGTGCAATGTAGATAATTTAATTACCAGTAACTCTAACTTGTAATATATAGAGATAAAAATATTCCAAAATACAATTAAACTGCTAACAGACGATATCATACTTTTCCCTCGGAGACTCGAAATTTTATTAATCTTATTCTTAAACGTAAAGTCCCCGTTATCCTGTATCCTTGATGTTAGGGGAACAATTAATTTATAAAAAACTTTTCTATGCTCTTATTACGTCCAATATTTACGTGTGAGTTGTTTTGGATTATCGTAACAATAAATAAATTTGAAATCTAAAATGATTTTTAATGAGCCCTTAGCCCTTTATTATTCAATTCAAAATCCTACTCGGCATGAAAACATCTAGATTGGTTTGAAGAACTTTTTTTCCAGATTCCACATAGCCCCACTTAAAAAACCTCCAGTGTCCATACTAGCGAGAAAGTGCATGAGGTTCACTCAATACTTGACAAAGTTTCCTTGAAGATTTCATTGTCAGGTCGGTAAGAAAGAAGTTGTTGACTCTAGTGGGCTGAATTGAATAAAATTTACACTTTGCTAGCGCCAGTGAGTCGCAGCAGGATCAATCGGAACAAATGCTACACAAGTTGTAAATCAAAGAGGAAAGGGACATTCATAATCATATCATCATCGTCAAAATGATTGCTTTAGCTCCGTAGGAATAAAATGGCAAAATGTAATGAGATTATTTGGTGCCGAGAAAGTTGGGAAAGTTGGAAAGAATGCCAAGAAAGGTGCAATTTCCGATTCCCTTTCCTATGAAATTACACGGGGCTCCGTCGTAGTCACATAAGATATAAACGATCCCGATGCTCCGGCCTAAAAAGTCATTCAGCTTCCCACAGAATCCCTTTGAGTCCCCTCAAATAATAATACTATCTTATCAGCCTCTTCGACCTCGTCCGTTTACTTTTCTCTGCAACGTTTCATATTTTCACCATCGATTTCTAGAGGCGGAATTTAAATTTCTGTACAGTGTGACCTGCAGATGGGAATCATTTAAGAATTACACAAGCTTCCATGTTTACCAGAGCCTGCCAACTAAAAAGTATTTCAGATTGCAGTTATGGTGGTTTTTATTGTTTATGTCTACATCATTAGAACTTAAGTGTAAAACTATTGCTATAAAAAAATATTTTTTCACCACTAGTTTAAGCAATGCATTAGGGAAGGCAATTAAGATTAAATTATTACTTTCACTTGAACGAAATTAAAGGTAAAATAATTTTTAGAACCCTCATATGCTTCGTAAAATTGCTACCACCTCAAGAAAATCCCAAATGATGATTCATAGTGAAAATGACAGTGTGAAATAGTCTGAACTAGAATGTGGAAACTGAACTCCTTGAAACAATTGTGACAAAAGTATTTCCACTCCTCACACTTAGGCCTCCCAATAATATTTGATATCACTAAACATCATTAAATTGAATTTTTTCCCCACAAAACATTTCCGATTGTGCATATAAGGAGGATATAAATCCAAGGACAAGATCCATTTCACACAAAGACCCATAAAACACATCACCATTTCCCCCAAGAGGTGCAAATATCCACTGCCAAAGAAGTGGGGAGAAAAGCTGTCTCTTCCAAGCCTTCCAACAGCTCCATCCAAGCAAGTTCAATGTAGCGGTGAATCATCAACAATGCCTTCGCCTGGACTAGATCATGTGGAAAGTTAAGCTTCAATTTCCTCCCAAGAAAGAGAATACTAAAGTTTATCACCGTGTTTCATTCTAGGGGAGAAAGACACCGTTCAATAATGGACTTATGGAAGAGGAAGAATGCGCTCTGTACGATATTGTTATTGTTATGACAAACATGAGGATTCTTGAGGATGAATGAGGGATCTTTTATTGCATTAACCGTTAGGTAGGGAGATCTTGGTATGTATAAGTAATCATCGAAGAAGGAAGAGATGTGGGCCACATCTGTAACTTCCTTGAATCTCTTCCTTTCTCCCAGGATGAGAAATCCACTACGTTCCTCATAAGGACATCAGCCCCTTTGTAATGAATTGCTACGTCTTCCTAATGTAATGGGCAGAAGCATTTGTGGATTCAGACTTTCAGACTTGGGAGCATAAAACAAATATGGCACACTCATCCCCTCCGTCCCACCAAACGCTCAAGAATAACAAGTCGTGCGGGGCTCGTTTGGCGGTGTGAGAATCTTCTTTGAAGCTGGACAAGCTGAATAATTTATGTCCATCTCAAGGAATATATAAATAAGGTTGAAAAAGCTACAGGGAATTCAGAGAAGATCTCTCTCCTTCTCTGTTATTACTGTATTTTCGAGTATTTCTCGTAACCTGATATGTTGTTGACGGAAGGGGGTAGGGTGATATAATCATCCTATCATGATCTATGTTTTGTTATCAAATTATCACGTTACTATACGGATGGATTTCAAAACCCTTTCAGAGTCCATTGCCCTCGTCGGGTAGTGATCGACTTGGGGGTGGGTTGAAACCCGTGGGGAAAATTCCACTTTCTCCTTTCAGCAATCTAACTATAGACTGAATGTTAAATTTAACGTCAACGACATCCTATTGACTTGTTTTTGAAAAGAAAGTGACAATCCTCTGCTAACAACTACAGGAAGTGTCAAGTCGACTCCGATCAAAATGGCGTGACAAAGCCAGGCGAGACTCAGAGTTTTATTGTACTGTGGGAATGCACGTATAAGATAATAGACTCCATTGAATGTTTTGTTCTTTGTATACAAACATATGCCAACATTCCCCAGCACAATCTCCTTTAAGATGATTAACTACATTTCATTTTGGACACAGGACAACTTCCGCAATGTGCAATAAGCTCAAGGAAGCGATTTTTTCTCTAAACTCTTGCACAAAAACGGCTTCCATTTTTCGTGGTGGTCATAAAGCCCTCAAAATTTGACACTAGGAGAAATAAGAGAGGAGAGAGAAATGGAGAGAGAAAGTCTCACTTTGTGACGGATGGGGAAAAGGAGCCGAATTACATTGCGATCGTGATGGGTCCATAGGGCGCTTTCTAAGTTAATGTTTGCCTGTCATTTATACATGCGATCGCTATGCATGAGACGTTGGCCTTTAGACTTCCAAATGGTTATGGATAGTAGTTGATAGTGTCTTGAGTCCTCAGTCCTCAGATGGAAGAGCTTTAGAACCACTCGAAAATGCTTCTTGATTGAGTGCCAAATGTGACTTTGTGATATTTGTTCCCAGAAACTGATGATAACTTATGGCCTTTGTCATTTCGTATTCCACTCTGCTCAAAAATAGATTTGTTAATTTTCCCCCTTCCGTTTTGCATCCCGAGTGTTGAGATGAATCGTTTTGACAATGTAGGAATACTAAGGCAGCCAACCTCAAGGGATCAGATGGACGCTTGATCCCATAGCAAATCAGGGATTTCGTATTCGCAAGATGCTTAGTTGGGAAACTTTAAATTGTTGTTTCTCTCTAAGATATAAGAAAGAAGTTCATCGGCCCCATGGAATGGATAACCCTATAAAGATGTCCTTGTTTTCGGAGTTGACATAATTCTCTGGAAGTAACCCATTACAAGTGGCCCTGATCTACAAGTTATTGTGCATCGTATGTGAAGGGGGATCGATTCATTTGCAATTACAGATGTATAGACACCTTTGGACCTATTGCTAACAAGCTGGATGACCTTTGCTTTTATTTCCTACGCAGTATTCTCCCAATCATCAGCTGCACTTAAGAGTTTCTATGTTATCTCATGGGAAATCATGGAGATTATTTGAAATTGCTTGTCAACAGTCTTTTGATGGCACTTATCCTAGGTGTAGTGTGAAACGTACGGAGTTCGTGTCGTTCTTTCTGGATCCACGAATCACTGCACTTGTAATAGAAATATTAACTGGTCATGAATATGGTACCGTGTTGCCCAAATGAACTTGAATGCTAAGCTCTACTTAAATTACACTTTACTCTCTGAAACTGGAAATTAATAACAAGGGGATTAATGTCGAATTCATTGCTCGAATTACTTTAGGCTTCTGAGATTATTCATGGGAAGAACTTTTGATCGGTTACAGCAAATGATCAAAATTCGATGAGAGTTTTGTGATCCTCGAAATGTTGTTTTCTATGTCCACTCAGACTACTGCATATTGTGTTTCATTTTCTCTTGAGACTTCAGTGAGGTTTCACGATTCGTTGGCTGCAAAGTAAGCTGTTTAATTATTTTATTATTTTGTTGAAATATACAAAGTTAGAACGATATTTTGGGATTTTGAGAATTGTGTGGTTAGTTGACGAGCTTATGGATGAGGTTTACACGATACAAGAGCTTTGGTGTAAAAAACAAATTTCATTATTATGCTTTCCTTGGTCGGGGGTGGGTGGCGATTGCCTGGGACATGTGAGAATGTCTCGCCCAAAACTTGTGATATTTTTTCCTTGCGACTTAAAAAGTTTGTAAAAATCTTTTCAGTATGAAAAAAAATTTCAGTATACAATTCCCAAATCTTAGTGGCTATGAAAGTTTTGAAACGTTATTTGTTCAGGGACGGAGTACAAAATAAATTTTCAACTCCTATTTCAACAATAAAAATCTAGATTCAAAAATCAAACTATTGTCATTCCTAGGCCAATGCTCCGAGGTAACAAAAACAAGACAATTTCATCATTAAGCCTTTCTTGTCTTTCTGTGTCTGTATGGATAAAATCTCGGGAAATGCAGCTCAAACTCTGTTCGGATTTCAAAGTCTGTTTCTCAGAAGTCTAAATTTGTAAAGAGAATAAGATTCTACAGGGATTTTTATTTGTTTTCCACTTTATAGTTCATTGGACTGAAGTGAATTTCTTGATAAATAATAATGAAACAGCAAATCAAAGAAAAAATCTCAAAATTCTCATCAAATTAAATAACCGAATCGTCCCCGGAAATTGGCATGGGGGGGTACTATTGGAATGGAATGTTTTTACTGACGTATAATGGAAAATCATAATCCTTCACAAAAGATTTTAGCTAATAGCCTTTCACGAGAACTTTGCATGACGGAAATTTATATTGCGATTTCGGATACGTAATTACTTACATATGAAGCCTAAGCTGAGGGACATGCTCAGGCAATTAGCCAACCACCCAGGTAGTGTCACCTCCACGCTCATGTTGTTTCTAATCAACGGCCCTTGAATAAACGATACTGGGATAACATTGTGGGAGGTTATTTAAATGGAAATCTATCGTACCTCTGCCGTTGTGGAGTGAACCCCAGAAAATTTTTCTCTTTGCATATTCAATGAGATGTGGAGAGTGGAAAACCTTGTTACCCGTTTTGCGAGTTGGAACGGGAAGATAATTTAAATTATACCTTTCAATTCGTAACATTCTCAACTCCAACTTTTAGTACAACGATGCAATTGATAATTAAAATCTGTTCAACTGACAGTTGACGTGGGTTGAGCATTTCCATTTATTAAAAAATCAGAATCACAATGCTAAAAATATTCTAGGAATATTATATGCAAGATTTTTGAACTTGAAAAGTCTCTCTACAACTTCCATCCATGTTATGGCTCTACTCTCAACTTTATGCAATGATTGTTTTTAAATCCGTTATTTTCATTGCATCAAACGGTTCAACATTTATTTTCTGTAAATTAAACTTTATAATACGAGCAAATACGATTTATGTATACTATAGGTAAGGGATTGTAGGTACTTGTCACGGGTACATGTCAGGGGATACCGATACATTGGAATTAAGTTATTCCCATAAAGTTGGGAAAAAGGCATGCAGGAACTGCTGCTTGTGTCGGTTATCAGTTAAGGTCAAGGTGGGTGGAGCAGTAGGTCCGACAATTATTTTTGGACCATTGTAATTCAGAACAGCCTTTATTGGATGTACTATGTTTTCCTTGATTAATTCTACTTGGTTCTGCGAATGTAAGGGACCTGTGGGATTGATGGCAACGGTAGGATTGAACACTGGGAATTTATTAGAAGGCACAGGGTCAAAATTAATTAATGGGTTGGATGGAGGACCTTCATAGCTTACGAATGCACTTGAGCTAGGAGGATTTCTATTTTCGACCAAGGGCTCTGGAATTTGTAATTTCACTTCCTGATCTAAAAAGACAACAGGAGGTTGTTGGTTTTGTCCGGCTTTGTCATCAATGACTACACCAGAAATGCTTGGACTCGATAATGTGGATGGGTTTAGATTTCCGTGTGCTACAAAACTATCTGTGATTTGATTAGGCAGTGCAAGTGGATTGGGCCCTTCTGCATGAGGTAATCCGTAAGCCACTGGGGAACTTAATGGAGAAGACTTCTCTGTTAATGGATTAACGGGCTCAAATAATACACCACTGGTTTCCACGTTGTTGGCTGACTCAAGTGGCTCTTTAAGTACCACTGTCTGTCCCACTGCTTCACCATCAAGTTCAATAAGAAGATTATTTGAAGGCTGTGTATTCTGTACCTGTGCCACAGAGTTGGAAGGTAATTTGAGAAAGTCGGAATCAACCTGAGAAGATAAGGCTAAAGAGACTTCTGCTACATTTGAAAAAGATTCAGCCGGTTTTAAACCAGGTATTGTATTATGGTTCATGATATCCGATGAACCAACTGCTTCAGCATTCAGTTCCATTATAGGAATTGCATCTGAAGTTTGTGCGTTGACAGGGTTCGGTGGTTGTTCGAGAGGGCTGCTTTCAACCTGAACAACTAAGCCTAATGTTGGTTCTGCCACATTTGAGGAAGATTTCACAGGTTTTAAATCAGGTATTAGATCAGGGTTCATGATATCCGAAGAGTCAACTGCTTCAGCATTCAGTTCAATAGGAATTGCTTCTGAAAGCGGTGCATTGACAGGGTTCAGTGATTGTTCGAGAGGGCTGCTTTCAATCTGAACAACTAAGCCTAATGTTGGTTCTGCTACATTTAAAGAGGATTCGCCATGATTTAAATCTGCTAGTGCATTGGTAGGTTTCATGACATTGGATGATCCAGCAAGCTCAGTACTAAGTTCTACAGGAATTTCATTTGATGGTGGTGCATTCAGTAAGGGTTCAGCTAAACTGAAGGAAGGTAGTATGAGGGGGTCGTTTTCTACTTCAGAAGATAAACCTATTGGTAGCTCCGCTGGGTTAGAAGAAGATTCGATAAGTTTTGTATCTGCCAGTGCATCAGGTTTGATTGTATCTAAAGTCCCATGTTCTCCTTCGCCCGTAAGTTCAACATGAATTGTATCCATAGGCTGTGGATTAATTTCCAATTCGGTAGGGCTAGGGGGTAGTTGATCAGTGCCGACTGTTTCAATTTGAACAGTTAAAGCTAATGATGGCTCTGCGATGTTAGAATTTGATTCGACAAGTTTTGAATTGGGTCTTGTATCAGATTGGATGATATCTGAAGGTTCATGCAAAATGGCAGGTCCTGCATTATTAACTATATCTTTGTCGTTTTCAGAGATGACGTCTACAGGAGGTGTTATCTTTTCCGAGTATGAAGACGGGTCCAATGAAGTTTCAATATTAACTGCCCCGTCTGAGTGTATTTCATCCCCAGTTAGTACTGTAGGAGTATTCTGAGCTATTGGAATTGACTGCTGATCAAGGGCTGGTCTCTCATTGTCTACGTTAAATTCTTGAACGTTCAGCTGCACCGGCTCTAGACCATTTCCGTTTACAGTAGTTTCAATTGGGACTGTAGGGGGGGATTTGGAATCTAATAATTCGACTGGAAAAGGCTTAAAATCAGGAACATTTTCTGTGTTTGAAGACTCTGGTGAGGCAAGTACCGGACGAGAAGCCGTTGCATAATCTAAATACACCGGTGGATTTAGAACTAGGTCGGTGGTATTAACATTTAATTCCACCAATTTTTCTCCTTTTTGATTTTCCACCTGTTGTGTATTTATATTTTCTAATGACTGGGTGGTTAAACCCACATTAACCGGAGAGGTAGCAATTTCTGAAGACTCTTGAACACCCGGCTTGTTGACTTCCACCACGGACGAGCCGACAACTTTGGTATTGGGTATTAATTCAGTCTCCTTATTTCCGTCAGTACTTTGTAATTCACTTGGCCTCTCAGGTGCACCGCTTTGAATGTCAGCAGGATTAGTACTAAGGACCACAGGACTCAAACCTTCAGAATCACTATTTGATTGGATAAGATCACCGTTTTCAAGCTCCTGGACACCAACTTCTAATGAAGGCTTAGAAATTTCATCTCCCGTACTTACTGGTACTATCTCTTGGGCTTGAGATACAGGGGACGAGGTCAAAGAAGGGGTCAAGTTCCCATGGTCATGGAAGGAACTCTCTTTACCTTCAGAATTCAAAGTGATGGTTGGCCCTTTGGGGATTTCTGGTTGATCATTATCACCAGATTCGACATTTGGACTCTCATTATCTGTAACCTCAAGATTTGAAGTTTGGATATTTACCGCAGTACTCGACCCTCCAATTTGAACCGTTGGAGTTTCCTGGACATCGACAGAAGCTTGGTCATCTGCAGCCATCACTTTAATTTGATCTTTGTCTGAATTTACCTCCTGGACAGAAACGGTAGTAGTAATTTTATCATTCGTAGAAAGATTTACTGTTTGTTCGGGATTTTTATTTTCCAAATTTAGACTTTCGCCCACTGAAACTTGTCCGTTAACTTGAATTGCGGCTTGGAGAGGTGTACTAGAAATTTGACTTTCTCCTTCTTTGTCCTGTCCATATGTTTCTAAACTGCCGGATAGTTTTTCATCAGATGAACCAATATTAGTATTGCTGTCTATATTCTCAAGTGTAAGGGACTGTGGGGCCAGGTTAGGATTTCCATCAACATTACCATTCTCTGTAACTCCTGCCACAGTCTGTGGAGAATAGTCAACTTCGGAACCTTCAGATACAACCAATGGCAAGGGTATGGGTGACGAAGGCTGGTTTATAAGATGTAAATTTATATCCGATGCTTCCACATTTGTTTCAACAGATTTGGGATTTTCGTCAGGTTCTCCAGTGTTGGACATGGGTGGAGAGGGAACTTCTGAATTTTCTGTATCCCCATCCCTCAGATGAGACTGACTTTGATGGATAAGCTCATAATTTGACCATATGTTACTCTCAAGTTCACGAACCTCATTTTTATCCTGAGGGACGATTTGATAGAAAAATGGTCCAGGTTCGTATTCCTCGAAAGGATCTTCAGTTCTTGCCATCCTTCCAGCTATTGGGTAGTGTGCTGGTGGAAGTTCAATTTCTTCAAAGTCCAAAACTGACCTTTTATTTCGATCCCTGTCAATAGTTCCTTCAATCTTGGTAATGTTTTTAAATTCAGAATCTTCGTTTATTTCGACATTTCCTGTAATTGAGGATTCAACAGGTAGAATTGTTTCGGAGGTCCCTGTCAATGTGGGTAGCGTGGGGTTCATTGCGAACATCTCTCCTCCCACTAGCCCCTCTAGCTCAGTTACTAATGATGTTAAAACAGTTGCATCAGTTGGTTCTGATTCTAGTTCAGGTTCTGGATCAAATTCTGGCTCTAGTTCTGGATCAAGTTCTGGCTCTAGCTCTAGCTCTGGATCGGGTGTAGTTTCTTCAATATCCCCGAATCCCGCATACTTGAGCCCTCCAGCGATGAAAAAAATGGGTCTATCTTCAGAAATCTGAAAATCTTTCATAATCTCCGGCATTAGTTTAAGATCGTTTTGTTCCGTCATGCGAATTAACCGCAGGGTAAATTTTTGTTTGAATTGGCTAAGCTCTCGAACAATTTTGTCCACCAAATGCTTAAGCTTCTCTAAAGCTTCTGCGGGTGTTGGGGTTCTAGTGGTTGGGTCGTTCTTTGTTCCATCCGTATATTCAAAACGAGGATTTTGAGACTCAGAGCTGGATTCATCTTTTCCCATTCCTATTTGTTCCTCGACATTTCTCTTGTCTCTACTTTTGCTTTCTCCATTACGGATCGTGACAGATTGGGGAGTGTTGAGAAGCTTTGGTTTAAACACGGACTTTTCAGTTGTTCCGCGTGTATAAGCTAGAGGTATATGATAAGGCCACTCTACTTGTAGATTTCTGGTCAGCGTAGGAAAAGTCTCTGGATTTGCGTCCTTGTTGAAATTCTTGTCTCGGACCACTGTAGACGGAATCAATGGTAACTTGTGAATCCTTCGGGTCTGGATACTAAATCCCCTGGCTATCGGCTTATAGAAAGGCTTCGGTTTCAAGCCTCCCTCTTGAGATTTCTTCACACTTCCTACACTGTAATTTGATTCTTCTGAGGGAATCCCAAGAAATGCTGTAGTGGGGGTAATAGTAGGGAACGACGACTGTGCCCCATTAAACTCCTTCACTTCCTCTTTATCACCATTTCCTAAGTC
Organism: Agrenia bidenticulata; assembly: GCA_034694785.1. NCBI lineage: Eukaryota > Metazoa > Arthropoda > Collembola > Entomobryomorpha > Isotomidae > Agrenia > Agrenia bidenticulata. Next base: position 2,074 of record JAQFYM010000002.1, on the reverse strand, counting down.
CTGCAAGACAATATTTTCTCCTTCAGAGATTACATCCCAGTCTGAGCCCAAATTCTTTCTTAACTCCGACTTGGATATAATTACATCCGCTTTTGAATCTCCTGCAATGCTCTTGGATACAAATGAGGGTATTTCTTTGTCTGATAGTATTGAATCCAAAGGGAGAAGGCTGTGGCTTTCTCTCTCGGGAAGATCTATGGGCTCTTCTGCTGGAACTTCGTCGGGAAAAGAAGATTTCACCTTTCTCTGAGGGCTTTCCGAGTTCCAATGATTTACGAAGCTGATATCCTCATTGTCGTCTGTTGAAAGAGAAAAGGATAGTTACAGTATACTCTGTTTTTACGGACACTTTGGATTAGGAAGGCTTGTAATGGGAAATTGTGGTTTGGGTAGCTTAGGTATGCTTATAACCTAAAACATTATGGGTAAAATATCGATCGATTCGATTATTGTTATTATAATTTGTGTTATTTACTAATTTTTTTTAATGCTGTAATATCTCACACCGCCAACTGGGGTTTTCTGGGAGTAATTAATCCTAAAATTGAATTGTTAATTGGTCCGATAAAATTCCCTCAATCAAGGATAAGTATCCAAAAAATCCCATGTCAAAATCAGAGGCATTTTATATGCCGGGGAACCCTGGCCATTCATACCCAGCCGACCTTCGAAGAGTTGGTCACATTCGCGTTTAAAGTTTAATTAAAAATGAAATGAAAGAGATCATTTACAACACACACGGCAAGCTCTACGCTTTGTAAATGAATGAAACTTGTTTTGTAATTAAATTGAATAGTCAAAGGGCTCTTGACTTTCGGGAACAATTTTGCAGCATTCCAGCAGTTTTTCTCAAGGCCGTGTTTCAACCCTTGTTTTTTCTAGTATGGAGGGTGGTTTTATATATTTAGCTTTAAAACAACATACGGCAAATGATTGGAAAACTAAGATACTTCATTCATTTCACTTCAGACTACATATAAATTTCAATCTTGATTTAATACATAAATGTTGCATTCACATCTAAAATCTAAAATTTTATACAATAAATAATATGGGTTTAAACTATTACTGCGGCAAAGAAATTATTAATACAATTCTTTTTGACCTATCACACCCAATAGTTCAAAATCCTGCTAAAAATCTAAAAAAAAAAATAATTACATTATGGATATATAATAAAATCACTCGAAGGATTTTAATTTTGCAAATCCTTTCAGATTTTCTAATGCAGAAACGCACTGGTTTCACGGTACCCTGAAGACTTTGGACCGAGTTAAATATTTGACCTAAATTTTATAAGTGAAAAAAAAAACACAAGGACTAAACTACACAAACTACTTTATGATATTTCGCTATTTGAATAATGTAATTATTCATTAAATCTATCGGTTTTCTAAAACTGCACTCCACACTGTCTTTCCCATTTGATTACTACAGTAAAGGGCAATCCAATTTACTTTATTTATTTATTATATAGGTCAGGGCCCAGATCCTTCCTCAGACTTGAACGAAACCATCTATCCCCTAACTCTTTAGTAGCTCAAAACATAATTTAGTCTTTCAGCTCGTTGATTTTCGATAGCACGTGCCAAAGAACCGAGATTAGCTTTGAAATTTATTCATCCAACAGGGCTTGGAAAAGAGAGTAAAAGTGTTAAAGAGTAATGAGATCGGATTCGTATTCGATGGAATCTAAATGAAATCATGGTCCTTAGACCCAGAGTGAAAGGTTTCATCTGAAAAGCAGATTAATTCTGGCTTAGTTACATACAAATGAGTGAACAAGGAGTACCGAAGGGACACAAATGATACAATCTAACAGTGGGGAATATGATTATATTATACACTCAATGCAGTCGCTCATATATTATATGAATAAATTATAAGAACCATCTTTCCATTCCCTATAACCCCGCAATTGATGACATATCTTGAGCACTAAGGGGGCACAGACAAGAAATTTTTGCTAAGGGGGTATGTTAGGAAATTCAATTTGGAGGAAAGATTCGAGCAATGTAGGTTAGTTTTTTTTTTTTTTTTTTTTTTTTTTTTTTTTTTTTTTTTTTTTTTTTAA